>NW_023590827.1:447270-529412 GCF_014843425.1 Jatropha curcas
AAATGAAAAGAGAGAATGTTTTTTTTTTTGGGGTCCGCCCGGATCCCCCCCCCGCTTTTCGGCGCCCAAAAAAACCCCTAAAAATAAAAGGGAAAAAAAAAAAATTTGGAAAAAACCTTCATAAAAAAAAAAGGAAAAAAAAAAAAACGTTTAACCCCCCCCGAAAAGCGGTTGGTACCTAGTGGGCGGGTTGGTAAAACGCCGAGTAAAGGTCGCCAACCTAACTTCGGGCTCCCAATGCAGCCTGTCTGCTATCCGGGAAATCCAGAAGGAGCGCAGCGTTGGCCATCAAGTGTAGTCGGCTGGAGTCAGGGTCATCTCTCCAAAACCAAATATGAATGAGTGGGTGCAGTCGTTCCACTGCTCCATCAGCGCATAGCGCATGGCGGGTGGAAACCGGGGCTGAGTCCGGCGAAGACCAGCAGCATAGTCGCCAAATCCAGCAGCGACAACTCTAGATCGCATAGGGGGGTCCAATAAGTCCCAAAAGGCTGAAGCATCAGTGGAGGACCCACCAGCGCGGGCCTTGCCCAGATCGACCTGTAAAAAAAAAAAATCCATTCAAACAAAGAATTAAGCTAACATTTGTTTATTTTTATTTTTCATGACAGGAAAATAGAGTGTTCAAACTCCTGGCCAGATAGAGTTGCGTCACGCAACCGCAACCGCATCACGCAACTGCGGAGCTGCGTCACGCAGCTTGCCAAAGAACCGTGTCCCCTGACTAACAGTTGCATCACAGAACTGTTCTTCCAAAGAACAGCTGCGTCGAGGGTAGGGCAGAAAAACCCTAACGTTAAATCTACTTGTTCCTATGTTTTTCTATGCATTTACAAGGCCTAGATAGGTTGTAATCAACATGGCATCACACTTTAAGACAGCAAACAAGGCATCAAGATGCATAAAAGAGGCAGAATCAAAGTCCAGAGACAATAGGGTCGCATAGTTTCGAACAGTTGCGTCACGCAACTGTTCACACCAGAACAGCTACGTCACGCAATTGCGTGCGAGAACAGCTGCGTCACGCAACTGTCCACAAGAGAACAGCTGTGTCATGCAACTCTCTCCTGCGTGACGCTACTGTCGATGCACAAACAGCATAAAAATCACACAAAAATCATTCGCAACACATTCAGGGCAACACCGAAAGCAAGAAATTCAAGTGTAAGTTACTTACCTCAGTTTGGAAACCGCGCATCGCATTGGTATCATGCCGAATCGGGAAATCAGAGCCCGATGCTGGCAGAAGCTAAAGCGGTCGCATACCAGGCGTCAGGGCGTTACGGCTCACGGGAACTCGCTCGCCCTTAAAGACCGGGATGTCCGGGATCGCCCCCAGCGTATCCATCTCGGGTGTGTAAGCAGAAGCAGGAATCTCAAGGAGATGGGCCATGTTAGCTAAGGTTCAGAGAGTTTTGGAAAGTTGGAAATTGTAAAAGTGAAAAATGAAAAGTGAAAAGCTTATTTATAAGAAAAAGGGCTTAATGGGCCCAAGCCCACCAAGAACCCAACCAAGCCCAAGTCAGCTTCTTTCAGCAATCTGGAGTCAGTGTGCGTCTCATATATTTCAATACTTCCATCTACTCGCCACACAGGGGGCAAAACCATCAAAATGCCCAAATTACCCTCAGGTAAGTCTTCTTTCAAACTCCGCATCAGGAAGGGTATACTTGAAAATGTAAGACTAGGGAAATTTTTAACAAAATTTTTGCCTAAATTTTTGCTAAAATTTTAAACCAATTTTTTCAATAAAAAATAAAATTTTCAAGGTTTGCTTTAGAGATAATATTTTTGGTCCCGAGTTGGAATTCCGGACTGGGGGCAAAAGTAAAATCTTTTACCCTGATGCAAAATTTCAAATTTTAAAATTTATGATTATTAATGCATGGGAGCATGTGATGCTCCAATATTTAACAAAGATCTGTTTGTACACAGATATTGCTCTTTCTTCTTGAAACTTTTTTAGGTCAAAACCCTCTAAAGCCGATTACACTGAGCTGAGGAGGTGGAACAACAAGCCCAACAAAGCCGATTACACCGAGCTTTGGACACCATCAAACCCTCTAAAGCCGATTACACTGAGCTTTTCAAACCCTCTAAAGCCGATTACACCGAGTTGAGGAGGTGAATAACAAAACTGATTACACCGAGCTTTTCAAACCCTCTAAAGCCGATTACACCGAGTTGAGGAGGTGAACAATAAAGCCGACTACACTGAGCTTTTCAAACTCTAAAGCCGATTACATTGAGCTGAAGAGGCAAACAATAGGGCCGACTATACCGTGCCTTGGACTCAATCAAACCCTCTAAAGCCGATTACACTGAGTTGAAGAGGTGAACAACAAAGCCGATTATACTGAGCTTTGAAGCCGATTATACTGAGCTTTGGACACCACCAAAATCCTTCGAGCCAATCAGACCGAGCCTCAGAGGCATCTTCAAAACCAATCTGACCGAGTTTGGAGATCGTTACTGATCCGACTGGAGCCAACAAAGCCAATTACACTGAGCTTTGAAAGTGAACAGATGATCAAGGCAACTATTCAAACCAAGATTGAAGGCGCATCAATGGGCCACTTTAACATTAATCGCTTACACAATTAATGATAAAGTGGGGGGGGGGGCAAACTGTTCAAACTGTTTGACGTGTGTCCCTTTATGCCCCACCTATCTAATGATACGAGGATGCGGAATGAAGGGTTATTGCTTTCTAGAAGTCTCTTGATCCAAGGGTTTAAAATTAGATCAATTTAAATGTGTCTGGATTGCCCTACAGTTGCGCACGCAGCTATCAGGTGCGTGACGGCACTATCGGTTGCGTCACGTAACTCCAATCCAGATGACGTCACCATGAATGTCGACATAACTGTTTTTCATTCTGTTTGAGTACGTGGCAACGGTCTAGAAAGTGAGCTGTGTCACGCAGCTATCGGGTCCGTCATGCAGCCGTCAGCTGCATGACGCAGCTATCCTCTGTTGCCCTACCTCTATACTTCTATAAATTCATCGTTTTATCTCTTATTCGGGACTGGGGTTTTAAGGCGTCAAAAAACACACACTTGCGGCTAAGTTTTTCTCTAGAGACTCTTCTGAGTTCCCTTGAAGAAAAATAGCCATTAGACATAAATTAGGTTAAAACGAAAATCATAAAAGAAGAAGAAAGCAAGAGAGAAAAGAGTGAGCGTTTAAATCCTTGTGGACAAAGCTTCTGGAACCCCTTAACCGTCATTCTTTAAGGCGTTTAAGCTGTTTACATTTTAAAGGTCGTTTACAAATCCTCAGTCTGAGGGGTTAGGTAACTCCTTTTCAAACCTTTCTTTCGTCTTTTTTTAATTTAAGTGTTGCTTATCTTTGGCTATTACTATGTATTTTAATCCTAGTTAAACGGTGGTCTGTTCATCTGGGTTTGTTTGTAGAATAGACCCTATAAAAGCATGTTTAAATAAAAGAATGATTTAAAAGGCTGTTTGAAAAGTAAGCACGGACCAGAGCAGTTGCGTCACGCAGCCAGTAGTTCCATAACGGACCTGGCAGTTGTGTGACGGAGCTGTTCATATCCAAAATTACCCAGATTAGTTGCGTCACGGAGCTATCAGATCCGTAATGGATCTATAGGTTGCATGATGGAACTGACCATGTTTACGATTTTATTTCATTTTTAATATTCTACTTTTAATTGTGGACCTAAAACAAGTAATTAATGGATCTGGAGTTTTAAGAACAGTCGCATCACGCAACTATTAGATCCGTCACGCAACTGTTCTTCCAAAGAACAGCTGCGTGACGCGACTGTTCTAGGGCCCCAGAAAACAATTTTTGCCCTTTTAAAAATTAACGAATTTTACACAAAATAAAATTTAATTTTTCCAATAAACCCAAAAACGACCAATTGTGAGCAGATTACAATTTAATTAAGTTTAGAACATCGAAATGTAATTATGCATGATTTTGGTGCATGATTTTGGATTTTTGGTTTTCGGGTTTGGAATTTTTTAATCAGGTAGAATGTAAATTTTTAGGTTGGTTTGTGGCCGCGCCTTTAACCAAAGGCAAAGAAAGCGGGTCTTTTATTTACTTTTTTAACTGCTTTGGTTTGAAATGGTTTGGATGATTATGGAAATGTGAATAATGAATGTGATTAAACTTGTTTTGGGATGAATTAATTAGTTTTTTCGCATAAGAACTCGGTTCTGATCATTCGGGTTGGGTTTAAGTAAATAAATAATTTTGCTTTTCTAAAAGTAAATGAATTAGAAATCGTAGGTTTCAAAAGAGGCTGTTTATCCAGGCGTCGGCTTCCAACGGGCCAGCGTACCCAATTTCCCTTACCCAGAACCGCATTGGTTCGCCCGGGACACCAGTTTTTTCAAAGTTTTTGGCCTAAATAAAATTGGGTTTTAAAATTGGAAGTCATTTTTATAAAATTGGAACGGTATAAAATTGGAAACGGTCCCATTGCTGAAAAAAATGGGTGGCGACTCAAAATATTTTATAAGACCGATTTATCGGCATCATATCCAAAAATGTCACCATTGTTCATAATAAAGACCACTTTTTTTTCACCCAAAAATAAAAAGGGACGTTTTTCGCGTCGCTCAGGGGCGGTCGGTGAAAACAGGACTTGAACTCCCTTGGACGTGGAATGCAGACAACTTAAGACATTGTTTCATGTAAACATGGAGGTACTAGCTAAAAGCTAGGTTTTTTCACTTAGCCTTGCAAAATCCATAGGAATCAGGTGTATAGGGTCAAGCCAAGGGGCTCAGGTTTAGAATGACAAGGGATCTTGCAAAGCTAAGTTTTTTCCTTGGCTTTTACGAATAATAAAAATAAAAAAGTATTCTCAAGAGCTAAACGTCCAAAAAATTCCTAAGTATAACAAAGGGCCGAGCCCCAATCAATCTTATTCAGACTCGAAGAGAGTCTCTCAAAGGCAAAAACTGCCTAAGTACAACAAAGGACTGAGCCCCAGTCAATCTTATTCGGACTGAAAAAGAGTCTCTCAAAGGCAAAAAATGCCTAGGTATAACAAAAGGCTGAGTACCTACCAATCCCACATGAACTCAAAGAGAAAAAAGGCTAAAATCACCGAGCAATCACACATTAGAATCGTTGTAGAAATAAAAAAAGGACATAAAGAGAAAGAGCAGAAAATAAAGCAAAACTACACTGCTATACAAAATGACAGAGTTCATCCATACACAATGAAAAAGAAAGGGGAGCAGATTACAAAAAAAAAAGGGGGGGGAGCCTAGAGCTACTCTGCAGTAGGAGGATCACCAGGGGGAATAACAGGAGCGCACATTGATGAGGGGTTTCGAGGAGTTTCAGCATAGTAGTAAATTGCGAGTATGCTTGGGCTAAGGTAGCCGCCATTTAAGGATCGGTGGTTGGTGGAGGGGCTATGACTAGGCATGAACCGACGGTAAATTTTTAAAATGTTGAACTTGAACCGGCCTTTGAACTGCCGGTTCCTGTCCAGTTCCTGTTCTGGCCGTTCCAGTGCAGTTCCGATGAATCGACGGTTCCGATCATAGTTTCTATCGATATATGTATAATTTTTTTTCAAAAAAAAAATTTGATTCTAATGTTACACCTTCCTTTGGAAAAAAAAATAATATGAGTTTAAAACATATTGGTAAATTTTATTTAAATAAATTTTAGAATGCTTATAGTCATATATTTAAATAAATTTTAGAATGCTTATAGTCATATAAGAATAAAATTAATAAATTTTATAAAATAATCAAATAAATTATCATTTTATTTTGTATAAATGTTATTAATTAAATAAATTGTTAGAAAATTTTTAAAATGCTTCGACAATGTACTTTTGAACTAATCAAACAATATAAAAGGAAAAAAAAAAAGTTAAACTCCCATTTATATCAAGTAATATAATTTTAGACTAAATATTTCACTATTTTTTACCATTTTACTTTTTTAGATTTTTAACTTTTAAGTAAAGTGTATTTTAAAAAAAATTTAAGTAAAATGTATCATATAGTATAATATTATTTAGACTTTTAGAGCTACATAGATAGAATATGCTAATTGATTATAATTTTAAAAATAAATAAAAATTTTCTGTTCGAACCAGATCGAAAACCGACAGTTTCGAGCCGATTCAAGTTCAGATTTTAACATTCACATAAACTTTAACCTGCCCTTGAACCGATGGTTTTGGTTCATCTATAATATGATTCGGTTCTGGTTCAAAATAAACCGATGGCTATGCGTAGGTATGACAGCTCGTCCAGCTGCCTCGACATCACTACTATCCTGACCCTCCCTATTAGGGAGTTCGATCAATTCGTTGGCCATAGTGTTTATGATGAATGAGGTTGAGATTATTAGGGATTGAAGGTGTGTTCCATTTTCACCGTACCAATTGTTAAACTCTTAGAATTTGAGGAATATAAGATTTGTGAATTCGGCCTAATTTTGGATATATATATATATATATATATGAGAAAATTAAAATTGGTTGATAAGTAATCCTATGTTCACGGAAATTTGCTTGTCAAATTATAATAATATTTTATTATTATACATACATTATTTTCTTAACAAGTATTTAATTATTGAATTTTTTATTTTATTATTTTATAAATATTTTGTTTCCTATTTTGTAAATGCTCTTAGATATTTTAGTTTGTAAAATGCTCTTAGATATTTTAGGTAATATGAACCTGCCCTCATAATTTTTAATAATTTAAATAATTAAATTAAAAAAAATTATAATATGTTCTACAAATAATTATTAATATACTTAATTATTATATATATGATAATATTAGTTTTATCATATTTTAATAATAATCCAGACGTTATCTATTTATTTATTACAATAGAATTAGATTAATTAAATTTAAATTTCTGTATAAGAAATTAAAAATTGATTCGAGTAAGTACCTTAATTGTTCTATCGGGAAATTTGAGTTGTCTAAATTTAAATAAATAATATTTTATATTATAAATATATTATTTTCTTAACAAGAGGTATTTAAAATTATTCGAATTTTTCTATTTTATTTATTTTCTTAACAAGTATTTAATTATTCAATTTTTTATTTTATTATTTTATAAATGTTCTATTTTCTATTTTGTAAATGCTCTTAGATATTTTAGTAATATAAACTACTCATAATATTATAATTTACAATAAAAAATTATATCTATACACATTAAGTTATATTTACTCACAGTGTGTAAAAATCAACGAGTACAAATAATCTGCAACACATGTTCGAAAAGACTAATTGGAAGAAAATATAGTGAAAACAACTTGGAAAAAATTTTTTTGACATTCGTATTTATTGCCCGGAATTAACCTCCTATTTGAATTGCACCCATCATATAATGTGAAATTGACCGTATTTGTAATCAGCATAAACTTAATTTTTGCAAGAGTCAGCAGTGCAAAAAATTATCGCCCTTAGCACTAGAAATTATCGTGTTGGGTTGGTAAGCAGATGGTTAAGATTGTTATTGAATTTACCTTATAAATAAAATAACAAAATCGAATACCTAAATTCAATATTATTATAGATTTTATGTGGTATAATTTTTCTCTTTCTTTTCTTTAGAATTATTTCGGTATACAAGATATTAACTATTATCAATTTTCCTTATTCGAGGTATTAACAAATTCCAAATGTGTAAAATTTATATTTATATCTTTTTATTTTGAATTTATATTTTTTATGTTAAATCTTAATTATGATTATTATTTATCGGTATATGAAATTTACTATTATTATTGATACTTGATTATGAATTATTATATATATTATTTTTTAAAAAATATTACTATTATTGATTTTTATAAATTAAAATAACAGAAAAATGAAAAATTCGATTGAACTAAATTAATCCGGTCCAATTGTGACCTAGTCGTCACGCAAGTTCAATACTCGGTTGAATTAAAAACATTGTTTAGCAAGAGTTTTTAATTTAGTATTGTTTTTATATTAGGAAAAATAATTATTTAGTTCCCGAGGTTTGACAAAATTAACCACTTCATCCTATAGTTTGATAAAATTATTATGACGTTCTTCGTGTTTGTTTTGACTATATAATCCTTCTCTCCAAAAGTATTGACTGTTCCATCACTTTTATATAAAAGGAATATAATGTCCATATTTGAGCTAGATAGTTAGATCGTTTATATCACGTGAACACTATCGTTTTGCTCACGTACCTATCTTGTAATTGTATAGATATGGATTTTTTTTTTTTTTTTTTTTTTTTTTTTTTTCTTGGTCAATGTGCATTAGATTATGCTGATTTCTTTTTTTTTTTTTTTTTTTTTTTTTGGGAATAACTGCCAAATTTTTCATTACTCAACAGAAATAACGATAGTCTAAAACAAAAGAAGAATAGAGGGGGAACCCTCCTTGTGCCCAGAATATGCCTCTGTGCTAAAGTCTCAGTGAGAAAGAGCCACTAGGTGAAGGTTTTTTTTTTTTTTTTTTTTTTTTTTTTTTGGGAAATACTGCAAATTTCATTAACCAGAAGAAATAACATAGTCTAAAACAAAAGAAGAAATAGAGGGGGAACCTCCTTTGCCCAGATATGCTCTTCTAAATCTAGAGAAAGAGCCAACTTAGTAAGGAAATGTGCTATCCTATTTGCTTTCCCTAAACACACGGGCAATGGAAGAAGTAGAAAACTGAACAAGCGATAGTAAGCACTTAAGGGTTCGTGTACCAACATCATTATGAGCTACCACTTGATGCTTCAAGTTATTAACCACAGCCATGCAATCAGACTTGAGCTCTATTGATGTGAATCCAAGTTCTAAGGCTTTTGAGAGAGCAAAACTTATGGCTTTAGTTTCCTTCAACTGGCGGGAGAGAAAAAGGAAATTTCAGGGAACCAGCCGCTATGACTTCACCAAGGCTGTTGCGAACCACCATCCCAAAACCTCTAGAACCATTAGGCCTAAGTTTTGCGTAGCAATTTACCTTAAGCACGCTATCTAGTGGAGGACACCATTACGTAATAGACATGCTGCCATTACTAGACCTGCCCTGCTGAAACTGCCGTCCAAACTCAGTCCATAGAACCATCGCCATATTACTCACCTGCATATCAGATAAAAATTTATGCAAGAATAATAACAGATTACGCCATTTCTAAATGGCCCATGTAACCATGCAAATCAACTCAAATTGCTCCGATAAGAAAGAAGCAGTTAACGACCCATTCAAGGAAACTACCCTGCTGATCCTAAAATCTGATCCGTAATGGACATAGAGCCCACACCTTTTGTGATTCACTGCGATAAAGTAACGCATGAGCCACAATCTCCAAGAACTCACCACAACGATTACAAATAGGATCAATCCCAACTCCCCTTCTAACAAGCTCGATTTTAGGTGGCAATTGATTACTACAGGCCCGATGCATAAAGTGCTTGAACTTTGGGGGAACACATTTCTTCCACATACCCTTCTAAAATTGAGAATTATTAGAGCTGGAAGAACCCGCAATCATAGGAACAAAAACATCATTAACTGCCAAATGATAAGCTGTTCAAACAGAGTAAAAACCCCATTTAGAGGCAGGCCATGCAAGGACATCCACTTCCTGACGATAGCAAAAAGAGATGCTGAGGATCAATGTTGCCTCCCCATGAGAGAAAATTGAATTAATAAGTTCCACATTCCATCTCCTGAATTCGGTATCTATCAGTTCACGAACCATAGCATCCTCATATAGTATTGTGGGTAAAGATTAATTGAACATGGAAACTCGATTGGTTATGTACCCAGTTATCTTTCCATATCCTAACACTATGTCCATCACCAATCAGCCATCGAGAACCTTTATGAATGATCCACCTCGCTTCCATATGGCTACGCCAATAATAGCTAGGCCTTAATCCCATCTTAGCATCTAGAAAGGACCGTATGGGATAGTACTTAGCCTTAAGGAACCTGGCAAGGAGAGAGCTATCATTAGTCGCTAACGTCCAACATTGTCTAACCAACATGGCCAAATTGAAACAGTGTAAATTGCGAAACCCTAACTTGCCTTATTACTTGGACAAACATAACTTCTTCCATTGTGCCTAATGAATTTTCATCTCACCCCCTTTTTGACCCCACCATAATTGTGCCATCAAGGATTCAATTTTGGAACATGTTTCATGGGGAATTAAGAAGCAACTCATAGTGTACGTAGGGATAGCTTGAGTGATAGACTCCAAAAGAACCTCCTTACTTGCCTTAGGGAGAGAGATTTAGCATTCCAGCAAGCCAGTTTTTTACTTACCCGATCAACAAGGGTATTAAACGTTAGCTTTTTTTTCTCCCAATTATAGCTGGTAAACCCAGGTACTTATTATGTTGACCGACACCTCTTACCCCCAGCTTGTTCTTAATAGTTGTTTGCAAATAAATAGAAACATTACGACTAAAAGAAATATCTGACTTATCTAAATTAACCTGTTGTCCTGTCGCTTTACCATAATATGACAAAACCACAAAATTTTATCAGTCTCGATTTGTGATGCTCTGACAAAAATGATGCCGTCATCTGCAAAGAAACATGTGAAAGAGATAGTGTCCTCCTATAGATTTTAATATCATGAAGTTTTTTCTCGGACTTGACTCATTGAAGCAAACTAGAAAAAACTTTTATGCACACCAAGAACAAGTAAGGAGACAACGGGTCTTCCTATCAAAGTCCCCTCTGTGGAGAGGAACAAAGAATAAGAGACGGTAGATACACAACACATGATTAGATTAACCCAAGCAGCATTAAAACCCATCCACGGCATAGCCTGCTCTAAGAAACATCATTCTACCCTATCATATGCTTTGCTCATGTCAAATTTAATTTTCAAGTGAGCTTTCCTGCCAGTACGTTTGTTTTTCATAAAATGAAAAATTTCAAAAGCTAAAAAGGCATTGTCAGTTATGAGTTGGCCTGAGACAAAAGCTGATTAGGACTCATCAATGATGGCAAGTAGAATATACTTAAGCCGATTAGCTATAGTCTTGGTAATAATTTTAAACTCAAAGTTATATAAGCTAATAGGTCTAAAGTCCTTAATATGCACCAGATCATTAATTTTAGGAATCAGCGTAATAAAGGTATGATTAAGAGACTCAAGAGATTCACCATTATTAAGAATTGAAAGAATTTTATCCTCTATAGAGGAACCTATAATATGCCAAAATTTTTGAAAAAAAAAAGGAGGCATACCAGTAGGACCTGGAGCCTTAGATCAGAGCCAATCGTATTTCCTCTCTAGTGTATGGTAGCCAAAGCGATGCATTCATATCAACTATGACCTTACACTCTACTGTATCCAGAACATCCTGAAAACCAGATGGATTAGAGGAGGTGAATAAATTCTTGAAATATTGTGCCATTACCCAAGCAATATTCTCCTTATCTTCAAATATAGAGCCATCCCCATCCCTAATTTTTGAGATTTTATTCTTTTTTTGCTGAAAACTGACTTTCGAATAAAAAACGGACGTGTTCCTATCACCATCTTTAAGCCAAAGAACTCGAGAATGTCGACTCTGCATATGCTCTTCCTTATAACATAATTCTTTCAGTTGACTCTCCAATTGGTGCTATCGTCAAATATATTCATCAGACTGAGGACTATATGCAATATGTGTAACTATTTTTGATATTCCAGAATTTGGCGAGTAACCGAACCGAAGTGATCGTTTCCCAACGCTTCATAGCTTGCCCACAGAACACCATTCTCTCCTTTACAGCCCGTGAATCAAGATTGGACATTTTGGGTGTATCCCTCACATAGATTTTTTATTTTTTATTTTTTAAATAATGATACTCAATTAAATTTTTAAATTTTTATTGATTATTTATTTTGTTGAAAATTTATTTAAAATATACTAAGGTTGTGTTCGATAACAGCTTTTTAAGTAGCTTTCAGCATTTTGACGGATCAAAACACTAAATGCTATTTCTGGTAGTGTTCGATAACATAACATTTGAACTAGCTTTTAGAGGTTAAGTAATCGTTTTATCAAAAGTTAACCCATGTAAGGTTTACCTTTTAGCATTTTATGAAAAACTACACAAACAGCTAACAGCTAAATACTACTAAAACAGCTAAAAACTATCAAAATAACTAATTTTACGGAACAGTGAAAACTCATAAAAATCAATTCTAAATTACAAATTAAACATTAATTAAAAAAATTATATATACATCTACTTAGAGTCACTAATGAATAATGAACTGTTTGTCATTTTTCTTCAAGAGGTCAATTGATATGCCTCTGCAATACTTCCTTTTCTCATGGAATTCAACTCTAAAAATAGTCCAATATCATGACCTTCAAGTGGTTTGAACTTCCTATCCAAGCCCAGAGCAAACCGTTGAACATTGAATGTATTATAGTTATGGGAACAACAGGAGAATAATTGAATGTCAAACAAAAAATTGAATATGGTGAAGAAACTGCAAGACTCAAAGAAATATCAAATGGGCAAATGAGGTTAGCAGTAATGGAGAAGAAAGCTTATGAAGAAGAAGCAAGACAACTTGAAAATGGTTAAACTTAAATTTGTAAATGTAAAAAGAATAAGACAACAATCTCAAGCTGAACTTAATAAGGCTCAACTGAACTCAAATGGCAGGAATGGAAGGGGAGGAAAGAAGGAGAAGGAAATGGAGAGAATAATGTATAAATTTTATAATTTTTAAATTATACCCTCTCCGTCCCATATATATAGGCTCACTTTCTTTTTTTTGTCCGTCTCAAAATGTAGTCCTATTTTTCTTTTTTGAAAGATCATTTATTACGTAATTTCTTAATATACCTCTATTTAATATACATCTCTGTTCCCAATTGTATATACATCATTTAATATTATAAAGGATAATTGTGGAAAAAGCTAAACAAAAAATACAGTTTAATTATATTAACTAATTTTCTTAATCTATATAAAAGTCAAACTAGGTCTATATATATTAGACAGAGGGAGCAATATAAAATGCAAATTAAATGTTAAAGTTAAAGTTGGATGTGGGCCTTAAATACATCATTTAATATTATAAAGGATAATTGTGGAAAAAGCTAAACAAAAAATACAGTTTAATTATATTAACTAATTTTCTTAATCTATATAAAAGTCAAACTAGGTCTATATATATTAGACAGAGGGAGCAATATAAAATGCAAATTAAATGTTAAAGTTAAAGTTGGATGTGGGCCTTAAAACATGAATATAAGATTAACGGAAAAAATCAATACTTTTCGGATGGAAGGACTTCATAGTCAAATGAAAGCAAATCTCAATAACGTTATAATAATTTTATCAAAATACAAGATAAGTGATTAATTTTATTAAACCTCAATACTAAACAATTATTTTCCCTTAATATAACTTTATCTTTCTAAAAAAACAAAATATTTCTATATGGAAAAATAATTATTTAGTCCCTCAGGTTTGCCATAATTATCTTAATCCCCGATATTTTATGTAATATTTAAGTCATCCCTCACATTTGCTTCCGTCTAATTAAATGGTCCCTCCATCCAATTTTAATTATTTTTGCCATTAAAGTGAGAAAAAGACAAAAACACCCTTCTTTAAAACACCTCCAAGTTAGTTGGAAGCTTGCCAAAAATACATTAAATACATTAATCATTAATTAAAAAAGCATAATTAATCAAAATACATTAATCATTAATCAAGCTTGGTGTAACGTGCTCTTCTGGGAACTTAAAACAAGAGGAAATAATGATATAATAGAGCTTGATAGAATGAAAAATGCATCCTCAACAAAGAAATATAACAGAATCAACGTCAAAATATTAGCTTTGAAGTAAATTATGAATCTAATAGACAAAAACTGAGTAATGGGTTCTTGAACATGTCAAAAGAAAATGGAAAAGCTAATGGTGGGTGAGTCATGAAAGGATTAGAAAGAAGAGAAACAGAAGAATTTTTCATTCAAACAATACATCAAATGGCTGGCGTGTTTTAAATTTTTTATCAACAAAACTCCTTTCTTGAAAATCAAGAGAAATAAGAAATGCTAAAATCAATCAAAATCTGAAAATCCAAACTCCGAAAATAAAAATGGAGTTTTTAAATTCCCAGAATTCATGTCTAATAACTTCAAAACACAACAAAAATGAGAATCAAAGTGCATATAATTGAATTCTAAACCTAAATAAATGAAGTTGTTTCTAGCTCTATCAAAATATTAAAAATTAGAAAAAAAAAAAAAAAATAAATAAATGAAGTTGTTTCTAGCTCTATCAAAATATTAAAAATTAGAAAAAAAAAAAAAAAAGAGAAGAAGGAGAGAGAGAGAGAGAAAGATAAACATACATATCATGATTATCCAAAAGGAAAAAAACGAAGAGAGAAACAAGAACAAAATTAAGGAAACCATAGCAAAGTAGAAGCCTGTAGATTCTGCCGCTGCCGTTAATGATAGTGAAATCCAAATCTGGTTTTCAACTTTCCTTATCCCATAACTCGCCAAACACCCTTATACCATTGAGTGGAGGTTCGATGCAGAGGCAGCTTTTACATCTTTGGCGTCCTGTTTCTGTTTCCTTAGCTGAAGAAAAGGCAAAGGTTCGAGATGAGGGGAGTAGAGGGAAAGAGGAAATGGAGTTTGAGGTAGAGGTTTGGGAGGTGGTATTAGTTGGAGAGACTCTGAGGTGGTGGAGGCTCTAATTAGAGGTTGATAAATGGTGGTAATGGCAAAGGAGCAGCGGATAGGTGGTAGAGGTGGAGGGCTTTAATAAATGCGTGTTGGTTTTTGTGCAAGGGCATAAATTGTCATTTGAAAATACTTATCTCACCACTCTCTTTAATTTTGCCCCACTTTAATTAAATGTGAGGAATGACTTAACTATTACTCCCTCTGTTCTCTTTATACAGAGATAAATGAACTTGCATAGGGATTACGACGATAGTTAAACTGAATAATTTTCACAAATTATGCCTATTTCACCCCTAAACAGCATCAAATGGGCACTTAATTTGATAGATAGACAACTCATACGTGTAGACTTTCAAAGTAGCATTAATTACGGGATCGCAATCGAAAATAGAGGGATTCGAGTCAAAATTGGAGGGAATTGTTAGCTAATGGCGTTAATTTATCCATTTTCAAACTTTCCCGAATTAAATCTCACGTTTAAAATTTTGAATTTCCCTTATTTTGTAAAGTCTTGGGCAACTTCGATCCTATGCGCGCAAATATGATGAAAATGTGGAGCCAAAATTTTTTATACTCTCATTGTCTCCTCGACTTCTACAATATCCACATTATAAATTTGGAATAGAACATGAACATGTAATTGAATTCATAAGCTTTTCAAACTAAGGGCAACAGAAAGAGGAGAACAATATTTCTTGCAACATGAATAATCCATTTTCATTTTATCTCAATGAAGTTCCAACAAATTCGCCCAATAAATCCATTTTCATTTTATCTCAATGAAGTTCCAACAAATTCGCCCATATATTCTCATGATATGCACGCAACTTTATCATCTGCTAGATTGAACTCCTTGCGCTGATGTAAAGAAGAAACATTATGGTGGTCTTTGAAAATGAGTGAAAGCATTATGGTGGTTCTTGAAATGAGTAATACTGAAAATGTTATTGCAGGCAATGAGAAAAGAAGAAACAAAAAGAAAAATATACTAGTTCATGTAAAGAATTCTGTAAGCACCATGTTGTTTTCTGAGTTGCAATAAGGTAACCTAAATACACAGAGTCATGAAAAAGCTGCAGCCACATTTAGCATATCTTTGAAGTTAGTTTACAGAATTTGGCAAAATGCCAAGATCCATTCAGAGAATAACATTTCTCGCATGAAAGGTCCATATAACGTGGGAAGAAAAAGAGTTCAAATCCTAGCACATACGATAACAGAAATCCCACTAAGATGTTGCATGACACTTCGTTCTCTAGCGCATGAACTGGGCGCATCTGTTTCATGTGTTCACAAAATGATAAAAGGTGGGCACATCAGACCTGATTCTAATGCCATAAGGCCACTACTCAAAGATGAGAACAAAATAACAAGAATTCAGTTTTGCCTTTCAATGATTCATCAAGGTACATTAAATAGTCAACCTTATTTCAAATCCAGGCATGACATAATTCACATTGATGAAAAGTGGTTCTATATGTGCAAAGAAACACAGAAATTTTATCTAGCAAAAAATGAAGAAGAGCCTTTGAGAAAATGTAAAAGTGGTAAAAGCAAGAGTTTACAACCCAAAATAAATGTTTGTAGTTCCAGTTGCGACGCCCTAGATTTGATGAAAAACTCCAATGTGGTTTGTTTGATGATAGGTTAGTAGTTTGGCCTCATTGTATTTATAAGTGAACCAGCAAGGTTAGTATTTGGCCATTTATTTATAGTGAACCAGCCAAAAGGAATAACAAGAACCATTCAACTGGTACAATGGAAACAAAATTCATACTGTCAATAACAAAAGCTGTCATTCGTGATGTTTTCATTCATAAACTTTTGCCCTCTATTAAAGAAAAATGGCCATAGATTGATGGATCAACTACAATTTTCATAGAACAGGACAATGCTAAGCTGCATATAGAAGTAGGTGATGTCCAATTTACACAAGTTGTAATTGAACTAGGACTGGATATCCATTTCCTGTGCCAACCTCCAAATAGTACAAATTTAAATGTTTTGCACCTTGGATTTTTAGAGCAATTGACTCAATTAAGCATAAAGAGGCTCCATGTACTATTGATCAACTTTTTAATACAGTTTTAAAAGCCTATAATGTTTTCCTTGCTTCTTCAATAGACAAGATTTTTTTATTTCTACAGAATTGCATGGTTGATATCATGAAGTGTAAAGGTGGGAACCATTATAAGATAAAGCACATGCTAAAGGATAGCCTGTTAAGGAATGAGAGTCTCCTAACAATAATTACAATCGAGCAACAAATTTTTAAGGAGGCAGCAGTTAATATGAATCATCCAATTGCATGCATTTTTTTAAATTGAACTTAATTATTATATTACAAATGCATGCACTATATTTTGTTAATTTTTGTATGCATATTTCTGTGATTGAGCACTATGTTGCTTTTTGAGCTCAATTTTGATATAATTTCTTTATTTCCATATAGTTTGTTCAATTATAAGACATTAACTTAAAATGTATACGGTTTATTTATTTTGCTTCCAAATTTATTTATATCATTAAAGTTTTCGAACCAATGTGTGACATCCTACTCCGAGTCGAGTCTTAGCATGGAGTTGAGTAGTCGAGTTGAGTCGAGTTGAACCAAACCCGGTTGGGGTAGAATGAGATTATAAGAATGAGATTATAAGTGGACTTGTATTAAGTGAGAGAAAAAGATCAAGCACAGGGAAGGGGTGGTTACAAATTTTGGTATCAGAGCCCTAGGATTTAGTTTCCGCCCCGGCTTGCATTGTAACATGCCATGTCTAACCCTGGATTGAAACAAGCAGTTGTTGTTCTTTAGCGAGGAGTCAATGTCACAGGAAGGTGAGAGTGAGTCACACGCCTCCAGGCCAGTGGAGGGTGAGGCTCCAGTAGCACCAGGTCAAGAGATGTTGTTAAAGCAACTTGCGGATACTTTTCGACAGATTGCAGGGGTTATGCCTCAAGCACCAATAGTAGTAGAAAGAAAAAGAAAGCCCCCACTAGAGAAGCTTCGGAAATATGGGGCGAAAGAATTCAGTGCTAACAAGGATGACAGTCTAGAAAGAGCTGAGTATTGGTTAGATGGGACATCGAGAGTTCTGGAACAATTACAATGTACACCAGAGGATAAGTTGGTTTGTGCCACATCTTGCTCATAGATGAAGCCTACACATGGTGGACTACTGTTCAGCAGCGAGTATCACCAGAGCAGCATACTTGGCAATTTTTCTTAGATGAATTCAAGAAAAAGTTCATCACCGAGACTTACCTAGATGCTAGAAGAAAAGAATTCTTATACTTGAGACAGAACAGAATGTCCGTTACAGAATATGAAAGAGAATTCACCAGACTCAGCAGGTATGGTGACCGGATAGTGGCTACAGAGGCCGAGAGGTGTAAAAAGTTCCAGGAAGGCCTGACCGATGAGATTCAGATGGGAGTGGTAGTTTCCAGATTCAGAGAGTTTTCATCTTTGGTAGAGGTAGCTCAAGAGATAGAGCGCATTCAGGCCAGTCAGTGTACCAGATGCCAGCGGTCTCAGCAGAAGAGAGACCAGACTCAGAGTGCACCCAGTACATATCAGTTGGAGAGTAAGAGATTCAGAGGTGCTAGTATTTCAGCTGGTTCTAGGCCTCCCTTTAGGCCATCCTTTAGCCAAGGCTCAGCTAGGGTTGCTAATGCCCCAGCGGTATCAGTGGCTAGTTCTGCTGGTGGTAGTCGAGGTTCAGGCAGAGGAATTAGTAGAGGCACCGGTAGAGGTGTAGAGTCAGCCGGTTATACTTTTCCACCTTGTGCGCATTGTGGCAGACGACATGGTGGAGATTGTTGGTTAGTGACTGGCAAATGTTGGTTATGTAAATGTTTGGATATGCGGAGGCAAATCAGACCATGCAGAAGAAGGATTGTCCGAAGAGGGCAAAAGTTCTAACAAGCCAATAGTCAAGGCAGAGATAGAGGTGAAGAGCTCTGGAGGGCAGAGACAGCAGTCAGAGACTGTGGAACAGAACCTGATACAAGAGGTCCAACCAGGGTCTATGCTATGCGAGCCAGAGACAGATTGGAGGAAGCTCCAGATGTAAATAGTTGGTGAGTTTTCCTTATGTGGAATCATACAGTTTTCTTTAAATTGATCCTTGGCTTCATCTCCAATTCATACATTAGTGTAGCCTAAACCTTGGGTAAAGGGTTAGAAGTTGCATATGTGAGTCAGGTGTATGTTAGTTACTAATCCATTAGGAGATGTAGTACAAACTCATACGTGGTTCGAAGGATGTCCAATTGTTATTCATGGAAAAGAGTTCCCAGGAAAATTCTTATGAGTTGCCTTTTAGAGAATTTGGATGTTATTCTGGGTATAGGTTGGGCTATCCAGACACCATGCTAATAGTTGATTGTGCAAAGAAAAAGGGTGACCATTATAACAACAGCAAGGGGAAAGAGATTACAGTAAGTCGGGAAACGGCGAGAGTTTTGGGTATGTGATATCAGCGCAATGGCAGTAAAAAAAGATTAATTCAGAAGGGCATACTTGGTATGTGCATTACAAGCAGAGAAAGAACAGTCAGAAGTGCAAGATATACCAACAGTGTGTGATTATCCAGATGTGTTTCCAGAACAGTTACCAGGGTTACCACCAAGGAGGGAAGTGGAGTTTACCATAGATGTCTATCCTAGAGCAGCACCAGTATCAATTGCACCTCACAGAATGGCACCAGCAGAGCTAAAAGAGTTAAAGCTTCAGCTACAGGAGTTATTGGATAAAGGCTTTATCAGACCCAGTGTATCACCTTGGGGAGCACTGGTGTTATTTGTAAAGAAGAAAGATGGATCATTCAAAGAAGAAAGAAATGGGACTCATTCAGACTGTGCATTGACTACAGATAGCTGAACAAAACTGGACAATCCAAGAATAAGTATCCATTACCCTAGAATCGATGATTGTTTGATCAGGTTAAAAGGTGGCAGTATGTTTTTCTAAGATCGACCTTAAGGTCGGAATAGTCCATCAGTTTGTCGGATAAAGAAAGAAGATATCGCTAAGACTGCATTCAGGACCCGATATGGTCACTATGAATTTTTAGTAATGCCATTTGGTCTTACAAATGCACCAGCGGTTTTCATGGATCTCATGAACCGTGTGTTTCACTCATATCTAGATCAGTTTGTGGTGGTGTTTATAGATGACATTTTGGTCTACTCCAGAGACAGGGTTGAACATGACAAACATTTGCGGATTGTACTTCAGACACTGAGGGATAAACAGCTATATGCCAAGCTCAGTAAGTGTGAGTTTTGGCTGGAAGAGGTTTCTTTCTTAGGACATGTGGTGTCATCGGAGGGTATCAGAGTGGATCCTATGAAGATTGAAGCTATTGTTGATTGGAGACCACCCAGAAATGTCCACCCCAGAATGTCACCCGAAAGTTCGGAAGTTTTTTGGGGTTAGCCCGGCTATTACAGAAGGTTTGTAAAGGGAATTCTCCTCTATCACAATTGCATCACCTTTAACAAGAATTGTTGAAGAAAGAGGTTGTATTCCAAATGGGATGATAGGTGTCCGCAGAGTTTTGACAACTTTGAAGAAAAAGTTTGACTGAAGCACGCAGTGTTGACTCAGCCAGTGTCAAGGTAAAGACTTTGAGATTTACAGTGGATCCTCTCAATATTGGGTTTAGGAAATGTGGTACTCATGCAAGACACGGAAAGTGGTAAGCTTATGTCTCCAGACAATTGAAGCCACATGAATTGAATTAATCCAAACCCATATTTTAGAAAACTGGCAGCCATTTGTTCTAGCATTCAAAGTATGGCGGCAATTATCTGTACGGTGAAAAGTGTTACATTTATACAGATCATCAGAGTTTAAAGTATTTACCGACACAGAAGGACTTGAATTTCAAGACAATGGAAGTGGATGCATATTCTGATAATTATTGATTATGTCATTAATTAACCATCCGGGCAAAGCTAATGTGGTAGCTGATTGCCCTTAGCGCAATCAATTGTTTACTTTGAAAGCAATGAGAATTTAGTATGGAGTTTGCAAACGCAGGGAGTTTGTTCTAGCAGCAGATGCAAGTACAGCCATTCTTGGGTTAGGAAGTTGCTGAGGCAACAGAAGAAAGATGTAACAAAACAGCACCTATGGGTTGAAACAAAGTTCGGAAAGATCATGGTGGGAAATTCAGATTGGAATTAACAGTGGAGTCCTTATTCTATGAAGACTAAGAGTTGTTGTAAACCACAAAGATAGGGGAGCTTAGACAAAAGATTTTGCAATGAAGCTCATAACAGTTCCATATACAATGCAATCCAGGTAGTACCAAAGTGTAATTTAAGATTTGAGAAAAGGCCTTATTCGGTGGCCGGGCTGAAGAAAGATATCGGAAATGTTGTAACAGATGTTTTAACATGTCACAAGTAAAGCAGAACATCAATACCATCTGGGGTTTACTTCATCCAATAACAGTGCCAACATGGAAGTGGGATCAGATCAACGTGAGTTTGTTACTGATTACCTCAGACGCAGCGGAAGCATGAATGCAGTATGGGTGATTCGTGGACAGATTAACTAAGTCCGCGCACTTTCTAGCAGTTTCGGATGGACTATTCGCTGGAAAGGTTAGCAGACATTTATGTTAAGCAAAATAGTTCGACTTACATGGAGTTCCATCATCCATTATAATCTGATCGTGATCTAAGGTTTACATCGAAGTTTTGGAGTAAACTTGCAGGGAAGCATTAGGGACGAGATTGCATTTTCAAGCAATGCATTTCTATCCTCAAACAGATGGCCAATCGAGAGAGTAATTCAGATCCTGGAGAAACATGATGAGATCATGTGTTATAGAATTTGAAGGCAGTTGGGAACAGATATGTACCTCTCATGGAGTTTGCCTACACAACAGCTAATACCAATGAGCATTAAGTGGCACGCATATGAAGCATTGTATGGTAGACATGCAGGACACTCTGTGGTGTTGGACAGAACTGGAGTGAGAAGAAAGATTTTGGGTCCAGATTTGGTTAAGAACAGAAGAGAAAGTTTGGAAATCATCAGAAAACGGCTGAAAGAAGCAAGTGATCGACAGAAGTCTATGTTGAATTTAGAAGAGAAAGGAATATTGAGTACTCGGTGGTGATAAAGTATTTCTGAAAAGTTTCACCATGGAAAAAGATTCCCTACGGTTTGGTACGAAAGGGTAAGCTTTAATGCCCTAGGTTTCATTGGTCCATACGAGATTGTTGAACGTGGTAGACCATTAGATAGCGCGCCGGGTCAACTGGAAGCGTACCAGGTTCTAGAGGGTACATCGCTTTGAGCCCTATCGCCTAGCACGTTACCGTTCAACCTTAGATCGAATTCATAATGTCTTTCCACGTAATCCCTGTTAAAGAAGATACAGATCAGACCCAGCACACGTGTTATAGCAGAAGAGATTGAAATTCAGGCCGGATCTCACCTATGAAGAAAAGAACCAGTTCAGATCTTAGCCAGAGAAAACTAAGGAATTTGCGGAACAAAGAAGATAGCATTGGTAAAAAGTTCTTTGGAGGAATCATAAAGACAGAAGAAGCATTCGTTCGGCTTGATCAGGTTGAGCAGGTCTTGATTTCCATCATTTCCTGTGATAACCGCAACCTCGTCAAAGAGACTAGGCTACATGAAGTCTTCTGTGACATCCTACTGAGTCGAGTCTTTGCATAGAGTAGAGTCGAGTCGAGTTGATTTGAGTTGAACCAAAACCCGGTTGGGGTAGAATGGGATTATTAGAGGACTTACTTGAATGAGAGAAAAGGAGCAAAGTGTAAGGATTAGGATTTAATGGCACTCAAGGAGTAAGCTTGGGTATTAAGTTGTAGCCTTTTTACACTTGAGGTCTCATTTAGTAAGTTTCACACACAATGAGCCCAATTCCAATGTCATATGCATTAAACTTGAAATCACAGTATAATCAGTCAATACGAGCACAATTTTATATATGTAACACCCATATGCTCAATTTTCTATAATCACATAGTTTTAATGCGAGCACAATTTTCATATTTAGTGCCTATATGCTAACTTTTTTCAATAATCATGTAATTTTAATACAAGCACGACTTTCATATTTAGCACCCATATACTTATCAAGGCATAATATTCTTTTTTTTAAAAAAATCATATGCTAATTAACCAAATGTGCAAGTTATGTATCCTTACTCGCAGAAAGCCATAATAAAAGCGAGAACATATTAAAAGTATCATGCAACAACAAATACATCCCAAATTACAATTTAAACTTAAAACATGATCATTCCAAACACATACATAATATGTCCACTGTAGTCTAATTAAAGATAAGTTCTTTAAAAGACTAATAGATTAAGACAAAACAAACAACCATTCCTACCCATTATCTTCAACGTCAGATGTGTTCTTCATCTCTTCAGAGATTTCAGCAAGTGTCTCTTCCACAATCTCGCTTGTTTTAAGCATCTCATCCACAGAATCTTCAAATCGGTCTACTGCAAATGGATTTTGTGTGTCTGGTTGGGTCTCATCACTGTCATGCTCAACTTCATTCTTTTCTTCACCATGATCCTCAATATGGGACCCTCATCATCCTCATTTTCAGCACTTTTATTCTTTTCATTCTGTGCAACAGGCACATCTTCAGTTATACAGTGCACATCTCCATTTCTCTCACCCTGTTTTTCCAGAATTTGGTCACTATTTTCCTTATTGTGCTCATGTAATGGTGTATTTGGAATCTCAGTGAACTAACCCATGGATTGCATAATATTCTTAATATCACCAACAGATGCCTTAAGTTCTTTAATATGTGCACAATTTTGATCAACCTTTTCCATCGAAGTGTGCATCATAGAATTCATTATCTCCATTCTTTTCAAAACCTCTTCCAACTTACTGTCAGCATTTATAGATTTTCATTTGCTTGCTTACAACTTACTGTCAGCATTGGTGCCCTTCTCGGAACGTTGGAAGCTTGCTTCATAGTACGATTTTCATCCTTGCTACCCCCACTCTATCACATCATCAGGTTGCACAATTTGAGAAGCGTCCACTCTCTAATTTTTGTCCTCAATATATTACAAGAACTCAAGTACCTTGCATTTATCTTCTCTATGTGCTTTATGTTGTCTCCCTTTTCCCCAGACCAGTTTTCACTATGCACTTAGAAATCAACCTTGCATAAGGCAAGAATTTTCCTACTCTTGTACTTCTCTGAGCTCATAATTCTGTGGTTGTTCGCAATAATTTTCCACAATAATCCCAACAACATTCAAAATTGTATGGTGGAAAATGTGCCACAAAATTAAAGTCTCATCATCTGTCACATTATCTTTACTTCTATACTTAGGCAAGATGTTTGAACACACAATCAAGTGGATCAACCTTGGAATTGCTTTCATCCTAGTGCCCACTACTTCATTATTCGAATAATCCATTGCTAATTCAGTTCTCTCAAATTCACTAAGTTTACTACTAGAGGGTTTTGCAAGGTCTTTGAAAATTGAATCATAATCATTGCCAAGTATAGCAGCAATTTTTTACAAGATAGTCTCATTAATCTTCGCTTCTATACCATTAACCCCAGAAATCAAATTAGGCTTAACCCCATTCTTATGTTTCTCCTCCTCAACATAAAGATTTGCAGAAAAAAATCCTAACAAGCCTAGGGTAAATATTATCACAAAGAGACATATACTTCTGCGTTCAAAGATCAAAGTAATATCATAGGCCTAAACCTATATCCTTAAGTTCACAAATATCTACCATTTTCTCATACAGTAATTTCTCATGCATTAATATCTAATTATAGTAATCTTGTCTAGACTGAGATATAAACCCATAACTTTCTAAGAAATCACCACTACTCCATCATCTGATTCCGTCTTAGATTGCTCTTCTTTCTCTGATTCGATTGGTTCATGCTCTTCAACAATTAATTTTCGCTTCTTTTGTCGTGGGTTTTTAGGCATAGGGACCTTTTTTCGTTTGGGGGCAACTTTCTTAATAGCGGTGATTAGTGTTATGGATTTAGGGGAAGAAAGGGAATTTGAAGATGACACTTTATTGTGTAATTTTTTTAGTTTTGGCTTTTCGATCTGAGGATAATTTTGCTTTGCCCTTCAAAGCTTTAGTTTTTCTTGGAGCTGGGTTTGATGGTGATTCATCTCTCTTTATCGCCATTTTTTTTTTTAGAATGTGTGCCTATGTTTTTGCTCCTAGATGTTATTTATGACCGGCGAATGACGTTGAAGAGTCGCAAGCCAGAGGTTATGAACAACGAATGGGTTTTGGGGAGGTTTGAGATGATGGTTTCTAAGTGTGCCTTTCTAGAAATAGAGAACAACTACTCTATTTTCACTTAAGAGGATTCCTATATAGGGTACAACTAATTCACAATTATCATTGATTTTTTGTTTCACTTTATACAACTTATTCAAAATGTGCGCTCACATCTAAAATGCAAGCACAATGTTAAAAGTACACATTGAAAAGTAATTGTACAGTTAGACTTTGAAAACTTAAGTGTATTAAATGTCTTTCCTTTTTCGTCTGCCACTTTCCTCATTCAAAACATAATATGCACAAGGGTTAAAAGCTAAAATGAGGGCATCCTTGTCTTTTTCATCCGGTATTCTTTTTAAAGTTTTCATGTTGAGTAAATTCTCTACATAAAAGAAACCCTCAAATTAAAAAGTTTCTCTATATTAAAGAGAATGAAAGGAGTATACAAAATGTCGAGGATCATTTAGATAATAAAATATTTCGTAATTTTATTTTTAAAACTTTCGAATTTTAAATAAATCAAAAATCTAAATTTTCGATCTCATGAGCTCCGAGTGATAATTTTATTCCAAGCCCAAGTTTATAAATTTTATCCAAGCCCATAGGCTTGTTATCGGAATTCTCAAATCGAGAACCCTCTTAATTATGCAAGAAATAATATTAAGTTAAATGTTATAAAATTTCCACAAAATAATCTAATTACCACAAAACAAAAATAATCATTATAATTATGCATATTTAAATATCAAATTTTATTAAAGAAATTTTATACTAGTTAGTGAAGTTTCTAGAGCTAACTCAATGAATCGAACCAGCTAAAATCTAGAATCTTCTATGAATCAAACCAGCCCTGAATCAACCAAACCAATTCCTAAAAACCTAACCCAAAAACAATTCTAGAAACCCCCATATCCCCTTCAGCGCCGACCTCCACCCCCTCCCCCTTACCCTTTTGCCTTTCCGGTCACCTGAAGCCAGCGCCATTCCCATCGCCTCCCGCTGCCGTTCCCGTGCCGCTCTCCTTCGCCCTTACCTCTGTTGTCTCAGGCTAGCGTAGCTAGCGCGGCTGTCGGAAGCCAGCGCCCATTCCCATCGCCTCCGCTGCGTTCCCGCCTCCCGCTGCCGTTCCCGTGCCGCTCTCCTTCGCCCTTACCTCTGTTGTCTCAGGCTAGCGTAGCTAGCGCGGCTGTCGCAGGAAGCTGCGATCGCAGCACCCTCAGCCCCTCCTGCCGCATTTTCAGACCGATCAACAGCAAGGAACGCCATTCGCGCCACCTGAACCTCGCTTCTAGTCCCTACCGTTATAACCATCCGACCCATTCCGTGCTCTTGGCCTACTTCTCGCACGACAGAAAGAGAGAGGGAGACAGAGAGGTTGCGATGATCAACTCCGGACCCCTCGAACGATTCCGGTGACTGACACCAACGAGGTCGGCTGACTATCCCTTTCTAATTCCTTTACAAATCATTTGTTTGCTTAATTCGCAATTAATCGGAAATTTTAGGAAAATTTGAACTTTGGTTTTAATTGGTTTATAAGTTGGGATTTTGATAGATAATGACATAATTGGTAGAAAATGACCATAAAATCGCGTTCTAGTTGGGATTTGCAACAGGATTTGGCGTTGATTGATGAATTTTAGAACCATTGGCGTTGATTGATGAATTTTAGAACCAAGACCCCCGGCCACCGTAGACGGCGGCAACAGCGGTGGCTCCGGTGACCAGAGTTCCCTAGAGGCAGAACATTGCATTTTTCGTGTAGAGTATGAATATATAATTAGTTTTACTATCTGATATCAATTGATACTCGAACTGTGGATTGACACAAATTTAGAAATTAGACTTCAAGCTGAAAAATCGCTGAAAGTCGATAAAACAAGAACTATACGATCTTGGAAAGATTTGATTAGCTAGTTAGCAAAGTAATTACATTTTGATAACATTCAAAATAAGTTATTTATATGAATTTGTTAATAATAGGATATTGATATTTTTTAGTTTTCCTCATGAATATTAGTTTATATTGGGAAGTGAGGTAATTGGCATATAGTGTAGGGTTTTTGGTTGAGGAAACCTTTGATTCTTGGGTTGGCCAGCCACGCCCATTTTAATTGACTCTTTGAATTATAGCTTATGGTAATAAACATATGAGTATATGATTGTTGTAATCAAGTGCTTAAGTAGGAAATGTGTTAAGCAAACTTTTCTCTCTTTAAGCTTGGTTTTAAGCTTGGTTTAAGAAATGGATAATTAAGTGATTGGTTAATTTGTAATAGTAGGTGTATTTTAGTGAGACTATGAAGGAGAAATTGGTTCTTAAGTTAGTTTAGTTTGAGTTAATGATTGTTGTTGGACTATAAACCAAATGAGGACGTGAATTTAATTCTCTGTGTGATGCGAGTTACTTAGAACATAGTATGTAAATTTGAGTAAAGTAAGACCGCTTGTTCTAATAAGCGGCAACTAATGTGAAGCTAGTGCCATTTTATATAAGTTAATATAGTAATGGATTCGTTTATTAAGTTAATTGGAAGTGGTGAATTTAGTTACTTAAAAGATGCATTTAACTAAGTGTAATTTAATTAAAACAATGATTCTTAGCGACTAGTCTAGGATTTTATTAAAGGATACTTTTGCCCGAGTAAGGTGGATGAATAAAGATTTATTTATATTTATATATTATATTTATATATATATATGTGTACGAAATGTTTTATTTATTTGATAACTGGCTAAAGAAGCTAATTATATTTGATAACTGGCTAAAGAATGTCTAATAATGCGCTTGGATCAATGAAGATTATTTCAATTTATATGTTGAGAGTTGAATGTAATATTGATATTGTTATTTGGAATGGAGGAAGGGAAAAATTAAATTGCTTGATCGCATGATGGATGAGCTGTGTGTAATGATTCATATCTATATATGTTAAGTTGTGTTTCTTTAAACAGGTGGATAGTCCAACTTTTAGGGGAGATACTATCAAAATTTCGGCAGAATCTAGTCTAGTTATAGTAAGTTAGATTAGCAGATAATTTATTGGAAGAATTCATTAATTCTTCATTTAGATTATTCCTTTGCCTACTCCAATTCTTCATTTGCATTCTTAATTTACTTAGATCGTTCGGATTTGTCTACTAGTCCTTCAAGTCAAAATCTGAGATAGAGCACCTCCTCTTCTCTATCACAATGAATAATAATAAATAGTAAACTACCATCCGCGTCATGCATAGTTACATTACCACTTAATGCTATAATTATCTATTTATTTGATTATTACTTATTTAATTCATTACTTTTCTACTTATTGTATATTTGTGTATATTTGTATATTTGCATAATCTTTGTTTATTAATGTGTTGCATTTAAATGCGATGTGTGTATATTTGTATATTTGCATAATCTTTGTTTATTAATGTGTTGCATTTAAATGCGATGTTTGATTATTTGTGTTGTGATATTGTTATGCCTTGTTTGCGTGTAATTGGGATGAAGTGGGTCACCATGGGTTTGTGAGGGCGGTCTTTGATACTGTCAGCCATGTATGGGGAGATCGGTATCTCCGTGTAACATCTGATGATATGAATTATATGGAAAACCACAGGGTGACCTTCTGTTGGTATGAAAAAGAAAAGAGATTATGAAAAAAATGAGAGGGCTGGTCAAGTAAGGATTAGACTGGTCGGTTATGTATGGGGGATCGGCTCCTTGGTGCATACGTCATGAGAGGATGGGCTATGTGTGAGGACAGTTCATTGGGGGTCTCGGTGACGCCACAGACCAATCTCCACTTATTTGATTACGTGAAGGTGTACTTGTATGCGGGTGCTGATGTTGTGCCATTTGTTTGATTGGACGAGTGTTCATTTTAGTATTTTAGGAAGCATTTTGTGTGAATGTCTGTGTTATGCAATAGTTATTATTCATTATCAAACCCACTCCTTTCTTTTTGTTTCACTTTTATTTTTTAGGAAGTAGATTCTCTTTTCTTTCAGCTTAAGTTCTATTTCGTTCACCACAGAGCTAGAGAAGTAATTTCAAATTTAGGTATTATTTTAATTATATTATTTAATGTAAGGGAATTCAGTCTCATCTGCATGCAGTTTGAACTGTGCAGTTTTAGGTTGTGAAATACTATGTAGGAATAGGTTAATCGATGAACTTATGCTGATGGATTAATCAATTAGCCCATATGATGAGTGTTGTGTGGTATAATTGGGGCTCATGTTTGGAATATTTATGATATTGTGATTGGCCATAATATAAAATGGTTATATGACTTGTTGTATACAATAATATGGGCTCACTTTTTCACAAATTTATTTAGATTGGGTAGACCTAGATATTGTAGGCTTACTACGGGTTTTGGGGACCTTAAGCTTACCTAGGCCCTAATGTCGGGCCCATGGAAACGGTTCGTGAAAGATAATTATGGCAAAATTGAGAGAATGAATATTTATTTTCCTTTTCTATAATAGATTTTGAAATTTTTTTTGTTTTAAAAAAAACCTTCCTAAACGTTAAAACACCTACTGTCATCCTTTCTATTTGTCATGACGTAAAAGTAAAAGTTAAAACCAAATAAAGGAGATAAATGATGGCGAGGACAAGTAAAGAGAGAAACCAAAAAGGAACATAGAAATTATGTCTGTCTTCATCATTCAAATTCGATTCGTTGGTCGCACTTTTCTCTCTGGACTTGATGGCGGGAAACCATGAATACCGGTTTTGAGTTTGCCGTTCAATCAGAATCTTTAGAATTATCATCATTTGTAAGTACTTTTTTTTGTCTCCCTTTACATCTCTGCAAAAATTTGAAATATTCTTCTTTGTTTAATATTTAGAAATTATTAGTGTCAAAGTGGAATATTTTTTTTTTTGTTGAATCAAATTGCTATACTATTTATAATATATAGCAATTTCATGAGAGACTGGATTTCTTTATCTTAAAATCCTAAAACTGCAATTTCAATAATAAGTTGGGTTCTATGCATTGATTTTACAATGATTGAAATGCAAAACATTGCTCTCATATTGTTTGCCTCCAAAAGAAAGGAAAATGGAACATTTGTCAAGTTCTGTTCTCTATAAGTTTGGTATCAAAGAGTAGTTCTGTTCACTTCCATATGTGTAAATTTTTTTTGAGTGTACTTGTACTATATATATTATGTGCTTGAACTTCCAGTTGGTCTTTGTATATATGTCCATCCTGGTTATTGATGGGCAGAGAGTTTTCATAATCCTAATCAACAATGCCCCTTTAAGTGCTCATTCGCCTTGAATAGCTATGTGACAAGCCCTAGATTGTGGAGAAATAATTTTATGCAAATTTAACATACATCCCATGAGTTTATGTATTCATGTATGTAAAACATATTTCCAATGTTTTGCAGAGTGAAATCAACTAGAAAGGGAAAAGGACCTAATATTCTGCTTGCTCACAGAAATCACTCTCTTTTTCTGTCTCCCTCCCTTTCTCGCTCCTCGAGAAACACCCTCCATACTTCTTCAAAAGGGGAAAAGGGAACAACAAAGTACCTGAAACAACTGACTTCGCAAAAATGGTAATCTATTCCCTACCTTTTCAGACAGGGTATAACAGAATCCTCAACACCTACAAAGGACTTTACTCTACCAGGTATCTTCTGAACTCAAGCTCAAAATATGGCCTTGAACGTCTCCATACTGTACAGGCATCCCAAAATCCTTGCCAGGAGTCAGCAACAGCATTACCTGATTCATTCTTGGTGGAGAAAATTTTGTTGAATTTAAGGCAAGGTAATGCAAATTCTTTACACAACTATCGTATTCGCTTAAGCCCATCAATCATAGCTGAGGTTTTACATCGTTCCCGTGATAATCTGAAACTGGGTGTAAGATTTATCGATCGTGTTGTATTAAGTAGCAAGAATGTTAAGCATTCATCAATATCATTGAGCGCGATGATTCATGTTTTGGTACGTAGCAGAAGACTGTCTGATGCACAAGCTTTTATTCTTAGGATGATTAGGAGAAGTGGAGCTTCAACTATGGAGATTGTTGAATCCTTGATATCAATGGGTATTACTTGGGGGTTGGATAATTTGGTGTTTGATTTGCTAATTAGGACTTATGTGCAGGCTAGGAAATTAAAAGAAGGGACTGATGCATTCAGAATTGTGAGAAGTAGAGGGGTTTTGGTTTCCATAAATGCTTGTAATAGTCTTCTTGGCGGGCTAGTAAAAATGTGTTGGGTTGATTTGGCATGGGAAGTGTATGGGGAAACTATTAGAAGTGGGATTAGGTTGAATGTTTATACATTAAATATTATGGTAAATGCATTGTGTAAAGATCACAAGATTGATAATGTTAAGAAATTTTTATTGGATATGGAGCAAAAAGGAGTTTTTGCAGATACTGTAACATATAACACTCTTGTCAATGCATATTGTCGTGAAGGACTTTTAGATGAAGCTTTTGAAGTAATGAACTCAATGTCAGTTAAAGGCTTGAAACCTTGTCTCTATACATATAATTCTATCATTAATGGTTTATGTAGGAAAGGAAGATATGCTAGAGCAAAGGGAGTTTTGAATGAGATGTTGAGCATTGGGTTGTGTCCTGATACTACTACTTATAATGCATTGCTTGTTGAAAGTTGTAGAAAGGACAATTTTTTGGAAGCTAAAGAAATATTTGGTGAAATGTTGCATCTAGGGGTTGCTTGTGATTTAGTTAGCTTTAGTTCACTTATTGGTGTGTTCTCAAAAAATGGACATATAGATCAGGCATTAGCGTACTTTAGAGATATGAAGAATTCTGGCTTGGTTCCAGACACTGTGATTTACACTATACTTATAGATGGGTATTGTAGAAATGGCAAGATGTCTGAGGCTTTGAAGATGAGGGATGAAATGTTGGAGCAGGGCTGTGTTTTAGATGTAGTTACATACAATACAATATTAAATGGATTGTGCAAAGACAGGATGCTCACAAATGCAAATGCACTGTTTGATGAGATGGTGGAAAGGGGAGTGTTTCCAGATTTTTACACTTTTACCACACTCATTCATGGACATTGCAAGGATGGGAATATGAATAGGGCACTAAGCTTATTTGAAACAATGACCCAGAGGAATATAAAACCAGACATTGTGACATACAACACTTTAATTGATGGGTTTTGCAAGGTTGGTGTAATGGAGAAAGCAAATGAGTTATGGAATGATATGGTCTATAGGAAGATGTTTCCTAATCACATTTCATATGGTATATTAATAAATGGTTACTGTAATCTAGGATTTGTCTCTGAGTCATTCAGGTTGTGGGATGAGATGATTGAGAAAGGCATCAAACCTACTCTTGTGACTTGCAACACTATAATAAAGGGCTATTGCCGATCAGGTGATGCATCAAAAGCTGACGAATTCTTGGGAAAGATGGTTTCGAAAGGAGTTATTCCTGATAGCATTACTTATAACACCCTTATTAATGGATTTGTTAGAGAAGAAAATATGGACAAAGCTTTTTTTCTGATCGATAAGATGGAAAAAGAAGGTCTTTTGCCTGATTTAATTACGTATAATATAATTCTAAATGGGTTTTGTCGGCAAGTTAGAATGCAAGAGGCTGAACTGGTCTTACGGAAAATGATTGAGAGAGGGGTAAATCCTGATAGATCAACATATACAGCTTTGATAAATGGACATGTCTCCCAGGACAACTTGAAGGAGGCATTTCGATTTCATGATGAAATGCTGCGGAGAGGATTTGTCCCAGATGACAATTTTTGATTTGACCCACATACTGCAGCCTGCAATTGTTGATAGAACATGTGTGATTTAGGACTAATTGGCAGCTCATGATGAAATGATGCAGAGGAGATTCGTGCCAGATGATGAGTCTGATTGTTTTGCTACTGCAGCTTGTATGGCTTGTAAGATCTCTGGAACAGGCAGTATATCCTATTGTTGCATTTTCATTTATTTTTACAATGTAATGATGTGAGTTTATTATCTAGTTATCAGTTGCTCATGTATAGTTTGTAGATGTGCTCAAAAAACCCCCAATCTGGAGCTTGACTCCATTATTATGTGTAGTTTTTTTGTTTATTTTTCTGTTAATTATGTTGAAAGTGGGTTTACTTACAATTCCTGGTAACCCTTTTTTATATAAATGATAAGAGTAAAGGAAATTTGGATGATGTATTTTTGATGGTGATTTACAAACCCTCTCGGTTGTCACAATTGAAACTATTCACATTGCTATTCTACTATTTAACATTATGTAATCCAATCTGAAATGAAATCGCAGACCAGATTACAGTGATTTACTGAATATGGTGAGGAATTGACTGTTTACCCCTCATTTAATGCCCTCTTTTTGTCCTGTTGAATGCATTTTTGTCTTTCAAGTGCGAGAATTTTCCTGATTGTAACTTCTTCCTCTGTAGACTATACTTCTATTATGAGGTTATTTACTGCATCAATTTGCCGGCATTAGCATGATCCCTGATACAGATTCTAATTGATTGGTATTTGTGTGTGTGTATGTAATTGTATGTAATTGAATTATTAGTAACTTTTTTGGCATTATTATCCATGATACCAGGATCTTACTTTCAAAAAATGAATAAAACAGTGGTTCCAATTAACTTGAATCCTTGAATACTTATTCTTCTTTTCCATTGTTCTGCTCTGGGAACTGTTGATTATTATCAACTCCATTGGTGTATTATTACTGATGAATCCCATGAAGTTCATGGTAGAACAAGAAGGCATTTAGTTTTATTAATAACAAAACCTTACTTTTGTTAAATGATGAATATCCAGATATAAAAATGCCATTTTTGGTAAAGTATGTATTTATGTCTTTATCTTGGTCTCCTCTCTATTCTTCCACAACTGTATAATTATGGGGTCACCTTATACTTGAAGGGTTAGTGAATGTGATAGTTTGAGTGGAAGACTTGGTTTGATCTTCTGAAACAGGCTGCAAGTTAGAGTTTTACATACCAATTGTGATTCAGGTAACACTTTTGCTTGCCCAGTCTGCAACTGAACTGTTTATTCTTTTTTCAGGTAAAAGTCAATGGCATTGTCTGTCATGTGTATGCAGTGGCGTAATGTGGATCACGTATTCTAGCATAGATAGCGTCAACCATGGCTTGCAAATTAGATTTGAAATCAAAGGTTTTGTGCCTTCAGGAGAATGTAACCTTATTTGGTGGTGCCATTTTGGACCAGGTAACACTTTAGTGTTGGTTAAAAATAAAAATTTTTTGCAAAAGAGGACAGGTTCTCTTAATACTATTCAAGTAGCTATACAATTTGAGCAGAAGTCATTCAACAATTTGACACTAGAGGCTCTTCCTATTTTGGCGGAAAATATTTTTCACTTTTTCCTTGTTTTTCTAGTGTTGGAATGCATAAGAAAATTAGTTAACAAAAAATGTTTTCCCAGTTAAACAAAAAACTAAGTTACTTTGAATGAAAATTTCTGGATTTTCACTAACTTGTTAATAAGAATGAGCCACATAGGGGCACACTCTGCCCATTGTCTATCAACCATTCCCGATTATTGCCAGCCACAGCTACAGTCACAGTTGACCTTTCATTGTATAATTTTGGCTTATATTCAACTGTAAATTGAAAAAGTAAAATAGTCCTTTTATGTCTGAACTTTTTATAGTCTTGTTTATTGGGAAAAAAAAAAAAATCAATATGTTCTAATATGCTCAGAACTTGATAAAATAATTTCTTACTAATTTTTAGGATTGCTAACAACAAATAATAAGAAAGTTTATTAGCAAAAAAAAAAAAAAAAGGTTTTCCTCTCAGAATATTTTTTTTTTTTTTGTAGACATTATTTAACCAACTGACTTTTACACATGAGTACACCCCAGTAATTGCCATCATTGATTAAAGCTTCAAAATTTGAAAAAGCTTGCTAGTTTTTCAAGTCGATTAATCCCTGTCTGATCTGTTAGCAAGAGAGAGGTAAAAATATTGCAGTACAAAAATTGGAACCTCATGTCATGTTTTTTTCCAGCTTTGAATATCATTTACTCATTGTTTTTTCTGCCCTACCCCGACTTGTTTGGGATTAAGGCTTAGTTATCACTATTATTGTTCTTTTTTTCCCTTATTTATATGAACCATAAATCATTTGTGAAGATTTTTTTTGTACGACACAGTTCTTTTTTTTTTTTTTTTTTTTTCCTTTTTTTTCTGTACTAGAAATAACACAGTAATATCTACTTTTTATTTTTTTTTATTTTTTGTCTTTAAATTATCCAGCTCTAGTTCATGCAGCCTTATTATTGGCTAAGATCTAATTATAGTGTTATATCTCGAATCTCACATGCATTTTTAGCTTAATAATGGTTTATTTTAAATAAGTAGCTTTTATTTTGATAATATAATGTATTCATCTAGATTCAACAATGAAAACCTTCCGCACTTCGTTGTTTAGGAAACTGGAGGACAGACTCAATGATGTCAACAGAGTAACCATCAATTCACAACTCCGTTTTTCATAGGGAGCTCTGTGTTAGGGACCTGCTCTCGGTGGGAAGTGGAGGTCTAGGGTATTCCGTCATACTATATTGGCTCTAGGTTGTTGTCTCAACCAAATGATATTTGTAATGAGTGGGTCCTACCAGCTTATCACATTCCATTACGCTCACATCCAATGGTTATGACCTAAGGCTGACATGTACTCCAGATTATTATTATTATTTCTGGTCACATTCCGTCGAATTCTGGGTAGAAAGTGTGAATAACGCCATTAAAGTTATGCTTGAAAAGGGTCTTTGGTATACTCCTAGCTATGCAGTGTTATGTCAGCTATCACGATCTAAATCAACTCGAGAACTAGCTTAAGACGCTAGCCTTTCTAGTTTTTTGTACCACACATAGTTCTAAACAGCCACACTACTCTTGGAGTAGGGTTGTACCTCTTTTCCTTTCAGTTAGAATAGTATGATGTTGGTCAGCAAAGTAATCATGTAGATGCTCACCGTACTTGATGCTTTTGTGTAAAAATCTCAAATTCTTGATTTTAATGTATCGTAGGATACTGGATTTCTGTTGGCTTGTTTTTTTCTACTGACACGTTTCTGTGCATTAGTATCACGTTGTGTCTTTTTTTTTTTTTTTTTTTTTTTTCTCTAAATACATTTTGCAAGCTAATTTATGTTCTCATCACATGCATTTGCTATGGTTTTTTAAATGAGAGCTTTTGATATAATGTTCTCTGATCACAAGAAACCTTTGCCTCTTGTTTAGGAAACTGAGGAAGCTCATGATGTCAACAGATAACCAAATTCACCTTTTCGAGCTTTGTTGAAGGACCTCTCGGTGGGATGAGAGAATAGGTAATGCTAATGCTGCATTTTACCAATTTGAATAGTCTACGCTTTCACATTCTATCAATGTATGCCTAGCTGACTGTACTCGATTATTATTATTATTTCTGTCAACATTGGAATTCTGGGTAGATGAAAGCTTTAATTAGGAAAAGTTGTTATCTCTAGTGTTGCTTTCATGAACTGTAGCACCTCTATTTATACCATTCAACTGGGTGGGTTACTTTCTCACTAATAGTTTTGTCATATGTGTCTCCTCTGTGTTGTGAAAATCTATCATGTTTTATGAAACTGATGTGCTTTACACGTCTGTGCATTAAGTATTGGTTGTGGATGAACTGAGTTCCTGGGAAGAGTAATATTTTTTGCAATAGTTGCAGTGGCTCTATTGATCTAAATTTCCTTCTCTTATGATTGATATCAACCGTGTTGCCTTAGTTGTTTCCTTTCAGAATTAGTTCTCTGATTGCATTTTGAATAATCAGAAGAATGAAAAATGCGTTACGTTTCAATTAATTTTGAAAACAGAACAAAATAAATTAAGACCGTATGGACGCCTAGCCATTGAAATTAGACTAATCATGTTTAAGGGATTCTGATTCAGTAAGCGTAAGCGCATCAAATGCATTCTAATACCAGTTGAAGTCATCATCTTTTTCACATGATTTCCAGTTTGAAAATTTCATTATGATGTGCCGTTTTGCTGCCCATTGATTAATTTGCCTTTGCTAATAGATGACCTAGTCCTTTGTGTAGTCATTTCAGGCAAGGAAATCAAATCCCATTGTTGGCAAGACAACTTCCGTGCTTTAATTTTCAGTTAATTAAGATGTTTGAATTTTCAAAAGTGCAAATCAGAAAGGGTTAAACGGGATTAGTTGATTTCATATTGGGTATTATAACATTAAGAAAAGCCAAAAACAGTGAATCTAGTCTAATATATTATATTATAGCATGTTTTAATACCTAATGTTGTCTATTGGTGATTATAATATTTAACTATGGACTTTCAGTTTCAAGCATATAAACAAAAGTTTCAAAAGCACGTTATAATGGTGGGTTTGTCCTTAGGTTTCATCATTTTTATTTTTTGAGTCATCAATAGATGGTGGTGGCGACACGCGGTTGATGATTAATGTTGATTGGTGATAATCGACAATTAGGACTATCATGTGTTTCTACAATTATAATAAGTTTATCGATGTTTAAAAAAAAAAAAAATGTAGCAGAAAACCTTGAACTGTGACTTGGCTAATTGTTGCTTGCTGTGACTAATTCAATAGTTGGTTCATAGATGATATATTAAAGCATGAGAAACGCTTGGGTGTATGTATATTTATATACATAATATAAGGGATAAACACGAGAGAAAGCGATGATCATGGAGAGATGCTGAATCGGCCAATGTCATTGATTTGATCTTATTTGATTGCTGCTGATTCATAAATAGAAAAGATTGTAAATGTAGCTTATGTGCTCATCCACAGTTTAACTTTAACTTGCTCCATTTGTACAGCTGTAAATGAATCAACCCGTTTATCAGCAGTTCCAGGTTCTGGTCGATGAAAATTTGCTCAAAATCGATTAGATAAACTTATTGATTTGTGTTAAAGTTATTGTGCTCGTGTAATAAACAAACTCGGCTGATTAGCTCGTGAATCAATTTTATCGAGTCAACACAAGCTATCTCAATAAAAGTTATATCAAAACAAAGTTGTTTTAGTTTTAGTGCCTTCTTACTACTTTGAAATATTCAAAATCGTTATTATGGTAGCTTGGAAGGCAAAAATATTTCTCATGATATTTTGCAAACAAATAAAAATTAATTATTATTTCACCTCTGAATTTTGTTAATTTAATATTGTGGCACTTTTAATTTTTATTTTAATTTATTAAACACTTTTAACTTATAAAATTAGACTTTAAGCACTTCGATTTTCAAGTTTATTTTATTAAACATTTCAATTTTCAAGTTTATTTTATTGAACACTTCAACTTGTAAAATTATATCAATTAAACACTTATTAAAAAGTTGAATAAAATTATTATTTTAAAAGTCATGCCAACTATATATGACATCGATATTTTGCAAATAAAGGCTAAAAATCCTAAAAATTATTAATATTGGTATCTAAAAGCGTCTAATATTATCAAAATTTACAAATTCAAGTGTACGACAGGTCATTTACAAAGTTCCAGTATCATAAGGTTAAAGTTGCAAAATTCAGAGGTAAATTTATGTATGTATCCATTATTATAAAGAATTCTTTATATGCATATTGTGGTGGTAAATGGAGTGCATGAACATGTTATGGACATTTATTATTTCAAACATATAAATTTATGTCCAATTTTGTTGCTTTAACTTTATAATATTTTTAATTTATAAGTCTTTTTGAAATTATGAATTTTGATAACGGTGCATAATATGCTACACTAACAATAATAGTTTTTAGTGTTTCTAACTTTTACATACAATATATTGATTTGATATGTAATTGATATAAATTTTGAAATAATAGCTTTCATATTTTTCAACTATCTAAACATAATTCAAGTGATCCAATTTTGCACATTGAAGTGTTTAATAATATAATTTTCTGAGTTGAAATATTAAATAAGTCAAATAAAAATTAAAAATACTAAAGAAAGAAAAATCACAAAATTCAAAATAAATTTATGTACTGGATTTTTATTATTTGGCGTGGAACTCATTTATGTACATTTTAAAAAGGTTTAATGCAAAAATTTATTCCTATAAAAAATTTATAGCACATTTAACTTTTATTTTGAGTTATTGTACACTTCAATTTATAAAATTTATTTTATTGAATACTTGAACTTATAAAATTAGATCAATTAGATCCTTATTGGACGATTGAAAAATATAAAAGTTATTATTCCAAAAATTATACTAACAACGTATAAAGTGAATATTTTAAATATAAATGTCAAAAATATCAAAAAATTGTTATTATTAATATGAAGAGGGGCTCATAACTTCCGAGACATAATAAATACCTCACAGAATTTAATGTGCCACAATTTTTTTTTTTAAATATAGAAATAAATTTTTGGATTTGCCAATTCTAAAATAATGGATGGGTAAGTTAAGAAAGAAGATTAGTTGACAATGATTCATAATTATGGATTACCTTTTACAAATGGAGGGGCATTTGTGTCATAATAAGTCGGCAAAGATTGACTTTTAGTGTTGCCCTTAGATCTACGTTGGTCCATTACAAAATTTTAAACCTAAGCTAGATTCCATTACGATCTAACCAATACTTTATCAGGGTCAAATTAAGGATAAAAATTCAACAAAAAAAAAAAAAAAAAAAAATGCAATACATTGTGGTGGTTAGAACTGGAAGTGCATGAACATTGTTATCCTGTGGGAGGACTCACTTTATTAACTCATAATCATTATATTAATCCATAGATTTAAGGAATATAATTTAAGAGAATTCCTCTAATAAATTGATTGGATGTATGGGCTAAATTATCACGCTCTTTAATAATTTCATCAAGTTCCTATTTAATTTATAAAGTCATTTATTTGTAATTATCGTAAAATTTAAATCCGAATTTTTGATAACAAGGTCGCATATCAGTCAAATACTAGCGTGAGCACCCTGTTCTAAACAATAAAGAAATTGGCAGTATTGTGCACTAGTGTTTCTAAACTTTTACAATACAGGCATATAAAGTTTGATTTGGAGCTACTTAGTAGCTCCTCGTGAATAATACAACTTTTTGCAAAAAGTATATATAGGATACGCTTTATCCATTGATTGTCATTCAACCTATCTAAGACATGGGAGATTCATAGTGCGGATGTGCTTTACGCGAATTTGGAGGCAACATTGGACTAAAGTGTTTAGCTCAATAATAATTTCTCTGAGTTGGAATATTAAATTAATGTCAATAAAAATTAAAAATACTAGAGATGTGATAAAGATGAAAAATCACAAAAATTCACAAAACTAATTTTCATGTACATGGATTTTTATTATTTCGGCCGTGGAACTCATTTATGTACTATCTTTAACAAGGTTTAATGTCAATAAAAGCTTACTGATTCCTATAAAAAATGTATAGCACAGTTGATTGTCCTAACTTGAATATTATTCTTGAGTTATTCGTTACACTTCAATTTCACAAAAATAATTGTGTTATAATTTTTTGATTTACTTGAATCTCTTATTCTAAAATTAGATCATTATTAGATCCCTTATGGAGATTGAAAAAATACCTTATAAAAGTGGTATAATTTCAGCCCAAGGATGTATATAAACTCAACAAACAGTATAAAGTGAATCATTTTTAAATATAAATGTCAAAATATCAAAAAATTGTTATTATTAATATGAGAGGGGCTGACAATAACTTCCGTAGGACGAGACATAAAAATTAACCCCTATGGCACATGCGTTTTGCCAGTCTTTTTCCTTAGAATTTTTAGAATGTGGACCTCACATATTTTTTTTTAATAATATACAAAATTAGAATTTTTGGATTTGCCAAATTCTAAAATAATGGATCTTGGGTTATTTGTTTAAGAATATAAGAAGATTAGTTTGACGATTCATATACTGGGATTTTATTTCTTTATCAAAGTGGGAGGGGGCATTTGGTGTCATTATATAAGTGTGTCTTAAAGATTGATTTTAAGTGTTTGAACCTCTTAAAGATCACATACCGTTTGGTCCATTTACAAAATTTTACCTAAGCCTAGATTCCACTATACGATCTAAACCAATAAACTTTTTAAGGGTCAAATTTACGTGGTATAAAAATTACAAAAAAAAAAAAAAAAAAAAAAAGGGACAGGTACAAAAGATTTAGATGTAATAAAATATTCGAACAATGCTGAATAAGGTATTATGCATTAACAAAATATGGTTATTCTCAAAGAAAAGGTTTACTATTCTTTCAAAAATTTATAAGGATAACACAGATTGAGTCATATATAATCACCTAATTTTTTATATTTTTTTTTTTTTTTTTTTTTCGAACGAAGTAATCTTCCCAGATTATAAGTTGATATTTATCTTTTGGGAGTAAAATTATTATTATTCATGAAATAAAGGAATAATATTAAAAAATTAATCAGAAAAGATGCATATCTCTTCTCCAATAAAAAGAAACAATTTTTTTTTTTTTTTTTTTCCGAATAATCTTCAGAATTATAGTGATTTTATCTGGGGTATTTTATTACTTGAAATAGTTATACAGAAAAAAGTGCATATCTCTTCTCCAATAAAAGAAACAAATTTGAAAGTGATCTTGGAGAAAGACCATAGAGTCGAACAGTGGTTATGAATAGCCACCAAGTGAAGTAAGCGGTTGTCTGTGACACAAACATTATGCTTTGTCAACTCAATTAGATATTTGAAATTAAGATTATATTTTTTTATTATTTATGTAAGTGGTTTATTATTAGACTTTCTATATAAAAATATAAAAATACATTCTATTTATATCTTATATTTATATACAGTTTTTTCTTATAAAATTTCTAGTTTAATTTCTTGTAAAGAAAGTTAGTTGGATGATAATGTTCTATTGTCACATTCGCAAAACTATAATTCTAAATATATTTTTGTATTATTAGTAAAATTCTTTTAGGTTTAATTCAAAACAAAATAGCTCAATATTTATATTTATATTTTATTAACATTTTTTTTTAATTTTTATAGTTCTATCATGATATATCTAATTTCAAAATGAAATTACATATTGATAAATTACCTTGTCTAAATTTTTTTCTTGGCACTATGATTTCTTTATTATTATTATTATTTTACTGTGATTTATGTGTGTTTATATAAATTATTAATTATTATTTTACCTGTGATTATATTGTGTGTTTTATATAAATATAATATATACTAAAACATTATATGATATTATTAAATATTAATATCGTTTATGATTATAATAATATTGAATTTAAAATTTAATATATTAGTTTGGTAGCTGTCATTATTGCTGTGATTACAATTATTTAATTTGTCACATGGCCAAATAGTACAAGGAAGAGGCAATTTTTTTATGCACTTGTGATGTTATAGAAACCAATCTCAAATATTGAAAGTTGACTTTTGTAGGGATCCTTTATGCAAATTGAGGAATTAAGCGCCTTTGATTTAGCTAAATATAAATAAAGAAGGGAAAAAAAATAACTTTTTTATTAGTTTATTTGTAATTAGAATTCAAACTTTCATTTTACTGAATCCCTTTTCTTTTTTCTTTTCCTTGTTGTTTAGTGTCCAAATTCTTTTATTATTATTATTATTAGAAAATATATGGTATTTGATTTTATTTAATTGGAGATTTTAGATTTTAATTTGTAAAAAGATTACACGCACTCAAAATTTATATTTTTTATTAATATCATTTTAAGCAAAATATTTAATATCATCTTTATTAATCTCAATATTATTTTTTTAATATAATTCATTAATAATAATTTCAAAAATTATAAATACTCATATAGATCAGACATAAAACTTTACTTTTGTCCAAAAAAAACATAGAACTTTACTGTTAGTAACTAATAAAAGTTCATTGATCCTTTCATGAAATAAAATAATTCATATTCTTTTAAATAGTGAAATTAAAATAAAAAATATAGTGTTAGATATTTCTATTTGGAGTTGATTTTAACAAAAGATATAAATTTTCGTAGCAGTTACTAGTCTGTTAATTGATTTGGATGACAAAATAATAATTTTTCCGGATCTTCTATACCTGAATTGCTTTTCTAAGAATTTATAATATATGACGAACATATATGAGTTTCTACCACTATGCGTCAATAGCATCAATGAAGGAACATACCGCACTATCAGGCTTCATTGATCAAAAATTCACACTTATAAATCAAAATCTAAAGTCTCCAATCCTCACAAAGAAGAGACAGAAAACTCTAAATATGAAGATAAAACAATAATAAAAAAATAAAAAAAAAGGTAAATCTGTTATAAAAAAAAAAAAATATCTGATTTTATTAAAGTGAATAAAAGATCTAAAGCAAAAAAAGGAAATGCTAAACTAAAATTAAGATTAGAAGAGTAGAGAGGAAAAAGAGAAAGGAAATGAAGTAGGGTTTCTCCGCTGAACGTTTATGCACAGTAAATCTCATTCTTTCTGTTTGTTAAGGAATCATCAAACTCTACTAATTACGATATAATTTTCTATGTTTGATATAAAAGAGCGGGTCTTATTCTTATTAATTAACTATTTGTAATGCTTTACAAGTTTTAGAATCATCTGAAATTATATAAAAACAAACTTTTGAATTTGTTTTTAGCCTAACAACCAAAAAATAATAATACTAATAATAATAATTTTGACATTTTTATCAATTTTAATCGGTACTTTTAATTTTATCAATCAATACTGCATACTTAATTTTTTGTATCAATCTAGCCTCCATTTATCTTCCGTCAATTTAATACTAATGTGGTAGTTATCTCTCATAAGTGGGCCCTACAACATCCAATATCAGTGCTAAGTCATATATACACGTATTTTAGAAAAAGCCTGAATTTTAAGATTTTTATCAAATCTGTCCATTTTTTTTAATTTTATCAATCAGTACTACATACTAATTAATCTCTATCAAATGTTTTTGTTATATTGATATTTATTCAATTAAATAGTTAATTAATTAATTATATATATTACTGTATATAATGAGATTAATCAATTAGAATTCAATTTTAATGAGGAGTCTTTTAAAAATGTCATTTTTAAATATACTAATTGATAACGTTTTTAAATAGTTTAAAAATAATATTTTTAAAAAGGACTCTACAGTTAAATTGAATTTTAATTGATTAATCCCATTATACACTTCATATTCATAGTTAATTAATAAACTATTTAATTGAATAAATATCAATATAACCAAATCATTTGATAGAGATTAATTAATACGCAGTATTGATTGATAAAATTAAAAGAAAGAACTAGCTCAGACTTTTGATTAAAAAACCTTTAAAGTTTAATTACGGCGGAATACATGACTTGGCGCTAATATCAAAATGTTTGTAGGGATCCACGGTGTTGAGAGATAACTGACAGATTTAGTATGAAATTTGCGGAGACAACAAAAAACTAAGAATTGATATAGGAAAGCTAAGTCGCATAAATATCAATATAACCAAATCATTTGATAGAGATTAATTAATACGCAGTATTGATTGATAAAATTAAAAGAACTAGCTAGATTTGATAAAAACCTTAAAGTTTTAATATACGCGGATACATGACTTGGCGCTAATATCAAATGTTGTAGGGTCCACTTGTGAGAGATAACTGACACATTAGTATGAAATTGACGGAAGACAAACAAAAACTAGAATTGATATAGAAAGCTAAGTCCGCAATATAAATTGATAAAATTAAAAGAACCGGCTAAAATTGATAAAAAGATCAAAGTTCAGGCTTTTTTTTTTTATCATTAAACTTTTATTTTATTTTAAGAAGGAAAACTGCAGTTTTATTCAGAAACCAAGAAGCTGAAATATCAGCTTGAACAATAGGACCAATGGCACTAGGACCATCCTCAATCCAAATGTGCTCAGAAGAATAGACCGACAAAGCTAAAGAAACTAACTTATGAGCCACCTGATTAAAATCTTATAAGCATAACGTAATTAAGATTATGAAAATGACTTGACAGAAAAAAAATAAATAAATAAAAAAGCCCTTTTGAACGTTGAATTTGTCTTACTCCTTTTTCTACATTTTCATGCATATGTGACCGCATGCAGATAATGCCCACAGTCAATAAGAAATTGCTCAAGAAATTTACTCATTACGTGTGATTCAGAAAGCCTGTCAAATGTCAAAACAGTTTGAATTGAATTTTAGATATTTTTCATTTTTAGAATTCTCAATCAAATTTTAAATGAAAATATATGAAATTAATATTATAAATTTATTATGTGCATCGAGAGATTTAATGAGCCGAAATAATATTACAAGCTATACAATATGGATATTTCTCACTCTCATATTAATAAAAAGACCAATCAAACCATATTTGACTGACAAACTACACGGTGAAATATTAACCCTTGTGACCATCATTAACATTATCATTATGCACGTTAGAAATTTTATTTCTATTTAGACTTATTATTGTATTTTATTTGATATTAACATTATCACTAAGTCTTAAAACTCATTATTAAAGAACTATCATTAAAGATTAATACATCAATTAAATGCGTTTTGATTTTAAATTTGAGTTAAATTCTAAATTGCTTAGAATTATATTCTATTAGAATTAATTAACAGCTTAATTTCTATTAAGAGGATGTAGATACAAGGAGAAAATACTTAAGTATTCTTGAAATACATGTACGTGGTGGATTTTATTTATAATTTAACTAATTATTATCAATTGTTAATTAAAGAATAGTCGTAAAAAAACTGTAAAATAATTTATTTCGGTCCAGAAAAAACCTGTGAAATAGTCAATCCGCTCTAAACTAGGGTATTATGAAGGTGAAGGACAAATATTTTGATTGGCAACTCTCTTTGGGCAAAAGATGAACGATTATAGTACCCGATCCCTCATTTCATGAAACCATATGATGGCAAGCCAATCAACCTTGCTACGTATACGGTGGCTAAGTGAGTGGATCAATATATAAATTTTGTTAGGATTAATTCAAAATAATATTATGAAAAATCTGTTGAGATTTCAATTTTATTTAGTGCAGATATTCTGCATAGAATTTGATATTTCTGTTATTAGGATTGAAGATTTTTATGAGTATTTTTAGATCTTTTTTTATTCACTTGTAAGCCTATAAATAGACATATTCTTTTGTTAATTCAATGTAGTGCAAAACAAGAAGTGCAAAACAAGAAGTGCAAAACATTATTAATCATTTTATGCATTTCCATTTTTCCTTCCAAAATCTCAACAAATTTACCCTTATACTTTCTGCAAAAAAAAATTTATGACACCATTAACTTTTACTTTGATTTATTAACATTTCAAATTTTAAAAGTTATTCACTAAATATTTCAATTTGAAAAAATAATTTTATTGAACGCTCGAATTAGATAATTTCATTTCTTCCTATGAAGATAAGTATTGTAAAATTAGATCAATTAAACACCTATTGGATAATTGAAAAATTGAAAATTACACTACAAAAAAGTGATAAAAGGGGACAAGAATTAGAGACGATGAATAATATTTGTTCCCAAAAGTCTTAACCCCTTGGAAGTAGGGGGACAATTTTAAAAATTGTCCCTTTTATGATAATAAGACACAAAGGGGATAATATGAATTTAATACGATATCTTACTCATTTTAATTAGGAATTGGATAATAGTTGCACCAATAATAAATGACAATTTATGTCTCCGATACTAAGGATAAGTACTGTCATTAATTTTAGAAATGACTGATGTTCCATATAGGAGATATGATAACTTCTGTCTCTATTACTAATGATAAGTATTGTCATAAATTTTGGGGATGACTGATGTCTTATATAGGGGATACATCTTACGTCTCGTATACTAAGAACAATTATTGTCATCAATTTTGGAGACGACTGACGTCCTATATGTATGGGATACAACTTACGTCTTGTATATTATTATCATCAATTTTAAGGACAACTGACGTCCCATATGAAATGAATAGCTTATGTCACCTATACTGGTAACAAGTATGTCATAAATTACACAGGGAAAAACTATCAAAGGCACTATTTGATGTAATGGTTTGGGGATTCGGAAGAATTCTTAAGTTAAGTATGTTTGTGTGGGAGAAATCTTATGATGAGTGACTTCATGAGAAGTTTTCCATTTCATTTATGAGATATAGGAAGACAAATATTGACCACATTTTTAGAACAATTTTCGTCTAAAATTGGAAAGACGATGTATGACTCTTAAATTAATTGTCATCCACCGGAAAATGGTATGGAATAGGGTATGCTTGTTAAGAGATCGCTCATAAGGGACAAAGCTAATTGTCCCCAAGAGTATTGGTGATAATTTTTTTAACTTAAGATGACGATTTTAAATGTCCTCTCGTAGATTCTTTTTTTTTTAGTGTGATTATTTCAAATATTATACTAACCACACATTAAGTGAATATTTTGCACATCAATATCAAAAACATTAATAATTGTTATTGCTAGTATGAAGAGGGATACAGTCTTTCCAAAATTTGTAACTTCAGGGCATAATAGATCCCTCGCAAAGTTTGGGGTGCCACAATATTTTTTCCGTAAAGTACAGAGATAAATTTATACATTTGACCTTAAATAAACTGATATACAACTAATTCTTATTTGTCATATACTATACTGATGATGATGTATTGTGAAAAATATATGTGCATATATTAACAAGCTTTTACAAAAATGTCGTGATCTTCAAGTGTATATTTGGTAGGCCTCAATCAAAGCCAAATAGGATTTGTATCCTATTTTGGGTGAGAATAAACTGCAGTGAGCTTTTATTGAAATTTATCTCCTTATTTTCAACTAAAGAGAAGTTTAAATACAATAATGATCGAAGCACTTCTCCTAATTCTTAGATCATATCCCTAAGAAATAGGCCACTAAAGTCACAATGTTGTTCACCAAAAATGAAAACAACGACTATAAAATAAACTACTTTCTCTTATTCCTAAGGAAGCAAGACCAAGTCATAATTTCTAGTAGATATTAACTTATCAATGCCTCCCTCTCTTTTACTGGGACCTTGTTCCTACGGTTCATGAATTTTTCATCCAGCCTTAAAAGTTTTCACTTGGCGGTCAGACTTATCATCATTTCAACCATTGTTCTTACTACCGCCTTCTAATAAGAGTAGTTGCAGACTGTGACAGTTATGACCAAGTATAAATTTCTCATCATAATTAAAGCATAGCCCTTGAGTTTCTTCATCTCTTCCCAAGTAAGCTACTTCCCAAGCCTCCCATGAATGTTCCTACTAAGGCCCTTTGTGTCCATCCTTTAACCTGATTGCCTAATCGCTCGAACTCTTTCTAATATTCTCGTAATTAGCCTACTTGTTTGACATGGCTTTATCGAAGTCCTCACAGTCAATAAGACCACATCGCGCCCAGAGTTCGTCATGGAAAGTCTCTCATGTTACTATCTTATTTTCTTTCTTATAAGACCTCTTCAACCATTTCTACCACTGATTAGCTTTCCCTTCTAATGAAAGAAACTAAGGGTACCTTAGTTTTATGTTCCATATATACTAAGGAGTTGTTCTAGTCTTTTTATGTTCCATATTGATGGTGAAAAATGTGTACAGATTAATGCGCTTTTCATTTTTCTGATTTTATTTAACTAATTCAGATTTTAATTTGAATGTATTCGGAAAGTCTATTAACTTAGATTAGATTCCTGAATTAGTTAAACTTTTTTTCAGTTTTCTCTTCTCTAATAATATTAACAAATTTATTTACTGATAAAAAAAAAATTGACACGCTTTTACAAAATTGTCATGATGATGTGAAGAGAATATTTTGTGCATGTAATTTGTATGTATATATGGTGTGTATTTTACATTTAACCAATATAACAATAAGCAAGCTTTGGAGGAAAGTTGTCGCTAAGGATACATGATATTTGGATATTAGTGAGAAAATAACTATAAACATAATAAAAAGAAGGCAAAATTCATATTTCAAACCTAGTTAGTTACTGTTTCATATTTTATGTTTCCCTATTTATTAATATGTCATTTGATTTAAAAATTCCCTTCAAAAAATTGTTTAGAAAAAATATTTCAAACTATTTACAACTTATACTTGGCTTTGCATGTATATTAACTCAATTAGAGCTGAAATTTGAAATAAAAGATTTAGCTACACACCATTTAACTAAAAAAAAAAAAAAAAGTTTGGTTTGAATATTCCCATTATCTCATAAATAGCATGCAACACTTTTTGGATATGCACTCGAGATACTAATTAAAGGCAGGTCCACAAATAAAGAGAGTAGATAGTCACATGCTTAGTTATGACCATATGTTGATCTAAAGTCACAAAAGAAGAAATGCATGGTCAATTTTCAAAATTTTGAATATTTAATTATTTATATACAATTCATAGATCGGGCCCCCTAATTTTGTTGGAGTCTAGTTGAAATACATAATTAATTCAGCAATATAATTAAGTATATTTAGATGTAATCTGAAAAATTATCATGATTAATCCCTAGGATTTCCGAATGCATTAAAAAAAATGGAGAAGAAACCCAATATTTAACTTGAATTTCAAGAAAAAAACAAGTAAATTGCATATATTTTAATGAAATCTTTTAAAAGATATTAATTTATGATATAAATAGAAACACAGAACTAGGTGTAAGAATTGAAATTAATTATTTAATTTAGGAAAAATAATTAATTCGTCCTTAAGATTTGATCAAATTAACTAAGTCATTCCTGCAATTTAAGATATTTTTCTTATTAACTATCATGTGTACTTAATTCTTCTTCTTAAATAAAATGAATTAGAATAATTGGAAAATTAAACATTTCCAAATAGGTGAAAATAAAAAATGAATAAGAAGAGTTGCTTAATTTTCAACTTATTTTAATTTGTATGATCGTTAAAAATCATTAATTTGCTTTAATTTTTTTTAAGCAAGTTACTATATTTATAAATATATTGCAGATTTTTGACATTTTAATATACATACTGTTAATTTTTTTTACCTTTTATCCACATGAAATTATTACTTTTATCTATTATTTCCACTGTAGATTCGTGAATCCACCACTTTACATCTTATACATATTAAATTTAAGACAAATTCAATGGTTAAGGATATATGGAAATAAGTTTAAAATAGTAGTAAATTTGTTATAATATTATATTTTCTTTCTTAATATTACACTAGACAGCGTAGTTGTGGTTGTTTTTCACCGTAAAAGGATAAAATAGAACAATTTTTAAAAAATTTCTATATTTAAAAAATTTTTATTTTTATTTGTTTTTCCGTCCTGGATGGGTAATAGATTCATTCTAAATAAGTTAATCTCATAAAAGAAAAATCCTTAACCCCACTTATGGACCAAACAATTAAAAATAGTAATTTTTTAAAAATTATTCATAATTTATCTTTTTTTTTAGTGTATAGTCAAAAAAATTATCGTTTCAATAATAATTCATATTTTCATTAATTTGGTCAATCGACGAAGTTATAAATTCAGTCTAGATAAATCAATCTTAACTATAAACACGAAAGTGAGAGTTAATTACCTCATTTTGAAGAGATACGTATATAATATGTGGTTTAATTTGGTCTAATTCACACCAAAAATATGACTTTTTGGTTTAATTTTTAATTAAAAGACTTTGTAACAGTAACAACAACAAATAATAATAATAATAATAATCATTACCATTAAGTTCTTAATTATATATTTGGAAAGTTTAACGAGACAAAACAACACAACTCAAACGCCATACCCTCACAAGTGATAGATTTTCAAAGCCGGCATAGTTGACCACCGACCACTCAAAAAATCAGCTATAAAGTAACAAAACGAAACCTAAGACTTTCTATAAAGTCAAACCTCTCCATTTCTTCTCTTCTCTTCTTCTATATTTAACTTTTCCCCGTCTCTTCTCTTCTTCTTCATCTCCATAACCCACATTTCGACATTTCGGTTCAGTTCGGTTTTCAAGTTTTCTTTGCTTATTTTGTACGTTAACATGGGAAATGCCATATCTCCATGTTTCAATACAAGAAACTCAGAATCATCTTCAACAAAGCTAATATTCTTCGAAGGAACAACCAAGATTCTAACAGGAAAACACATAGCAGGAGAAGTGATGTTTGAGAATCCAGACATGATGGTTTGCCATGCAGATTCCTTTTTTATTGGCCATCCTGTACCATCTCTAGCCATTGATGATGAGCTAAAACAAGGTCAGACCTATTTTGTGCTACCCATTGATCGATTCGCTTGTAAGGTTTTCACAGCTGCTTCTCTTGCTGCTTTAACCTCTAGCCCTAAACAAGTTCCTATCTCTTCCGGTGACAGTCCTTTTGAATATGTAAAAGGTACAAATGGTAGGGTTTCGATAAGGGTTTTGCCTGAGTTTATAATTAGGCTTATAAATAGAGGGCAAGAGGGAAATGGATCTGATACTAACGGTAACGATAGCTTTCTTTGTAGTACTCCAGAGTTGAAAAAGCACTATGAACAGCTTGTTGGCTCTAGAGAACAAACATGGTCACCAAAACTTGAGACTATTTCTGAGCATAAAATTAGGTATTCTCCTTGTAAATTTTTAGGGTTGGAGTGGAAAGAGAAAGAAAATGATTTTTCATGATTTATTTATTTCTTTCTTTTTCTTTTTTTTTCTTTTGTAGTAAATCTTTTCAAATAATTGAAGGGAATTAGATAAAATATTGTTATTCTATAGTATTTTGTTTCTTCTTATTTTAATTTTTTTGTTTTTGTACAAAGTTTGCTGCTAATAAAATGCCCAATTTGTTAGTAATTAATTTACAATTCAATTTAGAGCTTTTCGTGTAGAAACAGAAAGTTTCTCATTTCTCAATCATATTGTTGCTTAATTATTCAATTTCATTTCATTCTAAAAGAAAAATTCAATCTCAAAATTATTTATTCATGCAAATTATTTAACCCATCTTCTGCTTTGAATAGTTTATATAACCCCTCCCATTAAAAAATTTACCCTTCTCTTTGGTTAATTTGATTTGAATTGAATTCAAATGCTCATCAATCTTACGTGGTACTTTTTCTCTCCTTATACGTTTACACAATATATAGCCAATTGGCCCATATATGATACATATCTATGCTTGTTAGTTCAGGACCATCATAATAAAAAGAGAAATGGGAGATACATAAATTCATCTATATATTTTTTTTGAAAAATATTTTATAACACGAGATTTATTGTGTTGCTAAAGTTATATATTGCAGTATGATATTAGCAATACTTTGAGCTATTGCTGAGCATAAAAATACATGTATTATCCTCCTCTGTAAGTGGTTTTTAAAACCCGGGGGTTGGACTTCAATCAAAGTCGGAAAGGATAAAGAGAAATGATTTTGCCATCGAGTATATTTATTTGCGTTTCTTTTTCTTTTTTTTTTCTTTGTGAAGGTTAAGCTGTCAATCTTTATTCAAATAATTCGAGGGATAGATAAAATATTTTATTCCTATAGTATATTGTTTCTCTTATTTAATGTTTGATTGTTTGTATCACTCCAATTTGCTGACAAGAGCATCTTGAAATGACCCAATTTGTTAGTTCAAATTATATATGTAATGCCAATTCATATTTATAAGAGGCTTCTAATCGTGTAGAACGTACAGAAGTTTCTAAATTTCTCAATCAGTATTGTGTCGCTTAATGTACTTCAAGTTCAGTTTCAATTTCGTAAAAGAAAAGATTCACTCCATCTCAGAAATTATTTATATCATGCCAAATTATTTAAACCCATCTCTGCTTTTGAATAGTATTATATCAACGCCTCTCCATTTAATTAAAAATATTACCCTTCTCTTTTGGTTAATTTGATTAGTATTGAATTCAGAAATTCGGATAATCAATCATGTTACGTGGTACTTTTTCTTCACTTCGTCCGCTCAACAAACGCAACCATATATCAAGACCGAATTGCCCCATATATGATACATGTCTATGCTTGTAGTCAGTGGCGAGTACATAGTAGAAAAGAGAAAATGAGAAGATATCATAAACGTGGTGCATCTATATTTATTTTTTTTTGAAATAATAGATTATTAATAACAGGCGAGGATTATATTGTGTGTTGCTAAAGTTAATGTATATTGCAGTATGATATATATTATTTTTTGAAAAAAATTTTATGAACCAGCTGGCATCGATTTATTGTGGTGCTAAAAGTTAATATATTGCATCAGTACTATCAATAACGCGTACCTATTTTCTATGCTTGTTAGTTCAGGACCATCATAATAAAAAGAGAAATGGGAGATACATAAATTCATCTATATATTTTTTTTGAAAAATATTTTATAACACGAGATTTATTGTGTTGCTAAAGTTATATATTGCAGTATGATATTTTTTTTTGAAAAATATTTTATAACACGAGATTTATTGTGGTGCTAAAGTTATATATTGCAGTAATCATACGACATTTTTTCATCAATGGTAATAATAAATTTTTTAATTTTTATAACACTAGTAATAATACACATTTTTTAATTTTGTTATGTAAAATGTTGATATAATATGTGATTAGTACGATTTTGAAACAATAATTTTCATCATTTACAATTATTTAATATGTGTTTAGTTTATCAAATTTTATATGTTGGAGCATTTTATGAAATAATTTTGTAAATTGAAGTGTTTATTAGATATAATTTTATAAGTTGAAGTGTCTAATAAATCAAAGTAAAAATTGAAGGTATCAAAAATTTATGTGAATAGTAGGTGAGTAAGTTTATGCATTTAGCAAACGGGAGATTAAAATGATATTCGCAGTAGGCTAGTGATAATAAAGTTAAGCTTATCTTATGTATGCATTAGGCATTGCCATGCATGTTTTCTGGCTTAAGACAGACATATGTTAATGGAAGATGAAATTAAGGTTAGGTTCAATGTAATTAATTATGTATTGGGATAAAGATTATATTACATAGCTGATGATTGCGATATTTGGATGAATTTTTTCGACTTTGTACTAATTAGTATTATAATTTTATTTTACTTAAAATAATGTAATATTCATTCCATTCAAAAACCTATGTAATTGTAATTGAATTACAATTTTTTTAAAGCTAAACTCTAACCATATTCAATCTCAAACTCTATCATTCACTATCACATCCATCACCATCATTCCACTACTACCATCGCCACTACCACTGTCACCACATTATTATTATTAATATAAAAAAAATTTCGAATCAAAAACTTTTACTTAGGCAATGACATGTCACCAATAGACAAAACTTTACATGAGAATTTCAAATATAATATTAGAGTCAGCCCTACCATAACTTCTATTATCTTGTATTTATGAGCAAAGACGCGCAATGGGTTGTTAGGAGCGAAGAGTTCCGTCCGAGGTCAATAAAGCTACACTCATTTATGATCCACTGATCGAGAATCCGAATGAACTGGGATACCTGGACCTTTTGTGGAAGCAAACCCTGCATTTCCATATGAAATTCCTTTAGTTGCATGCTCGGGTTCCAGAAGGTATAGCTCTTGCCATGGCTTCGCCTTTGAAATCAAATCTGAGATGTTCCAATTGCCTATCCACTAAAGCCTAACATGTTTGTTAATCCATATCCACTGAGGTCAAAGTTATAGTTTAAAGATTCCACATTATTACGAATTAAAAATAAGAAATATTTTTTTTTATTTAATGGGAGGCCGGATGGGTTAAAATAATACTGTGGACTACACAGCTTTTAAACTCATCAAATTGGTGAAAACACTTTTTGTCGAGAGGATCCGAACTCGAGACCTTCTATTCCTCACATAAGTAAGAAAACTAATCAGATCATACCTAATTGGGAAAAATGTTAATTTGAGTCTCTCTCCACCTATATATTAGCTTAAATTTTTAAGTTGGGTAACATTGTTTCTAAAATTGTAAGACTATATTTGGTAGTGAAGTTAAATGAAATAAGAAATGAAATAAACGATAGAACGAGAATAAGAATATGAATTCTTATTTCTATATTTAATATGCAGCACATAATAAAATTTTTATTTTATTATTGTAATGAAAATGAAATGAAAATCACTAAAAAGATTAAAATCTCCATAATTTTATATTGTAATTTAATTTATTCAATGAAAATATATGAAATTATGTGTAAAAAAAATTAATTTTCAATGAATTTAACTTTTATTTTTTTGGTATTTAATAGTTTGATATAATGAATAGTTTTTCCTTTATTTTGGTTCCAATTTTTTTTAAAATACTCCCATGAATTATATTGTATGTTAATTTAATTTATCAATGAAAAATATATGAATTAGTGGTATGTTAAAAATACAATACTATAATATTTTTCATACTGAATTTAACTCCTCTTATTTTTTTAGGCATAAGGACGTTAATTTACATAGTTGTGAGCTCCACTATAAGATGAATAGTTATTATTTACACTTCTTTTTCTGGTTACAATCGTTTCTTTATCATTAATATTACATGATGTATGGGCCGGTACCTATTCGCACGAGATAAATTGTTTTTTAGTGTTGTTGGCTGCTTATTTAATAGCATTTAGCTGTATAGATGTTTTGAGTAGCTTTTACATGAAGCTTAAAAGAGTTTGACGCTCTCACATGAGTTAATTTCATTCACAAAACGCAACTATTCGATAACTTTTAAAAGGCTCAGTTCTCAAATGTATCATTTACCGAATAACTTTTTTATAAGCAAACTGCGTCCACCGCTATAAAACTAAACACTTAAACAGCTCTGATTTGTCGACCACACTCGATCTATAATAGATAGTGGTAGGCCTGCGTTCGTATGATTGTTGCATGAGTTGTGTGCGCGTATTAATTAATTGATGAGTGATTATAAATGAATGTAAAAATAAAATGATTAGATTTCACATTTATAAATTTCTTTCATATCATGACCAAAATAAGAAATGAAATGATTAATTAACATGTTCCGATTAAATTTTTTCCACACTATATGACCCAAAAAAATTAGAAATGAAAATATTAATTACTTTCCATAAATTTTTTTCAATATTAAATGACAAAAAATAAATAATTAAATGCTTAAATACTATTCGATTATAACATTTTCATTGTATTACAGTTTTTTCATTACCATTATATTACTAGTTACTTCAAATATATTACATTCCATTCAACTAAATATAACTTTTGTATATGATATTTCCTTCTTCCAACACATGCACGGTTCAAAAAATTATTCAGTATTTATATGAATTCTCCATAAAAAATAATGAATAGTTTTTTCATTATTTATAACTGAACCAATATCGATGGAATTCAATTATTTTATTAGAGATATACTCGGTTTCAATTCATTCAATTATTATTTTTGAATTTTTTTTTTAATTTTGAAGTATTAATTCAGTTACAAATCAGAAATAATTATTTTTTATAATTAATATATCAATTACATTGTCATTAACTGGATTACTGGACAAACATTTACCACCAGTGCAAAATAAATTCCAAGCATTAAGGAATCGCTCTTAATGGTTATCAACATAACCTATTGAAGAACTGGGCTTACGAAGTTCTTTGATTGCATGTAGATGCTTACCTAATAGGCCCATATATTCATAAAAGGCCCAACCAAGCATAAAATGCTTCTTTAAGGCACATACATGCGTAAAATGCTTTCTTTCCAATATCTGCGTCTTGTCTCTAATACAAGTCAGATCCTATAATAACCTATAATATCACTACTAAAATATATATGAATAATAATAACAAACTTATCATATAGTTAATATATGATATCAATATATTATAATATATATATATAATCATTTTTTTTCCCCCAAAAGTTGACATGTGATATAATCTTTTATAAGATTTCCACTTGGTATGGTTTTTCAAAAAATGACACGTGATATTTTTTTTAAAGAAGAATATTTAATTTGCCTCTTAAACTTTGGACGAAACTACAAGTTGCATATATTTGACTTTTTTGACACAAAAGATACGAGCTGCGGACAAACAGTACAAATTAATCATTTTTATCTTTGTCTAGGGCGTGAATAAAACGCGGTCAACCATTATTAAAATCTAATTAAAAAAAAGAAAAATAAATTTATTTATAATGGCTATATATCTGAAAGGGAGTGAAATACGAGCAAACGACTGAAATCCTTGAATAGACAAAATCTCCAAATTGTATTAGAAAGAAAAATAAATTTATTTATAATGGCTATATATCTGAAAGGGAGTGAAATACGAGCAAACGACTGAAATCCTTGAATAGACAAAATCTCCAAATTGTATTAGAAGGAAATCAACAAAGCATGAGCTCCAGCAGCCAATACTCAACATCCTCAGCTTATCAAAATCACAGTACGGCTCGGCCTGAGTATGATTACAACGGTCCAACGAAGTATTGCAAGTGTGGGCTGAAGTCTCCACGTTGGGTTTCCTGAAGCGACAGTAACCCAAGAAGAAGGTTCTACTCTTGCCGATTCTTTAAGGTATGATTTTCTTTTGTTTTTATTGGTCAATTGGTTCAGTTTGTGTGATTTTTGCTTGGGTTTTTTTTGTTAGCCGCCGTTGTTGAAAACAAAAGAAAAAAAATATAAAAAATGTTTTTTGCTCAATCCCACATCGGTGAGATTGAGTTATGAGGGTTGTAGGTTTGGTTATAAAAGAAAGCTAATGTCCTTGAACTGTTTAGCTTTTCATAATCACACCAAGAAACACACTCAAAAATATTCGAAATGTGTCTAATTACGGAATTTAGAGCAACAGTCTCTATGGAGTCCTCTGGAGTATATTTAATATTTGGGGTTGTTTGAGCTGGACCACTCGATTCACTGTTCGCGGTCCGGTAGAACAACTATTTCTGTAATGTGTGTTGGTGTAGAACCAATTTGTCCGCACTTTAGTGAAGTTACTATTCTTCTTTGGTCATCCCTGTGTCGTTTGACAACGTTCGGGTAATTTTTTTCTCTCCACTTGGGGAGTTTCCACGTATAAAAAATATCGTAGACTTCTCTTTAATTTCAGTTCATTGATTGTTATTTTTCTCATTTTTATTCCTGCATTGAAAGACTTTAATTTCTCAGTCATTATTTTATTTTCTTATTTGTTCCTGCTTGAAGCCGATCCGAAGGGCGGGAAAATAGTGATTTTCCCAACAAGTGGTATGAGAGCCTAGTTGTTAGGCGGAGCTTTTAGTGTTAAAATAATTTCTTGTAATTTAAATTATAAGTATGCACTGTGGTTGCCACTTAGTCTGATCTTTCACATCAGAAATACTGTTGTTAGAAATTATTTTATTTTAAAAGCAGGCGGAGTTTTGGAAGTCTTGAAGCGGGTGGAGCTTTGCTTTGGTGTGCTTGAGTATCGGTGGTGAAGGTCCTGACGATAATTATTGAAGTTATTGGAAGCTTTATTTGCTGATACGAAGTTCTGATAATAATACCGTGCCACGTAACGTTCTTGGTTCTAGAAGGCCGGATTTTAAGTGGGACGCACTTGTGACCCCTCCGTCCAACTGAAGATTCTTACGTGGAATGGTAAATATTGTCTAGGGAGATCATTGTGATCCTTTTTCTGGGTATTGCCGAAGTCGGTTTACTTCATTAAGTTATTGGGATTCACTGTTATAAGCACAAGTAAGCACCGTCCGGAGCTATGAGATGTGAAGATTGAAGAAATTTGACGGGAGAAATGAATTTTGCAGCTGTGGCAAGTGCAAAGTTCAAAGACGTGTGTGATTCAGTCTGGGACTGCATAAGGTTTTTGAAAGGGTAAACCAGTCAGCGGAAAGAATTCAGGAAAAGACAGTAGCAGTGGAAGACTCAGAAAAATCCAATGATTAGCGATGGAAAGAATGGGAGGAGCTGGAATATCAAAAGCGGCAAGTCAAAATTCGCCATGTGTCCTAGCAAAAAAAGTGTTCTTGCTAATGTTGCGCTTGGAATTGTCCACTGACAAAGGAGTTGTGGGAGAGAACTGGAAGATATTTGTGAGAGCGGTGCCATGCAAAAAATAATTCCAATAGTTAGCTATTGTGAAGGAGCAAATTTCATACGTTTGAAAAATGGCGGAAAGGTACATAGCGTCAGATCATCTGAGTGATTGCTTAAGATGGCAGTCGTCCTCTGAGATTAGAAACTCTTGGGAGTGCAAACCGGCAAGATGGAAGATTAGAAGCTCTGCCGACTCAAATCCTGTCACCTTTCCTTCGACAATATGAAGGCACATGAAACCTTGTTTTGAAATATGGTAGTAGAGGAAAGTGGTAATATGCGGATGTGGTTAGTAAGATCCTTACTGAGGAGAGATAAGACTGAATGAAAATGAAAAATAAAATCATATGAGGATTCAGCTTTATGTTGTCGGTGACCGCAAGAAAAGAATAAAAAGCTCGCGGAAAGAGGAGGAAGGTTGTCTGCTGGGTTTGTGGTCAAACTGGAACATGTGAGGAAGGATTGCCCGCGAACGTGGAGCTGATTGGCTAGAGCTCTAACGTTGTTGCTTAGTGGGCAGCGCCATTGTTGATCCTCCTGTGGCGAAGGAGATGAATGTGAATCTCTCTGTAGATTGAAGAGATGTGTGTCCTTATGGGCATATTGCTTACCCGTAGAGATGCCATGGAAGGAGGACGGATTAGTTGGTAAAGCCGTGGGTCCAGCCGAGAGGGGACTGGCATCGTGGGTCGTATCGCGGAGGAATGCCGCACGGCATTGTGTTGACAGTTGATGCAGGAAGTGTGTGGTGGAAAAAATTTAATGTCGATGGCTATGAACTCTCGGAAAAGTCAACAGGAGGGTTGGCACCAAATAAACTATTATGCGGGGATCCCGACATGGCCGATGGAAAATTCTTGGAGTCGGTAAGTGGGTTCCAAGTGGCGATACTCTTTTATGGTGGTGGTGAGTATTTGAATAATTCTTGACGATAAGAATTATGGAATTGTTCCGGTAAGCAGACAATGTTTGTGTTTAATAGTTTGTTTTTTTTATTATTTTAACAGAGGGTGGAGATTGATTAAGCACGCCGTTTGTTTTGAAGAACAAAGAAAAAAATATAAAAAAGTTGTTTTTTTGCGAGTGCGCGAGCGTGGAGATTGGAGTTTATAGAGGGTTGGTAGTAGTTTGGTTAATAAAAGAAAGCTAATGTTTTAAGCTTTCCTATCAACATCCAAAACAGCACCAAGAAATACTTTGAAAGGGTGTTTTATAATTATTAGGGATTTTAAAGAGCAAGTCCTCTTGGAGGTCGCCTTGGAAGTATAAAAATATTTGGGTGTATTTGAGGGTGTCGGGTAGAAAAATATTTTGGTTAATTGTTGAGTGTTTGTACATGTTGCGCCCCGCATGAGGTGGAATATTTATTTTCTTGGTTCTTGTCGTTTGACAAGCCGATCGTGGTTTATTCTCCACTTGGGGAGTTTTGTTTCCAGCGTTAAAAATATCGTGTTTTTCTCTTTAATTTCTGCAAGTCATTAATTTTATTGTTCTCATTTGTTCCCTCTGCTTTGAAAGCCGATCCGAAAAGGGCGGGGAGGAAGAATTATGTATTTTCCCAACATTTTTTAACCAGGGAACGTGGGTTGCAATTACTTTGAGAGCCGATCCGAAGGGCGGGAAAAATAGCGATTTTCCCAACATTTTTTACAGGGAAGGGGTTGCCATTACTTTGAGGCGCATGATGTGAGGATGAGCGATAGAGCCGTTGCTGTTATAAACCAGTTGAAGGCATCAAATTGAAACACTTCAACTGGATACTTTAGTCATCAAACATTGGAATTTGGAGTCTGTGTTGCAAGAGTTGAGTGAGCAAAGAACAGAATGTGTAGTGTATAAGAGAAGGATTAAATGGTTATGCTTTGCACTATGTTTTGGTTGGTTTGTGATTGTCCTCAATTGTGTTGGATGTAGGTAGTCCAAATGTAATAATTGATTTGTACTTTGCACAGTTGCAACTGATTTAGAACTTCTTTATTTGCAATGAAATTGAGAATTACATTTTTGGTTCAAATGTTTTTTTTTTCTACGATAGTATGCTTGTCAAGTTTTGACAGTGAATGCATAAAATATATCTGTTATTGGATTGAGAAAGATTGAGATAAATGAGAATCATAGTGCAAGAGAAATTGAGAAAATGATATCCAAATGGTGTAAAGAGAATGTCAGATTTGGGACTAAAAAGCCTTCCTAGGCAATATATCCAACCCCAAGAAGCACTTATCCATATTATCCCAAATCAATCCTGTTATTGACAGAATCATGTCAAGTGCAGAATCATCCCAAAAAGCCTTCTTGTTATTAACATGTTACACCAGAAGTACATTTATCAGTAGAAAGAAAATCTCAAGAAGCTTGCAATAGATTTTTCAAATTCCTCTTGCCTGCAAATAAAACTACAATATACTAAAATTTACCAGACAATTAAATTAAGCTAGTTCAATGTCAAGACCCCAGGAACATTTTCAATCATCAAACAAATAACTAGGGGTGGCCATATTACGGTTTCGGAAACCGGAACCGAATATTTCCGGTTCCAGTTTTGTTGGAACCGCAAACCGGCGTTTCCACAAACCGGTCGGAACTAGATAGAACCGGTGGTTCTAGCCGTTAAAAACTGTCAGTTTTTTTTTTTTAATTTTGTTGTGAAATCTCTTAATTATCCCTCCCAACAACCATAAACGGCTACATAACGACTACTTTCAAGGATATTTTTGGAAAAATAATTTTTTGGATTTATTATAAATACCTCATTTCATTTCATTTATAAATTCCTCACAAAAAAATCTCTACTCTCTTTGTGAATCTCTTAATTATCCCTCCCAACAACTTCATAAACGGCTACATTAACGACTACTTTCAAGGATATTTTTTGGAAAATAATTTTTTGGATTTATTATTAAAATACCTCATTTCATTTCATTTTATAAATTTCCTCACAAAAAAAATCTCTACTATCATCTCTACAACTATACTATACTCTACTCTAATATTATTTCTTCTCTAGCTCTACAATCTCTCTTTATTATTCCTCTCTAATTTTTTTTAATTCAATTTTCCAAATTAATAATCTTATTCATATAATAAGCAAAGTGGAGGAAACTCAAATCATATAATAGCAAGTGGAGGAAACTCAAATTCTAGTAAGGGCAAGGGAAAGATTGGAGAAACACAATATTCATCTATCCCTACAAACGACATCTTTTATTTCACTCCCAACCAATTTAATTTTGAGGGATATCCAAATGAAAATTTGGAAATTCCAACTCAAGAATCTAAATTTAATAATGAGCAATTTCATTTCATTCTAAAAGAAAAATTCAATCTCAAAATTATTTATTCATGCAAATTATTTAACCCATCTTCTGCTTTGAATAGTTTATATAATCCCTCCCATTAAAAAATTTACCCTTCTCTTTGGTTAATTTGATTTGAATTGAATTCAAATGCTCATCAATCTTACGTGGTAAGTTCTTACGTGGTGCTTTTTCTCTTCCTAATGAAACGATGTTTACACAATATATAGCCAAATTGGCCCATATATCAGTAATACATATCTAATGCTTGTTAGTCAAGGACCATCAATAAATAAACAAAGAGAAATGGGGGAGATAACGATAAATTCAATCTATATATTTTTTTTGAAAGATTTGTTATAACACAGATTTATTGTTGTGTGGCTAAAGTTATATAATTGCATTTTTTTTGAAAAATATTTTATAACACGAGATTTATTGTGTTGCTAAAGTTATATATTGCAGTATGATATTTTTTTTGAAAAATATTTTATAACACGAAATTTATTGTGGTGCTAAAGTTATATATTGCAGTATGATATTTTTTTTGAAAAATATTTTATAACACGAGATTTATTGTGCTGCTAAAGTTATATATTGCAGTAATCATATGACATTTTTTCATCAATGGTAATAATAAGTTTTTTAATTTTTATAACACTAGTAATAATACACATTTTTTAATTTTGTTATGTAAAATGTTGATATAATATATGAACTGGGATACCTGGACCTTTTGTGGAAGCAAACCCTACATTTCCATATGAAATTCCTTTAGTTGCATGCTCGGGTTCCAGAAGGTATAGCTCTTGCCTTGGCTTCGCCTTTGAAATCAAATCTGAGACTGTTCCAATTGCCTATCCACTAAAGCCTAACATGTTTGTTAATCCATATCCACTGAGGTCAAAGTTATAGTTTAAAGATTCCACATTATTACGAATTAAAAATAAGAAATATTTTTTTTATTTAATGGGAGGCCGGATGGGTTAAAATAATACTGTGGACTACACGGCCTTTGAACTCATCAAATTGGTGAAAACACTTTTTGTCGAGAGGATCCGAACTCGAGACCTTCTATTCCTCACATAAGCGAGAAAACTAACCAGACCATACCTAATTGGGAAAAATATTAATTTGAGTCTCTCTCCACCTATATATTAGCTTAAATTTTTAAGTTGGGTAACATTGTTTCTAAAAATGTAAGACTATATTTGGTAGTGAAGTTAAATGAAATAAGAAATGAAATAAATGATAGAATGAGAATAAGAATATGAATTCTTATTTCTATATTTAATATGCAGCACATAATAAAATTTTTATTACGATAAATAATTTTGTATTTTATTATTGGTTGAAAATGAAATGAAAATCACTAAAAAGAATTAAATCTCCCATAATTTTATAATTGTAAATTTAATTTATTCAATGAAAATATATGAAATTGTGTGTACAAAAAAATTAAATTTTCAATAAATATATGAAATTATGTGTAAAAAAAATTAATTTTCAATGAATTTAACTTTTATTTTTTTGGTATTTAATAGTTTGATATAATGAATAGTTTTTCCTTTATTTTGGTTCCAATTTTTTTTTATTAATAATGATATGGGGTCTATTCGGTAAAATTAGTTGTTTTAATAGTTGTTGGCTGTTTTAACAGCATTTAGCTGTTAGATGTTTGAGTAGCTTTTCATGAAACGCTAAAAGTTGAACGTTACATGAGTTAACTTTTCACAAAACGTTATCATAACTTTTAAAAACTAGTCCAAACGCTATGTTACCGAATAACTTTTTAAGCAACGTAACGCTAAAAGCTACTTAAATAGTTGTTATCGAACACAGTTATGGTGGTGGTGGTGGTGGTGGTGGTTGTATGGGTTGGTTGATGAATTTGTTGATGATGAGTGGCGTATTTAATTACATTATAATATTTATAAAATGAAATATAAAAATAAATGATAATTTACATTTTAATAAATTTTTCATTACATGACCAAAAAATAGATATGAAATGAATAATTAATTCCATTAAAATGATAATTACATTCCATTAATTTTTTTAATTACACGACCAAAAATAGAAATGAAATGTTAATTACATTCCATAAATTTTTTTCAATTACATGACAAAAAATAATAATTAAATGTTAATTACATTCTATTATAATACATTTTTCATTGTATTACATTTTTTATTACATTATATTACATTCCATTCAACTAAATATAACCTTTGTATATGATATTTCCTTCTTCCAACACATGCACGGTTCAAAAAATTATTCAGTATTTATATGAATTCTCCATAAAAAAATAATGAATAGTTTTTTCATTATTTATAACTGAACCAATATCGATGGAATTCAATTATTTTATTAGAGATGTACTCAGTTTCAATTCATTCAATTATTATTTTTGAATTTTTTTTAAATTTTTAAGTATTAATTCAGTTACAAATCAGAAATAATTATTTTTTATAATTAATATGTCAATTACATTGTCATTAACTGAATTACTGCACAAACATTTACCACCAGTGCAAAATAAATTCCAAGCATTAAGGAATCGCTCTTAATGGTCATTAACATAACCTATTGAAGAACTGGGCTTACGAAGTTCTTTGATTGCATGTAGATGCTTACCTAATAGGCCCATATATTCATACAAGGCCCAACCAAGCATAAAATGCTTCTTTCCAATTCGTGCTCTAATCAATCAATCAAAAAAAAAAAAAAAAAATCCAATTCGTGCTCTAATCATCATCAAAAAAAAAAAAAAATATATATTTTATTATATATATATAATCATTTTTTTTCCCAAAAAGTTGACTCGTCACATACATCACATAATCTTTCTATAAGATTTCCACTTGGCATGGTTTTTCAAAAAATGACACGTGACATTTTTTTTTTAAAGAAGAATATTTAATTTGCCTCTTAAACTTTGGACGAAACTACAAATTGCCCATATTTGACCTTTTTTAACACAAAGGATACGAGCTGTGCACAAACAGTACAAATTAATCATTTTTATCTTTGTCTAGGGCGTGAATAAAACGCGGTCAACCATTATTAAAATCTAATTAAAAAAAGGAATCAACCATTATTAAAATCTAATTAAAAAAAGGAAAAATAAATTTATTTATAATGGCTATATATCTGAAAGGGAGTGAAATACGAGCAAACGACTGAAATCCTTAAATAGACAAAATCTCCAAATTGTATTAGAAGGAAATCAACAAAGCATGAGCTCCAGTAACCAATACTCAACATCCTCAGCTTATCAAAATCACTGTACGGCTCGGCCCGAGTATGATTACAACGGTCCAACGAAGTATTGCAAGTGTGGGCTGAAGTCTCCACGTTGGGTTTCCTGAAGCGACAGTAACCCAAGAAGAAGGTTCTACTCTTGCCAATTCTTTAAGGTATGATTTGGTTGCCATTACTTTGAGGCGCATGATGTGAGGATGAGCGATAGAGCCGTTGCTGTTATAAACCAGTTGAAGGCTTCAAATCGAAATACTTCAACTGGATACTTTAGTCATTGAACATTGGAATTTGGAGTCTGTGTTGCAAGAGTTGAGTGAGCAAAGAACAGACTGTGTAGTGTATAAGATAATGATTAAATGGTTATGCTCTGCACTATGTTTTAGTTTGGTTTGTGATTGTCCTCAATTGTGTTGGAAGTAGGTAGTCCAAATGTAATAATTGATTTGTACTTTGCACAGTTGCAACTGATTTAGAACTTCTTTATTTGCAATGAAATTGAGAATTACATTTTTGGTTCAAATGTTTTTTTTTCTACAATAGTATGCTTGTTAAGTTTTGACAGTGAATGCATAAAATATATCTATTTTTGGATTGAGAAAGATTAAGATAAATGAGAATCATAGTGCTAGAGAAATTGAGAAAATGATATCCAAATGGTGTAAAGAGTATGTCAGATTTGGGACTAAAAAGCCTTCTTAGGCAATATATCCAACCCCAAGAAGCACTTATCCATATTATCCTAAATCAATCCTGTTATTGACAGAATCATGTCAAGTGTAGAATCATCCAAAAAAGCCTTCTTATTATTAACATGTTACACCAGAAGTACATTTATCAGTAGAAAGAAAATCTCAAGAAGATTGCAACAGATTTTTCAAATTCCTCTTGCCTGCAAATAAAACTACAATATACCAAAATTTACCAGACAATTAAATTAAGTTAGTTCAGTATCAAATCCCAGGAACATTTTCAATCAAAGAACAAATAACTATTTTAGTATATTTGTAAAATAGTAACAAAATGTGATAGACCTGTTATATGACTATATCAGTATACAAGTATCAATATATAAAAAAATCTGGTAAATTTGATATGACTATATCAGTATGCAACTATTTTTTATATTTGATATGACTATATCAATATATAAACAATCTGTTATCAGTACACAACTATATCACCAATATACACAATCTGTAATAGAGAAATTGAGAAAAATGATAAAGTTTTCATTGAATTGAAAGTGTTACATAATATCCAGTCCCCAATCACATAATCTAGTATACTTCTATGCAAAATTTATCCAAAAGGATGAGTATCAAAAAGTGCTCTCCTATCAGAGAATCTAGTATAATCTATACAAAATTTATCCAAAAAAGAGTAAGAGTATGCCTGAGTGCTTTCCTATGTTATGCAACTATATCAATTTACTTGTAAACTTCAAAACATCAAACTATAACTGTATTTTCAAGACAAAAAACAAAAAGAACAAAAAATCAATATTCCTAATTCAAGCCTTCTATGTGGGCCTAATTGATTGCAGCTTCTGCTTTGTTATCTACTGATCTTGCTTTTTCCCTGTTCTTAGATCCTTGCTTGGTTGAGTAGTAATGGTGTTTTGTTGAGTGGTACTATTGGTTTGCTAAGTGGTATGTTGTGTTAGATTTGTTGGAATTTGGACGTATTATTGTTTGTGGTGCATGAATAAAGGTGCTCTTTCACTCCCAAACTATTGTGATTGTGGTGCATGAGTAAATGGTGAAGAACTACTCTGAGATTGCATCATGGTTGTTTGGTTTTCACTTATTTGTGTACTTTGCTGTAAGCATTGATAAGGTGCATTTGCTGCTGCGGATAATGATCCTTATTGCTGCTGCGTTGCTTGCCTTTGAATTTGAGCATTCCTTTACTGCTCATACAACTGCCTTGTTGTGACAACTAGAGCTCCATTCCACATCATCCCATCAGCTTGGAATTCACCATATCTTAGATTGTTGTCATATATATTTATAGATGTGCCTATCATTACCTTCCTTTGTTGTTTAGCTGGTATTGGGTTGGTTGAGTGCAATATACTCTTATTCCACATACCAAGCTGGTTTAATGAATAAATTGTTAAAACAACACAAAATATGCATATAATCAATCATTTTTTTTATTTCAATCATTTGTGAAGCACATATTCAGTCATTTTTAATGCAATTATTTATAAAGCATTTAATAACCTATTTTTAATTCAATCATTCATGAAGTTAACAAAATTAAATACCCACATTCCAGTGAACACTACCTCTTTCATTATCATAGTAGGCCCATTCCAAAGGTGTTGTTTCTCTTGTTTTTGGATTTGCTGGTGAACAAAGGTCTTGCCTTTGCCTTCCCTTTACCAGGATTTTTGGATCATGATGAGGCATTTCCATCCCAGCCATAGGTCTTCAAATTCGATGCCTCTAGTTGGCCTTGATGCTCTTCTTTCAGTATTTGCATTTCCAACTGAACTATTAGCATTTGCAGCTGCATTATGAGTAGTTGGTGCTATAGTCTCAAAAAAAAAAAGGTTACAATATATTAATTTTAGAGTAATGCATATGTTATAATAATGAAATGAAAATAGTATTAGTATGGACTATTTTGTTGGACCTTAGATTTTTGCTTCTCAAATAGGAACGGGGCAAATTCCTTTAGTGTTGCAGGATCTAAAGGAGGAGTTTCAGGTGCTCTAATCTGCCATAAAAAGCAACATTATAATATCAGTTTTTGGTTTACAATGAGAAATTCACTCGAAATTTAAATGAAATAATTAAACACTATAAAGTACTTACTTCAGTGTAGTTATCCTTATTTTTACAACCCTTTTTATTATGCCCCTTGCTTTTGCAAATAGAACATGTCATTTGGACACCCATTCTTGATCTCTTTCCACACTTCTTAGGCCCTTCGGGGTCTTTCACTCTATTCCTTTTTTTCCCTTCCTAGCATCTTTTTCAGTTCAGGAGGCAATATTGGAGCTTTTTTAGTCCTTGGCCACATTTGCATTTCTCTCACAGGTTGCAAAAGATAATTGTAAGACAACAAGTACCTTTTCTTTGAGTACCATTGGTCAATGTACTCCAATATATTTCCATTTTCTAATACGCAGCACAAATGCAATGGGGACATGGGATTCTTAAAAGGTCGCAGGACCTACAACTACAAATTCTCCTCACTATATCAAGAGTATGCCTGTCTTTTCTCTCACTAATTTCGTACCCCTCCTCTCCATTATACTCCAGGACAATTGCAAGCTCTCAACATGTTCCTCTCCAATTTCTCAATAGTATCAGGGCTATATTCTATCACCCATTTTTTTGCTTGGCTCCTCCTCTCAACTATCCCATTCATCAACATCACCCTGATTTCTTCTAGCATAGTTATAATGCGCTTTGCCCTAGCTCAAAGAATATTTCCATTAAAACTTTCATACATGTTGCCAATTGTGTCACACTTGATGTTGAGAAATAGGCCCTACACCATTTTGGTGGTGGCCAATTGAGCAAACTGTAACATCCCTTCTCGGTCCACCCGTTAACCCGAATGAACCGAGTCGAGACATTACAATCTGGTTGAATCTATGTCCTGTCATGCTGATATCAGCCTGTATGCTAAATATTAAGTCATGTTTTTTTTTTTTACACAAACGCTTGGCCGAGCCTAAAGCTAAATCATCCATTTCCTTTAGCTTGTTCTCAAACTCCTACCAATAGGTTGATTAGAGCAAATCCAGAATTGCTTTCTCAACTCACCCCTTTTCCATTTCTTTTGCTAGCGACTGAAAATATGCATGGCACACCACCTATGCTCACAATCAGGTAGCTCCTTTTTAACAACATCAATAAGACCCTAAAACAGATACAACAAACAATTAGTAAGAAGCCAAAAAAAAAAAAAAAAAAAAAAGAAGAAGCCAAAAAAAAAAAAAGAAAAAAGAAGAACACGCAAAAAGTAAAATTAAGGACTTATAGAAACTTTTTCACCTTTCTGGCATGTCAGATATGCATGATAAGATCTCTACTATTGCTCTAATCCAAGGTCCTTGGATCACAAATTAAGAACCCATGTCCCAAGCCTTGGGTTTTCAAACACTTACAATAGCCCCACAATGGATAATTGCTTTCTCATTTGCCATCGTCACAGATCCAGACAGTGAGTAGGCTCTTCCTTGCACATGTAGAAAGCAGTCACAACTCCAATGTTTGGTTCTACAACCAGCCTTCCACCGCCTCTTTAGTGCATCAAAGGACATATATAAAAGGCCCAAATTTTTATGAGTTTTAAATTAGAACCACATTGGTTCTTGGATTACTCAACCTTAATTCCATAACATAATCTTCTAGCTTCCTATACTCTATATTGTAGCCTCCCTCAAATTCCACTTTCAATTTTTTCTTCCTTCTTGCTATACTATAGGCTACATTCACCCTCAATTGGTTTTTTGCTTACTCAATCATGTCCTTTGCTTTGGTTTTTGGACATTGGTGAAGTGTGGGTCTGAAATAGTCAACTAAGAATTTTGTGGTCACTCTTTTATTTTTAAAAATCCTAAAGAATTTATGTTGGTGCACATATGTCTTAATGCTGAAATGCTTAGTACTACCATCCTATGATGTAAATATAACCCATGGGCATGTTGAAATTTGCACTTCGCTCTAACCCTATCAGCCTCATTTCTTTCAAAATCAATTTCCACCCCTTTATGAATTGCATATTTTATGCATGCATCTTTAAATTCTACTGCATTTGTAAACACCATCCCAACTACAAAAGAAGGCACTTGAGATTTGGGGTCATGATGTATTCTTTTTACCTTCTTCCTTCTCACATTGCCATGCTCTTCATTTCCTAATTATTCGTCCATTTCACCATCATCAGGTGAATCATAACCATTCCCATCTTGTTGTTCTTCTCCACCTCCTTGCCATAGCTTATCAGAGGATATTTCCTCAGGTTCAAGATCAGCTTTCGGTACATTAGCTTCCTCAGTTGTAGGTTCAGGTTCAGATCCATCTCCATCACTGTCTTCTTCATCATTAACATTTTCATTTGCATAAAAAGTTTTGACATTTTCTCTAGCAGCTTTAAGTTCATCATCGCCTATATCTGAATGGTAATCAGGATCCAATTCCACTTCTTCATATTCGTCATTTTCCCCTGTCTCTATACCAAATATTGACTTAGCTTACCCCATCAACATTATTGTCCACATTTTCATTACCATTCTGAGCATTGCATTCATTATTAGATGCTCTATTTTGATTTTCAGCATTCGTATCCTCATTTGTAGGCAACATATGCACTTTAGATATTACATCTAGTATATCAACTAAGTGTTCCACATATATATGGACATCATCATCCTTTTCATAACCACAACCCAACATGTCATGCACAGTACCCTCATTTTCTATGAGAATCAATCCATTTGACATTGAACTTCCCTTTCGCAACCAGTGAGTCTCAAAATTTTTTCCATAACCACACTACCCCACCATCTTACATAATCTTCCATAACTAATAAAATCAATGTCATTGATGTTGAAAGTATCTATAATCCCACCTTCGTATTTCAATCTCGCATTTCTGACTTTAAAAAAACCCCCCTATGATGGATCCTTATATTCACATTAATAGGGGTCACCATACTATAAGATAAAGAAATACAATAACAAATTAAAAATTCCTCAACAGCAACATTTACCATAGACAATCCAATTTTTTAATACCCTGTCAATGTCCACTACAACAATTTTATTAAACTATTCACAAATGGTGCTTAATGACAAACAACAAATTCATGAAAACCTAAAGTGCACTTGGTAATAATCAATTTCAAAAGCAAATAATGATATCCTTTAAAAAAAAAAAAAGCGAAGGACGAAGAAGAAGAAGAATTGATAGAGTCAGAAACACATACCTGGAACACTAAGTAATCGAAAGAACACTAGAGTCAGATGCAATCCTCGATTTCTCTCCTCACACTCCAAAAAAGGGCTACCCTCGCACTAAGTTTTTCAAATTGTTTGTTTAACCTAAATTGCTTTCTCTCTTGAAATCGATTTATTCCACTAAGCAAAATGACTTTAGGGAAAATTTTCCCACCAATTATAATCAGATATGAGGTAGGTAATTGAATTAATGCCCACAAAACAATAAGAAATATTATTGACACACTTTTTGAGCTGTTTGTAGGATACACTCGCTGACCTAGATAAAAAATGATTAATTTGTACTGTTTGTGCCAAGCTCGTGTACTTTGTGTCAAAAAAGGTCAAGTATAGGCAAATTGTAGTTTAGTTCTAAGTTCGAGGGGTAAATTAAAATTATTCCTTTATTTAATTAATAATATTTAGACAAAATAAAGTGATAATTTATTTGATTATTTTGTAAAATTAATTAATTTTATTCATATATGAGTATGAGCCTAGAAGTTATTTAAAATAACATTTATTAATATTTTTTAAACTCATTAATTTTTTTGAAAGAAAGATGTAATATTAGAATCGATTTTTTTTTTTGAAAAAAATACATATATAATCGGAAACAGTGATTGGAACCGCACTGGAACTGACAGTTCAGGGGGCGGTTCAGGTTCAACATTTTTAAAATTTTGAACCAACCATGCCTATTTATTATTATTATTAATAAAATCAGAAAAAAACTTAACAAGCTTCGGGATCTAATCCGGATCCAATAGATTTGCCAATAAACCCAACCTAACTAAAGAGAGTTAAATAAAAAATCTAATACTGAAGTACATCAAGAAACAAGCAAACAGGGTATTGAAGAGCCTTAAAAAAATTCTTGAAATAAGAATACAACACTGCAATAAAACCAAGTCTCCTATGATTCATAAGACACCTCACCGAACCTCCAAACTTATAAAATTTCCATTTGCAAAATATAAACCCATAGAAGCATAAGCAAACTGCAGCACAAAATCTTCTCATACAACATCTTCATTCACGTGAGGCGTTTAAATCCGAACTTGGCACGAACCATAAGGTGACACTATAAGCAACCAATTTCCTTTACATACATTCAAGGCCCACACGGATATAAGATACCTTTTATATATTATCTCAATTCCATAATACTTGTCACATTTGTAATTTTATGTCTTTTAAGAAAATTATTAAATTTGTCTAAATTACAATAAATTATTGAGTAAATTAACTATATTACTCTTAATTTAATACTAATTCTTTAAGAAAACCATTAAATACAATAAATTATTGAGTAAATTAACTATATTACTCTTAATTTAATACTAATTCTTTAAGAAAACCATTAAACTGAAGTAACAATTATTAGTCATATACAGAGAGTAAACATGGAAAAAAAGTATTTATTACTCTTTGAAACTACAAATGTGACAAGTATTTTAAAACAAACTATTTTTTTCAAATGTGACAAGTATTATGGAACGAAAGTAGTATAGCATTGTAACGGTAAAAGATCTTCAGAATGCAGGGCATGAATTAAGTTGGGTTGTATATACCCAGACTGAGACAAAAAATAAACCTAACCAATCAAATCAGCACATCAGAGTAGCAACACTAAGAATATTGATAACTTCCAAAACACCAACACTAAATAATAGAGGTTAGAACCAAGCCAAGAAAGGTGATCTAGCCGCTACTCCTTTCCTAGCAAGGGTGTCAACACATCTATTTCTTTCATAAGTCACTTGATGATACATTACTATATTCAACTTCTTCACATTAACTTGAAACTAGTTCAACGTTTTCCACCATTTCCAGGGATATGGATCTTTAGAAACCCAACTAATGGCCACTTTAGAATCAGACTCAATGATTAAAGGGTATTGTTTGAAGTTAGAAGTACCATATAACTCAATTGCTGTACATATTGCAAGGAGTTCAGCTTCGTTAGAGTCCAGAATTCCTATATATTCAAAGAAAAAAAAAAAAATACACATTTCGCCACACCATTGGAGTCTCTCAATATCCCTCCAATTCCTGTAGGCTCTAATTTTTCCAACACAGAACCATCCACATTAAACTTCATCCATCCATTTTCTAGGCATTCCCATTCAAGTAATAGATTATTTATACCAGCTCCCAATGACCGATTAATAAAATTATTGCACACTACTACAGGTTGTTCAAATCATTCCTTTAATCCATATGGCAAACCTAGACATCTAGACTTTAACAATTCAAAACTCCTCAGCTTTATATTCTCAAACACCTTGTCGCAATCATCAAATTCTCCTTTAAATACAAATTTATTCCTGCGTAACCAAAGGGACCAAGCTGCAATAAAAAAATACCATAACCCAAGCATGTTTGAAGCCTCTTAAGAAGATCAAACCTTCCCACTGCCACCCAATTGTTATAAAGGAATAAGGGAAAGAGCCCTTAATGTCTCACCACCTCAGAATGGCCATCCATACCATTTGAACTAATCGACAATTTAAGAGTGTGTGACTTACTGATTTCTCTTCTTCATTGCAAAGAGGGCAAATTGCCTCATCGGTATTGACAATCACCTTGATATTAAGCAAGTTGAGCCTATAAGGCAGCCTGTATAAGAAGCCTTCCAAATGAAAGGGTCTATCTTTGAGGGAATGAAATGAGCCTAGATATACTTAAGATTAAAATTGTTGCCAGCCTCTTTCTCTTCTATAAGAGGGTTGGGACTTTTGGAGGAGGACTGACCTATTGTATTAAAATTCCAGATTAATTTATCTTCCTTATCAACGAACAATTTTATATTCTACAGCAAAATTAGAAGATCGTTCCATGAATCTTCTTCGAAGCTTCTAAGATCCCTTATCCAAAGTGACCAAGACCACCTACAAATAAGAAATTGACCACACTTTCTCACACAACAATGCTTGTCTTTTGCTAAACGAAATAATCTTGGAAACAAACACCTTAAAGGAATATCGTGGATCCAATTATCCAACCAAAATCTTATTTGTTTTCCATTTCCAACAATCCATCGAAATTCATTCTTTAAAAAATCAACTACAGGACTAGAGAGACTTCCTAATTTTATAATATCTGTATTAAGCTTACCTTCTAATCCATATTTTGACTCAATAACTTTTTTCCACAAGCAGCCCTTCTCTTTTCAGAATCTCCACCACCACTTATTAACAAGGCATAATTTTTCCTTTTCAAAGATGGAATACCCAACCCTCCTTTATTTTTTGCTAAGTTCCACTCTATTCTAGGCCACCCAATTTATGCATCTACTGTTATCTAACTTACGGCCCAAGGACCTTAATTTGAATAGCTTTTATTTTCCGAATAACCATCTTGGGTGCTTTAAAAATTGACATATAATACTGTTGAATGTTGACTTAGTAGCTATGGTGAAGGCCGTTGGAAGATTAGATAATTATTTGTTATTCTGTTGCTATTTTTAAGGAATAATTTAATATGCTTATCATATCAGATATGCATAATAAGTTTGCTTATTTTTCTGAAGTTTTCTGTTTTTAGAGTCTATAAATTTTTCTGAAGTTTTTCTGTTTTTAGGAGGTCTATAAAATACTTTTTAGAGTCTATAAATACTTCTGTAATAGTGTTTCAATATAATAAAAAAAAAGCCTTCACATGTTTATAAATTTTGTTGTTTAAGATCCTTTTTGAATTACTTTTAGTTTCTGAGACACATATCTAACATTGTGGTATCAGAGCCAATATCTTATAGGACTTGTGAAATTGAGTGAACCAAAATCAAACCCAAACACCAACCCGTGAGATGGAGGGAGAGTCTAGTTATGGTTCAATTACTCCTCCAATATTTGATGGAGTTACTTACAAAGTCTGGGCTATTAGGATGGAAACTCATCTCAAAGCTTATGATCTGTGGGAGGTTGTGGAAGAAGATTATGAAGTTCCACCACTTGGAGATAACCCAACAATGATTCAGATCAAAAGTCACAAAGAGAAGGTGAAAAGAAAAGCTAAAGCCATGAATTGTTTGTTTTCTGCTGTTTCACCCTCGATTCTTAGCAGAATTATGCAAAAGAAATCTGCCGCAGAAATTTGGAAATATCTTGAAAACGAGTATAAAGGAAATGAAAAGTTAGATAATTAACTATGCAATGTCATGAATTATTTCGTTGATTTGAAAACACAAAGGGATGAAATGAATCAGATAACGGCAAAAGAGTATACCGATAGACCTTCACTCGATATTGAAGCAAAATAAGGTGAAGACTTTTGAGGCAAAGAATTTAACTGCATGACGAATTATTACAAAAAAGCCCAGCACATTACCTGAAAAATAATGAAGCAAACGATCTCACTTGAAAAATTCTAAAGACAGTCAAGTATTAACCTGGCAGAAGACTCTTAATCTTTTACAGGCCTAGAGCAAAAGGCCTTTAATGAGAATGAAGTTTCTGTAGAAGGTGCATATCAAGCAATATTCCACGAATAAAAGAAGGGAAAGCTGACACAGGAGGACAAAGAAAGCCAAAAAAATATCCACCATGGTCCGCATTGTTAAGAAAAACAAATCATCCTCAACAAAGGTGTTGGTGGAGACCAGATAAATGCCATAAAATGTGGTCAGTTGAGCACACATCGAAAGCGTATTGGCAAAGGAACAATCAACGCAAGCAAGAGGGAGGCTAAAGGCTGTTGTTGATGAAAACAAGAAGGAAAGCACTTATTTGTGGCGTCAAACTGTGTTGCTACAGACAACATCTGAAGGAAGCTTATAGAGCAGCGGCTAGCCACAACACAGACCATAATGATCGGGAATTATTTAAAGAGCTTACACACCGCAATCACAAAAGTCAGAATGGGAAATCGTGAACGTATTGCGCATAGAGGCCAAAGGAAATGTGTCATAAAGATAGCCTATTCAGGTCAGAAACTTATTCTTGAAGTTTTAATTTCCTGAAATAATGATCGATAACTTGTTAAAGTGTTGGGCAAGCTGCAGAAAAAGATTATGAAGTGGCCTTTAGAAAAAAAGGTTGAATAATACATCCGATCCGAAGAAAAAGAGGTGTTTAGAAATCAGATGAAAGCAAAAGTGTCTGACCAACTGGAAACAAGAACAAACTTTTTACACAAAAGAAACAGCACACCAATGCTTTGGGCATAAACGATTAAGAGAGGCACTTTCATGCCATAATGACAGTGCTATTTAGAAAGAAAATCAAAATGAGTGAAAGGCTTACCAGACCTGGAACAGATTTGCCGAGGTGCATCCTCAATATGGAAAGCAGACCAAGTTCCTTTCCCAAAAAGAACAGAATGGAGAGCAAACTCACATAAGCCTAGAACTTGTACAAACAATTTGGAGCCACGCTGAAGTAATCAATCCTTGAATGTAGAAGTATTATATTATATTACAATTGATGATTGTACAAGATCTGTTGGAATATATTTTCTTAATCCAAAACTGAGGTTTGCTGGTAATTTTTTGAGGAGTCAAAAAACATGGGTTGAAAATCAAAGTGGATTTGAGTTACAATGTCATAGCGATCCTGATAATGGCACGAATACAACTGATAAACTTCACAGATTTTTGTCAAAGACCAGGAATTGAACACCAATTGGCACCACATAACACTCCACAGCGAGAAATGGAGTAAGATGAAAGAAAGAATAGAGGAAAATGGAGATGAAAGATGTCTGCTACATGATGGATTTGCCCGAAGAAACGGCAGAGGCTTGCGATACTGCAAAGTTTACTCAATAGGGCTTCTACATAAAACTTGAAGAATAAAACTCCTTTCGAGGCTTGTTTGTATTCAAACCATTTCCTGTTAAAGCTTAAAAAAATATTTGGGATCCTGTGTTTTCTTATGTGCCCTCAGGATGAAAAAGGGAAAGCTGATAGAAAGGCGAAGCAGTGAATCTTGAGCTATAGCAAACACGACTCAAAATACAGAAGTTAATTAACCTCAAGTGATAAAGTCATAAACCAGTCAGAAGAGTTGAGGTTTCGGAAGATGCAAATGGAGTGGAATGATGCTAAAAAATAACAAAATTCCACAACAGTGTAAAGAAAAGGTAATGCCTTGAAGAGAATTTTTATTATTCGCCTTATGATAGTGAACCAGTCAGGCAAACAGAATCACTGAAGACATATACAACACATGATTGCAATGTGGCTTCAAGGAACCAGAAAAATTGCAGAAATGCTTACTTTAATAAGAAAATGGGTCTTAGCAAATGGAGACGAGCTGAGAAGATGAGAAAAAATGATATCATGGAGCTTGTGGAATAGACCAAAATCACCACAAGAAGGCCATGGAGTAAAATGTTTATCCGAACAAAGCCTGAATCTGATAGATCTATAATAAACATAAGCAAGACTAGTGGTCCAAAAGGTATATGCAAATGATCGGAGTGAGTTTTTCTGAAACTTATGCACTCCAGTGCCTAACCTTGATACAATCAGAATGCTATTAACTATAGTTGCAACAAAAGGATGAGAAGGTTCATCAACTGAAGTAAAGGTCGCTTTTAAACGGTTACTTGGAAGAAGAAATTATAAGAGCAGCCCGAAAGGTTTCGTTAAAGGAGAATGAAAGAATAAAAGTATATCGTTGAAAAAAGCCTATATAGGTTGAAGCAAATGCCCCTAGTGGCTTGGTACACACCGAATTGGATTCTACATCTTCTGAAGGCCTAGTCTTGGAAAAGCTTAAGTGAAATCACTCTCTAGTTAGAAAATATAAACAGATATAACTACAAATATCTTTGTATGTTTGATGACTATTAATAACAGGTAGCAAATGGAAGAATGATAATCAATTTCAAGGCAGTAAGATGAATGGAGGTGTTTGAAATGACAGACCTTGGAGAAATGTCTTTTATTCTTGGAATGAAGTGCATAAAAAGAAAATAGAAGTTTTTATTTGTCAACAAAAATAGTGCAAGAGGAATTCTAAGCAAAAAATCAAGATGGAGAAATGCAAGTCCAACCACAACTCCAAATGAATCTGAAAGAAATTTTGCAAAAAGATGGAGAAGCCAAAAAAGGTAGATGAGGTGCTGTAACAGGAGTTAATAGTTGCCTAATGTATACTAGACATGCAAACCCGAGCCGTGATATCATGGCGAATGCTGTTACAGTTTCTCAATACATATTCCATTAGTGCTAGTTGAGATACATTTAAGCAGCAAAACGATATAATTAGATATATTAAAGGCACAATAAACCATGGATAAATTCAGATCAAGTTCAGAATTTAATTTTCAGGTTTTCCATAGGATTGGAGGCGGTTGCTTTAGATGAAAGTAAGAGCACTTCCGGTTACTGTTTCAAGTTTAGTTCTGGGTAATTTCCTGGTGTTCCAAAAAGCAAAGATGGTGATAGCCATCCCACAGCTAAAGCAGAATATTGCAGCCACTTTAAGCAGTTAAATCAACTTGTGGATAAAGAAATTGCGTAGTGACTTGATCCTATGGAAGAAAAAGGAAGTACAGAAGGTTATGTCGACAACACCAAGGCTGACAACTCTCAATTGCAAATAACATCCAATTCAAAGGAAAAACTAAGCACTCCAAGATTAAATTGTAATTTCCTTAGGACAGTTCAAAAGAAATGTGAAATAAGTATTGTGCAAGCTGCACATCAGATTCAAATCCTGATATTGAGCCAAATCTCTCTCCTAAAGCTAGATTTTAATATTTAAAGAAAGACTTGGAGTTGCTGCTCCTAACCAAGAGGAGTTTGTTGAAATGTTGACTTGAGTAAGCTATGGTGAAGCCGTGGAAGATCTAGATAATTATTTGTTTATCACTGTTATGACTATTTTAAGGAATAAATTTAATATGCTTAATCATATCAGATATAGCAATAAGTTTGCTATATTTTTCTGAAGTTTTCTGTTATTTAGATCTTATAAATACTCATCTGTAATAGTGTTTCAATATAATAAAAAAAAATGCCTTCCACATGTATAAATTTTATTGTCTGAAGAATCCTTTTGGAATACTCTTTAGTTCTGAGACACATATCTCAACAAATACACTGTAAGAGGATAGAACAACCAGATAAAGGGCTATTTTTCCACAACCGCATGATAAACTTTTTGCTTTCAAAAATGACAATTTTGTCCCAATTTTTGGTCTAAAAAAATCTGGTTCCGAAAACTGTGAACTTTTGGATACACCCTAATGCATTCCTAAAATAAGTAACGGAATTTCCACCCAAGCACCCATAGAGCACTCCTCAAACACCACACAATTGAGTCCAAACAATTTGCTTGGTATACAAGCATTTATCTCAAAATCCCGAAAATCAATGGTAATAAAATCAAATAACTCTACCTAAATTAAACTACTGAGACTTGCACGAATTAAAAAATATGAACAAACTATAAATTGTAAGGAGAAACTACTAACTCCTCCCTAACTTAAACTCCTAATTGAAATCCATATCACCTCAATTTCTAATAGAACATTTAACTCTTCAGCTATAATAGGAACAAAAAGTAAAAGAGGCACCCTGCTTCGAGCTTGAGCATCGAACTCTTCTCAGATTCCATTTACCAACACAGATAAATAAAGGATTTTCAAACACCAAAATATCCAATCAAGCTCCATATCTCCTTCCAAAACCCACGGTCTTCCAATCACTAGATTAAAAAGCCCAATTGAAACTGATAAATAGGCCCCTTGTCAAAATCAGCTTTAAAAAATCCACTCCTTCAATCTTTCTACTTTCATCTCATGGCAGACTTCATGCCATACTAGATACCACCATCGGTAAATCATCTCCCACCACCAAATTCTGACTGAGTTTTCACCTATGCTCCCAAAACAAGCCAACCTTCTAGCAAGAAACTTCTGCCAAGTATTTTATATAAGCTAAATAATAAGAAAATTGGCCTATAAGTCCTTAAACCATTTGGAATAGATCTTGGAATAAAAGTATTGAAGTTGAATTAATTCCTTGCTAGCTTCCATTGTGAAATCTGAAAAAAAATGATAAATCCTTTTAATAATAATCCAATTAACTTAATGGAAATCTAGAGCAGCCATCGGCTGAAAAGCCTTTTGCCCCTTCACAATTCCATTGAGCAATCGTAATCTCTTCTTCAGAAAATTCTGATTCACAAATTAGTATGCCTCAGTTATGATAATTTTGAGAAAACATCAGCTCAAGAATTGGATCTAAACCCAGTCAGCATCATTAAATATAACCATCCAAACGCAAAGTGTCTTTTAAGCTTCAGACCTGATATCAGAAGAGCCGTTTAACCACAACCCCAATTCACCTTAACCTCCAAAAAATTTCTAATGGTATCTTATTTAACTGTTGCATGTAAAAAAACTGGTATTACCAATCTCCTTCCCGAAGAAGCGATTAGTCATAGCCAGACTTTGTCTGAACAATCACTCGCTCCCTCACTTTATATTCTCAATAAGTTAGCGACACTAGTAAACAGGCTTCGAGGTGCACTTGATTTAGTCTTTCACCAAGACAATGAGATCTCTCACACAAAAGCTGCGCAAGCTCGGTACCAACTCTTCAACAAGATTGAGTTAATAATGAAGACAGTATGTTCCCGATCCAGAGATTTCCAGTAACCATTCAACTTTTTTAATTTCTTCATCAACTAACATATCTTACCCAACGTTTCATCATGCTCCAAACATAACAATTTTACCATTACCTAAATCAGGATATTAGACCAAGACAAATGCGAAAGAATCTAAAATGGTTTTGAGTATACCGCCAATGATATCTCTCTATACAAGGCAGAGATATTACAGAAGTTAATGAAATCATGATAATCATTGTTGAAAACTTTAAACTTCAAATTGACCACCAATTAACCATTTTGTTACAAATAAGGACAATTATCGAATATGCTTCATTTTGACTCCACAATATTCCGACACCGACCAAGTAAATACCATCCACATAGGCAAATCCACTAATCACATCCAGAAAAATAAAAGAATCAAAATCACTGCTACTTGTAACATCCAATATGCAGCCTTCCTCTCATTTACATTTCCAAATGCTTGAAGTCACCACAAATAAATCAATTCATTTGAGTTAAGCTAAAAAATTTGACAAACATACCACAACCACGCCTAAGCTCCAATTCTGTTAGGTTGCAATACATAATACGAAATACTTTAGAAACTTCATCTTAAATTTCCCTTACAAATCAAGTACCCATCACCTGCAAAATTCAAGTTGAAACCGAAACGACCATCTCACAACCATAAGTAGCCCAATTGAAGCACCACAGAAATACAGCTAAACCCAACAAAGTTACAAATCCAACCCATATTCTCTAACATCCTCTTGTCAAATTTGGCTTCTTATTCTTGTAACCACAAGCATGTGTCCTTTGTTAGATACAAACATGTCTTTTAACAACTCCCAGCTTGCGCTTCTCCGCTAAAACCTCCAAAATATCTTTCATGTGCTTTTGCACAGGTCTTTCCTCTTATTCTTGTCTTTTGTCTAAAAAACAAGTTATGAAAGGTAATGGTTACGCCAATTTTTTTTTAGTACAATGTTAA
>NW_023590827.1:529912-583036 GCF_014843425.1 Jatropha curcas
GCCACTTCTTCTCTTTCCCAAATCACACTCTTTTCAGTAAGAAAATGGGTTTAAAATAAAATATCAATAGGAGTGAATTCTTTTTTTATATATATTCAATTGAATTGCCCTAATTTGATGTTAGGGTACAATTATTACAAAAATTGATAATTAGATATTAAGAGAGTATAAGTTTGATGTGAGTTTTGTTTTTTAGAAAAAAAGAACTACTAAATATGTTAGTTATTTTTCTCATGACGTGCACAACCCTTCGAGCACCGGTGGGAAATCTTACTCCTTTTCTATAAGATGATAGTAAGAATACCGCCTAAGGAAGCCCATTTTGAATAAACCAAGCTTCTCAACAGCAGAATCAATATTTAAATATCATAAATATATAAGTATCATGTCTAACGGGATATATTTATAAAAATTTAAATCCTGATCAAACAAGCAGATGATCAAACAAGCGGGAGTTACAATATAACAAAATATAAAATTGAATGTATTTTAAATTATTTTATAAATTAAAAAATCAAACTATTTGACATTTTAGTAGAAAAATCCTATTAAAATTGATTTAATGACTCAAATTTAAATAATTGTACAGAGATAATGAGTTCAATTGACAAACTCGTTACTCCTACAAAAAGTCAAGTACACGTCTATTTGTCAAAAATTAACGAGAAAAAATATATAAAAATAGAATTTTGTATCAGCATTTAATTAAGAAAAATACATTTTGAAATTTTACTATTTAATTAGAAATAAGTGAATGGTACCAAACATAAAGGAAAAGGGGGTGTGAGTGTGGTGCAGTAGCGTGAGGGTGAGAGTAGGAAAAAGGGGAAGGAGAGGAGGTGGATATTGTAATACAGCGCAGATCTAGTGTAGTAGGGGGAGGCAGCTTTTGAAGCGTAGGTTATGTAGATGCCGAGGCAGAAGTACCTCGAGCCCTGTGTCAGTTTCTTACTACGTGACCACTGCCTCAATTAAACCTCGCGAGAGCTAGATCTCTCTACTTTCTGTTTTGCTTCCCCCAACACTAACCATCTTTCCCTCTCCACGCGCCCCCTTTTTCTTCATTTCTCAACCGTTTCCCACCTGCCCTCTCCTTTCCTTGCTTATCCTTCATTCCTTTTTTTTTTCTTTTCCTTAAAAAAAATTATTAATATTAATTACAAGAAAAAGTAAACTCAAACCTATTTGTCTGTTTTCAATCTAAACCCTTAAATTTAGGCCAACTCATTTTCTAAATAACAGTGTGATAATAATATTCCTTTGTCCTTTCTGCATTTGTCAAATAATGTTATTCTTCTAAAAGCTTAAAAAAATAAGCCTATGTTGAGTTAGTGAAACAGTAATGTATAATAATAATAATAATAATAATATGCAGGCGGGTTTAATAATGCAGGCCGGACATATTAAAAGAGGTTTTAGATTCTATCTCCATTAAAGGCATTTACAGCTTGAGAGGAGAAGCTTTAACTATGACGACCACGACGACTATAATAATAATAATAATCTTTCCATTTTTATAATTATTGATTTATTATTATATTTTTTCTGGTATTTATGGTTAGAGAAAATGTTAAAATTTGTCTTTTGAGTGATGTTAAGATTCTATATTTTCACATTAATTTAAAACATTTAGAAATATCACTATTTGAAATTATTTTAAAATAAATTTTTATTTTCTATATAAATGTTATTTTGTACAACTTGCCCTTATTTAATTATATGAATTTAACTTTTAATATTGGTGGAACTCAAAGAAAAAGTATAACAATATATGTAGTTAACATAAAAAAATTTACTAAAATTGAGAAAATATTTCTTTCATATAATTCTTTTTAATTTTTATCCTAAAATTAATTCTATTTAATTTTAGGTTAAAGAAGTAATTTCCTCTTCTTTTTATTTTTGTGCAATTACTTGAATTACAAAAATTTAAATTGATTGGTATTTTATTGGAATACATAAATTAGATTAAAATGTGATGCTATATTGGGCCAGAAGAGGAAGTAAAGTAGCATAGGCCCATGGCTTAAAAATTAATGAGGTAGGCTCCCACGCACTTACTTGTCTTGTCACTACTCAGTTGTGATTTGCATGCTTAGGGTTAATCTTGGCCCCTCAAGTTTTTTACACGTGTCACTTTATGGCCTATATTTCACAATTGCTAGGTATCTCTAGGCTCAGACTAAGCCATTGCCCCTACATGTAACATGGTACACATGCTCGTTGCAAATTGTTTTGATATTGTATACTAATCACGTACTCCAATATTGTATTCTAATCACGGACTACAAGGCACATAGCCCAATGACGGTAAATACATGTATAGTCTCCAAGTTGATTCGGATTCGAATACCCTCTCATATTATTTAAAAATAAAAATTTTTTTATGGGATTTGATTTGGTGCAAAGAATTACAAGAATTATAAAATTATATTCCTCCCTCAACTAAGAGGGTTATAAAAAAATAACCAAAGGCATTATTTAATTTATGAAATAAAATGAAAAAGGATGAAAATAAATTTAGTCTTAATTTTGAGTTTGAATAAGAAATAATTATCTCATAAAATGGATGTATAATTTCAATTTTTAGTTGAAAATATTAAATTTGGAATAGTGCTAGATAGGATTAAGGAATCGTTTGCCTTTGCAAAATAGTGAGATAAGTATTACTTATTAGCTAAATGCTTGTGCTATGCACAATTTTAATAAATATTAATTTTAACATTTAATTTTAATATTTTACTTTTATTAAAATTATTTTTTAATATTCATATAACTTATTTGTAAATAATTTTAAAACTTGTAAAATTCAAATTTATAATACTAAATTTTTTTATTTTAAATAATAAGAACATCATGATAGAAATAATAAATAATAATCAATAATTATAATACTAAAATATTTAATGAGGATTAATTGAAAATAACACTTACAACTTACTACTTCCGTACCATAATACTTATCATATTTGAAAAAATAGTTTGTTTCAAAATACTTGTCACATTTGTGGTTTTAAGGAATAATAAATCTTCTTTTTTTTTCATGTTTACTATTAGTATATGATCAATAATTATTATTTCAATTTAATGGTTTTCTTAGAAAATTAGTATTAAATTAAGGGTAATATAGTCAATTTACTCATAATTTATTATAACTTTACTATTAGTATAATCGTGATGATCAATAATTAAATTATTTCAATTTTAATGGTTATTCTTTAGAAAATAAGTAATTAAATTAAAGGGTAATATACGTTCAATTTTTACTCATAATTTATTATAACTTGACAAATTTAATAGTTTCTGCAAGGTAATAATTATTATTTCAATTTAATGGTTTTCTTAGAAAATTAGTATTAAATTAAGGGTAATATAGTCAATTTACTCATAATTTATTATAACTTGAACAAATTTAATAGTTTTCTCAAGGTACGTGAAATTCCTAATGTGACAAGTACTCCCTCCGTTCTTTTTATATAGAAACAACTAAATTTTCACCAAGATTAGGAAAGTAGTTTAACCAACTTTTTTTTATCATTTTTTTTCTTAATTTACCCTAATATCTCATTTATTCTTTCTTTGATATTATTGCATGCCTTAAATTATGTTTCAATCTTCAATCATGCCTTAAATTATGTTTCAATCTTTAATGAGATTTTAAATGCTTAGTTGGAATGAAATGAATACAAACAGTTGTAAAATGAAGTTTATCCTTTATTTGGGAAAGTTGGGTGGAAATAGGAAAAAATTTAACATTTCAACTGCTTTTGATTATTAACAATGTACTTTAAATATTCAGCGAAGTCCACAAGAATTCCTTTCAATGTGGTCAACTTGAAAATTTTGTGGACTTTTTTTATTCAAACTCCATTTTAATCGGTGCTCATATAAGCTATATGAGCACATTTTGTTTAACGAAAATTGATGTAAAAAATTCATTCTCCAAAATTTATGCACATTAAATACTTATCTATACTTTTGTCTGTCACTGTCTTGAGAATCTCCCACACTAAAAGCTTAATAATGGACTAAAATAAGTGTAAGATAGACTTTTATATTGGTACGGTTTCCAAAATTACCAAATTAGGCAAAATTTCTTATATAAAAAGAACACCAAAAATGAAAACTTTTCCTATATAAAAAGAACGGAGCAGTATCATAGAACAGAGGTAGTACATGACAGTTAATAAAGTGAGATGAAATGCCAAGTGTAGAAATAAATATTAATAAATAACATTTAAATAAATATTTAGTTTTTAAAATTTTTATGTCTCAATTTTTATTAAAATATTTTTAATATTTATATAATTGATTTTTAGATAAATAATTTTAAAATTTGCAATTTTCAAATTTAATTTAACAATTGTAGATAATATTTTGTAAATTGTAATTATGATATTAAATTATTTTTTAAAAATATAGGATAAAAAGGTTGCAAAATAAAATATTCTATTAGTCAATTCTATTTATTTATATACTCAAATAAAAATTTGTGATTTTGATGGTTATTTCATTTAGTGGAAAAATTTTGATCGAGCTAATTATTTATTTAATCTTTTATTTAGTCAAAGATTATTGTTTCATATATTATTATGTCTTGACATTTATGAATCGGCATTTAATTATTTAATTGCAACATATACTAAGTGGAGGCTAATTAACAAAAGGAAGAAGGTTCAATTTGCCCCTCAAATTTGGGACGAAACTACAATTTGCCCATATTTGATCTTTTTTGACACAAAACACACGAGCTTGGCACAAACAATACAAATTAATCATTTTTTATCTAGGTCAGCGCGTATCCTACAAACAGCTCAGAAAATGTGTTAACAATATTTCTTATTGTTTTGTGGGTGCCAATTTAGTTACCTAACTCATATCTAGTAACAATTGGTGGGAAAATTTCCCCCTAAATTGTTTTGCATAGTGAAGTAAAATGATTTCAAGAGAGAAAACAATTTAGGTTAAACAAATAATTTGAAAGACTTGGTGCAAGGGTGGCTTTGAGGAGAGAAAACGAGGATTGCGTTTCCGTTTCTAACTCTAGTGATCTTTCGACTACTTAGTGTTCTAGGTATGTGTTTCTGACTCTACCAATTCTTCTTCTTCTTCATCATCCTTTGCTTCTTTTTTTTTTTTTTTTTGAAAGGATATCATTATTAGTTATGGAAGATTATGTAAGATGGTGAGGCAGTGTGGTTGTGGGGGAAATTTTAAGTCTCACTGGTTGCCAAAAGAAAGTTTAGTGTCAAATGGGTTGATTCTCATAGAAAATGAGGGTACTGTGCATGACATGTTGGGTTGTGGTTATGAAAAGGATGATGATGTCCATATATATGTGGAACACTTAGTTGATATACCACATGTAACATTTGAAGTGCATATGTTGGCTACAATGAGGATATGAATGCTGAAAAATAAAACAAAGCATCTAATAATGAATGCAATGCTCAGAATGGTTCTAAAAATGTGGACAGTAATGGTGATGGGGTAAGCTCAGTCAATATTGGTATAAAGACAGGGGAAAATGATGAACATGAACAAGTGGAATTGGATCCTGTTTACCATTGAAATATAGGGAATGGAGAACTTAAAGATGATAGAGAAAATGTTAGAACTTTTCATGCAAATGAAAATGTTAATGATGAAGAAGACAGTGATGGAGATGGAGATGGACTTGAACCTGAACCTGCAACTGAGGAAGCTAATGTACCGAAAGCTGATCTTGAACCTGAGGAAATGTCCTCTGATGAGCTATAACAGGGAGGTGGAGAAGAATAACAAGATGGGAATGGTTATGATTTAGCTGATAATGGTGAAATATAGGAACTATCAGGTGATGAAGAGCATTACAATGTGAGAAGAAAGGACGTAAAGTGTGACATCCCGACCCGACAAAATGATCCTAAGCGCGGGGTAGAACAAAAGCTCCTAGCTAGCTTCTAGGATGACAGACTAGCTATGGGTAGTGGAATGCGGGACACAAGAATGAATCAGATCATATATCAAAAAGGGGAAAACTAATCATCAGAGGTACCTTTTGGTGAAATGATTTGGAGTGTTGGAAGAACTCCAAGGTTAAGCGTGCTCACTTATCGAAAATCCTAGGATGGGTGACCTCGTGGGAAGTTTTCCATTTCACCTGCGGGACAAAACCGTGCGGGTCTTGCCATTGGAGTATGGGATGGAATTGGCTTGATCCAGAGCGGACAATTCCTTTAGTGGTTGGAGTCAAGCGTGACAATTGGTATGAGAGCTAGACCCCTCCAGTAGATGTATGGTTCGAGGATGAACCACACAAAAGCTGTTGGGCCCGTGACATCCCGACCAGGCAAAGCTATCCTAAGATGGCGAGTAGAGCAAAAGCTCCTTGTTAACTTCTAGGATAGCAAGCTAGCTATGGGTAGTGGAATGCGAGACATGGAATGAATCAAATCATATATTGAAAAGAGGGAAACTAATCATCAAAGGCGCCTTTTGGTGAAATGGCTTGGAGTGTTGGAAGAACTCCAGGGTTAAGCGTGCTCACTTAACGGAAAATCCTAGAATGGGTGATCTCCTGGGAAGTTTTCCATTTCACATGCAGGACAAACCGTGCAGGTCTTGCCAATGCATTATGGACTTGATCTAAAGCGGATAATTCCTCTGGTGGTTGGAGTCAGCGTGACAATTGGTATCAGAGCCGGATCCCTCCAGTAGATGTATGGTTCGAGGACAAACCACACAGAAGCTGGTGGGCTTATGACATCCCGACCCAGCAAAGCGATCCTAAGAGGGAGGATAGAGCAAAAGCTCCTAGCTAGCTTCTAGGATAGCAGGCTAGCTATGGGTAGTGAAATGCGGGACACATGAATGAACAGAATCATATATTAAAAAAGGAGAAAATAATCATCAGAGTCGCTTTTTGGTGGAATTGCTTGGAGTGTTGGAAGAACTCCAGGGTTAAGCTTGCTCGCTTAATGGAAATGTACGATGGGTAACCTCCTAGGAAGTTTCACATTTCACCTGCGAGACAAAAACTGTGCGGGTCTTACCAATCGAGTATGGGATGAAAGTGGCTTGATTCAAAGCGGGAAATTTCTCTGGTAGTAGGAATCAGACGTGACATGAAGAGAATACATCATGACCCCAAATGTCAAGTGCTTTTGAAAGAAATGAGGCTGATAGGGTTAGATCGAAGTGCACATTTCAACGATGCCCATGGTTTATATTTGTATCAAGGAGGGGTATTACTGAGGATTTCAGCATTAAGACATATGTGAACCAATATAAATGCTTTAGGATTTTTTAAAAATCAAAGAGTGAATATAAAATCCCTAGTTGACTATTTCAGACCCACACTTCACCGATTTCAAGCATTCAAGACATATGTGAACCAATATAATGCTTTAGGGATTTTTTTTAAAAATCAAAGAGTGAATATATAAAAATCCTAGTTGACTAGTTTCAGACCCACATTCACCAACTATCCCTCTTTGTTTATCACGGTTGCGGAGTAAGAACAAAAACAAAGCAAAAGACAGAATTGAGTCAAGCAACAAAACAACTAAGGTGAAATGTGCTTAGTATGGAAAGAAAGCGGTAAAGAGAAAAAAACTAAAAGTGAAAATTGAGGGGAGATTACAATGTAAGGATAACGAAGCTAGAAGATTATGTTAAGGGCATTAAGGTTGAGCTAATCCACGAACGCAATGTAAGTAGTGTAATTCAAAAACTCATAAATTTGAGTCTTTTTATGTATGTTTTGATGCACTAAGAGGGGATGGGACAGACTAAGTTGTAAAGAATCAATCATTGGAGTTGATGGCTGCTATTCTAAAATAACATGTTGCAGACGTAGAGCTACTCGTTTTGATGCACTAAAGAGGGGATGGAAGACTAGTTGTAGATCAATCATTGGAGTTGATGGCTGCTTTCTAAAAACATGTTGCAACGTAGAGCTACTCACTGCGGTTGGTAGAGATGCAAATGAGCAGCAATATCCATTTGCTTGGGTTATTGTAAGTGTTGAAAATACCAATACTTGGACATGGTTCTTAAATTTGCTATCCAAGAACCTTGGATTGGAGCAATGTAGAGATCTTGTCATCATATCTGACATGCAGAAGGTGAAAAGTTCTATAAGTCCTCAACTTTCTTTTTGCATGTTTTCTTTATTTTCTTTTTGTTTTTTTGGCTTCTTACTAATTATTTGTTGTATTTGTTTTAGGGTCTTATTGATGCTATTAAAAAGGAGCTACTTGATTGTGAGCATAGATGGTGTGCCATGCATATTTTCAGTCGTTGGCAAAAGAAATGGAAAGGGGGTGATTTGAGAAAGCAATTATGGATTTACTCTAAATCAACCGATTGATAGCGGTTTGAGGACAAGTTAAAGGAAATGGATGATTTAGCTTCAGGGTCGACTAAGGATTTGCTCAATTAGCCACCACCAAAATGGTGTAGAGCCTATTCCTCAACTTCAAGCAAGTGTGACATAGTTGACAACAACATGTGTGAAAGTTTTAATGGAAATATTCTTAGAGCTAGGGCAAACCATATTATAACTATGCTAGAAGAAATCAGGGTGATGTTGTTGAATAGGATAGTTGAGAGAAGGAGCCAAGCAAGTAAATGGGTGATAGAATATAGCCCTGCTGCAATTGAGAAATTAGAAAGGAACATATTAATAACTTGCAATTTTTCATGTGGAGTGTAATGGAGAGAATGGGTATGAAATTAGTAAGGGAAAAGGCATTCATTCTATTGACATAGTGAGGAGAATGTGTAGCTGTAGTTCCTGGGACCTTTCAGGAATCCCATGTCCTCATTGCATTTGTGTTGTGTGTCAGAAAAAGGGAAACATATTGGAGTACATTGACCAATGGTACACAAAGAAAAGGTCCTTTTTGTCTTACAATTATCCTTTGCAACTTGTGAGAGGAATGCAAATGTGGCCAAGGACTGAAAAAGCTCTAACATTGCCCCCTTAACTGAAAAGATGCCAGGAAGCCAAAAAGCAATGGAGTGAAAGAACCTGAAGAGCCTGAAAAGTGTGGAAAGAGATCAAGATATATAGTTGTGTACTGATATACTATATTTTTTATATATTGATATAGTCATATCAATATATAAAAAATAGTTGCTACTGATATAGTCATATCAAATTTACCAAATTTTTTTATACATTGATATACTTGCATACTAATATAGTCATATAACACGTCTGTCACATTTTACAAATTTACTAAAATAGTTGTCTGTTTGATGATTGACAAGTTTCCTGGGGTTTTGATATTAAACTAGCTTAATTTAATTGTCTGGTAAATTTTGGTATGTTGTGGTTTTATTTGCAGGCAAGAGGAATTTGAAAAATATGTTGTAGGCTTCTTGAGATTTTCTTTCTACTGATAAATGTACTTCTAGTTTAACATGTCAATAACAGGAAGGCTTCTTGGGTTGATTCTGCAATTGACATGATTTTGTCATTAACAAGATTCATTTGGGATAATATGGATAAGTGCTTCTTGGGGTTGGATATATTGCCTAGGAAGGCTTTTCAGTCCCAAATCTGACATACTCTTTACACCATTTGGATATCATTTTTCTCAATTTCTCTAACACTATGATCCCCTTTTTTCTCAATTCAATAATAGATATATTGTGTGCATTCACTATCAAAACTTGACAAGCATACTATTGCAACAAAAACATTTGAACCAAAAGTGTAATTTCAATTTCATTGCAAATAAAGAAGTTACAAATTAGTTGCAACTGATGCAATGTACAAATCAATTATTACATTTGGACTACCTACTTCCAACACAATTGAGGACAATCACAAACCAACTAAAACACAGTGCAAACCATAACTATTTAATCCTTCTCTTATACACTACACATTCTGCTCTTTTCTCACTCAGCTCTTGCAACACAGACTCAACTTCAAATTCCAATGTTTGATGACTAAAGTACCCAGCTGAAGTATTTTGATTTGCTGCCTTCAACTGTTTTATAACAGCAACAACTCTATCACTCATCCTCACATCATGCCACTCAAAGTAATGGCAACCCCTCTGCTAGAAAAAAATCCAAGTAGGAATCACACAAACTGAACCAATTAACCAATAGAAATAAAAGAAAATCATACTTTAAAGAATCGACAAGATCAGAACCTTTTTCTTGAGTTACTGTCACTCCAGGGAACCCAACGTGGAGCCTTTAGTCCACACCTGTAATACTTCGCTGGATCATTGTAATCATACTCAAGACGAGCTATACCGTGATTTTGATAAGCTTAGGATGTTCAGTATTGGCTGCTGGAGCTCATGCTTCGTCGATTTTCTTCAGATACAATTTGGAGATTTGTGTATTTAGGGATTTCAGTCCTTTGCCCATGTTTCACCCCTCTTTCAGATATACCCGTTGTAAATAAATTTACTTTTCTTTTCTTTAATTAGATTTTAACAATGGTTGACCGCGTGTTATTCATGCCCTAGACAAAGATAAAAAATTATTAATTTGTATTGTTTATGCCAGGCTCGTGTGCTTCGTGTCAAAAAAGGTCAAATATGGGCAAATTGTAGTTTCGTCCCAAGTTCGAGGGGCAAATTAAACCTTCTTCCTTAAACAAATTGTTAGAAAATTTTGAAAATGCTTCAAACAATGTAATTCTTAGTTAATAATTTAAAAGGAAAAAAATGTTAAAAATGATATAATTTTAGACTAAAAATTTCTCTTTTTTTTACTGTTTTACTCTTTTCGATTTTTAACTTTTAAAGTAAAGTGTGTTTTTAAAAAAAAATCTTAAATAAAGTGTATCATGTAATAAAATATTATTTAGACTTTTAGAGGTGTATATAATAGGCTAAATGATTATCATTTTAAAAATAAAAAGATAGAAAATTTCTGGTTCAAACTGGACCGGAACCCCTGTTTAACCACCGGTTCCGGGCCAGTTTAGATTTAGATTTTAACATTCACATGAACTTTAATCGGCCATTGAATCGCCGGTTTTGGTTCAAAATTTTGAATCGACAGTTCCGCTTAGATTCTGATTCATCTACAGTACGGTTCAATTTCGGTTCAAAATGAACTGATGGCAATGCCTAATAATAAAATATTTATTGGCTGTTAAAAAAAAAAGCATAAAAGCATATTTGCAGTATTGCTTAATTAATGAATCCATATTATACAATAACAAATATTAAAGGGTTAGAACATAAAATTAGTAATATAAAATACTAAAAAAGGTTCCTTTTATGATAGTGGTATAATTGGTACCTTTAGACTTTTAGTGCTTATTATATAAAATACTCTACAAATCACTCTAATTAAAATTTTAATTGCAAAAGTTCTATCTTGTAGTTTATAATTGCCTAACTTTAAGTGCTAAAATGGACTTACTTGTATTATATGTTTTTTTTATGTGAGTGTGCATTAGAATCTCTAATTATCTTTAAAAAAAAAATCTAATTATTCTTTAATACTTTTAAGTATCATGAAAAGTATTGCCTTTAATTAAAAAATTAGTTTGGAAAATATTATTTTCCTAATAAGTAAATGTTTAGAGGTTGGCAACCATATAAGTATATATATATATATATATATATATTAATGATTAATTGAATATGCTTTTCTTTTCTTTTGTTTATCATTTATTTTGGAACCGAAGAATTCATGGGTGACAGTTGAATAGGAAAAGAAAAAGGTAATATACCCAATAAATGGATTGTAAAAGCTCCATTCGATCATACTGTATACCCAATAAATGTCTTTTAACCAAGCAAACTAAAAAATTGTCCGTGTTTGTTTGTTTAACTTCCTCCGTTGGTTTGCATTAGTCTTGAGTTACTTTTAATGCATAGGCAATGTTATGGGCAATTTTATGCATAGACATCGTTTTCTTGACTAATACAGTCAAAATTAAGAAACAAATACACAAAAAAAAATTTGGGATGGTTGGAAAAAAAATATTCTAGGAGAATATTTGCTAAAATTTGTAATTGTATATAGTTTAATTTGGTTGGATTCATTTAATTATCATTTTTGTAATGAGAAATGCTAGTTCTGCAATTTAAATTTATCTCACCAATATGAATCGGTCCATATCGACTACAACGTGGGAGAGAAATTTCCACAGGAAAAGACAAGTTAATTATATAAAATAAATATATTAAATATCATATTAAATAAATATATTATATTTCTTGGACTAATACAGTCAAAAATTAAGAAACAATACACAAAAAAAATTTTGGGATGGTTGGAAAAAACATATTCTTAGGAGAATATTTGCTAAAATTTTGTAATTGTATATAGTTTAATTTTGTTGGATTCATTGTAATTATCATTTGTAATGAGAAAATGCTAGTTCTGCAATTTTAAATTATCTCACCATATGAACGGTCCATATCGACTACCACGTGGAAGGAAAATTCCACAGAAAAGACAATTAATTATTAATAAAATAGAATATATTAATATCATATTAAATCAAATATATTATATTAATATAAGTAATAATAATATTAGCAAAAAGATAGACTTAAATTTTTTAAAATTTGAAATATAATAATAATAATATATAGCAAAAAGATAACTTAAATTTTTTAAATGAATCAAATTATTTTGATTTAGCATATTTAAGAAATAAAATATTTCTTTATATTTGCTATATATTGGATATTTTATAATCTAAAATTTACTATTATTTTTCAATGGGATTGTCATGACTGTTTAAGTTGTGAAGAGACGAAATAGAAGTGGAAAGGACAAGACCGCTTTCTTTTCTTCTTGTTGAGACACTACCAACCTATGAATCATGTCTAGAAGGTAAAATGACTAAGAGGCCTTTTCCCTTAAAGGGTAATATGGCTAATGATATTTTAGAATTAATTCATTCTGATTTGTGTGGCAATGAATGTCCAAGCTAAGGGCGATTTTGAGTATTTTGTTACTTTCACAAATGACTACTCAAGGTATGTGTATATTTACCGGTTGCGCTATAAGTCTGAATGCTTTGAAAACTTCAAAGAATTTGAGGTAGAAACAGAGAAGTGACATGGAAAATATATCAAGTAACTACGGTATGACCGTGGTGGCGAATACCTCTCTAAGGAATTCATTGCTTATTTATCAAAACAAGGAATCACTTCACAATTATCTGTATCTGGTATGCCACAACAAAATGGTGTAGCAGAAAGGAGAAATAGGACGCTTATGGAAATAGTTAGATCAATGATGAGTTATTTAGATTTGCCACTTTCTTTCTAGGGACATGCAATTGAAACAACAACATATATTTTGATTTTAATTCCTTCTAAGTTAGTACCTTTGATTGGGCGTAAGCCTAGCCTAAGACATGTTCAGATGTGGAGTTGCCCAGCCCATGTGCTGAAATGGAAAGCGGATAAGTTGGAATCAAAAACAAACTTATGTTACTTTATTGGATATCCTAGAGAAATGAAAGGTGGTTTAGTCCTAAAGATAAAAAGATCATTATTAGCACCAATGCACATTATCTTGAGGACTGTATTCTAAACCATATTCCTAAAAGCCAATGAGCCTTGCGAGAATTGAGAGGGGATACCATACCTACTATCACATTTCTAAAGAACATGAATTTGAACCATTCACAATCTGTGCTGACATACCATTGCGTCGTAGTGGGAGAAATGCTAATGTTAGTACTCAGTTTGATCAACACATAGTTCTAGATTTACCACTACAGCCCCAAAATAGTAGGAGTGATGTTGATTTACATACACAACAGGTGGAACCTACTGACATTTCTTGACTTACTAGTATTGAAGCAAATGTTGAGGAGGCTCCAGAACCTGACCAGGATTTTGTTGCACCACTCGTAGACTTGTCGACTTTATAACCAAAGCAAGATGACGGTGTGATCGATCTGGTGGTACCTCATCGTAGTGGGAGAATTAGACGACCACCTATTCAGTTAACACTTATGGGAGAATCTTTTGATAGGGTCCCTGAAGAAGTGAATACCGAACCGCTATGTTACGACGATGCACTACAAGATGATGATGCTGATAATTGGCTTATAGTTATGAAATCTGAGATGGAATCCATGTACTCTAATCAAGTTTGGAAACTTGTAGAACCACCTAAAAGGGTTAAACCCATCGGATGTAAGTGGATCTATAAGAGAAGGAGGGGTGTAGACGGTAAAGTGTAAACTTATAAGGTAAGGCTTGTTGCAAAAGGGTATACTCAAAAAGAAGGGATCGACTATAAGGAAACCTTTTCGCCGGTAACCATCCTTAAGTCTATTAGAACCCTTCTACCTATTGCAGCTCATTTTGACTATGAAATTTGGCAAATGGATGTCAAGACAACTTTCCTAAATGGAAGTCTTGATGAATGTATCTACATGAAGCAGCCAGAGGGTTTCATATCTAATGGCCAGGAATACTTTGTAAATTGAATAGGTCTATTTATAGACTTAAACATGCATCTCGGTCTTGGAATACTTATTTTGACCAGTTGATCAAAACCTTTAGTTTTAAACAGTGTAATGATGAGTCTTGTGTGTATAAGAAATGGAATGGTAAGAAGTTTGTGCTTTTAGTATTATATGTGGATGATATTTTATTTCTGGGAAACTGTGTAGGTATGTTGTCTTCTGTCAAAGACTGGCTGTCTAAGTGGTTTGATATGAAGGATTTAGGAGAAGTTGCCCATATTCTTGTATCAAGCTTATGCGAGATTGCAAGAAGAGAATGATTGGCTTATCTCAAGCACTTTATATTAATACCATTCTTGCTCGTTTCAACATGCAAGATTCCAAAAGGGTTTTCTACCTCTCAGACATGGAATAACTCCAAGGATCAATGCCCTAAGACTCTTGAAGAGATAGAAAGCATGAAGGCAATTCCTTATGCTTCAGCAGTAGGAAGTCTCATGCATGCAATGTTGTACACTAGACCTGATATCTGCTTTAATGTTAGCATGGTTAGCAGATTTCAATCAAACCTTAGGCGAGAATATTAGACTGCAGTTAAACATATAATCAAGTACTTAAAAAAGGACTAGAGATTACATGTTGGTCTACCAGTCTGGAGATCTTGTACCCCTTGGGTATATAGATTTAGACTTTCAGTCTGATAAGGATTCTCAGAAATCTACTTTAGGAAATGTGTTTGTCCTGGGAGGTGGAGCAACCTTCAGTCTGATAAGGAATTCTTCAGAAAATCTAACTTTAGGAATGTGTTTTGTCCTGGGAGGTGAGCATAAATTGGAGGAGTATTAAGCAAACTTGTGTAGAAACTTGTGTTGCTGACTCCACCATAGAAGATGAATTTATGGCAGCCTATGAGGCAACCAAACAAGCAGTATGGCTTAGGAGCTTCCTAATGGATCTAGGTGTCGTTCCATCAGTTCAATTGCCTATTACACTTTATTGTTATAATAACGTGGCGGTTTCCAACTCGAAGGAGCCACGGAGCCATAAAAAGGTAAAACACATTGAGCGGAAGTATCATTTGATACGAGACATAGTTCAAAAGGATGATGTGGTGGTGACGAAGATTGTATCGGAAAATAACCTGACTGATCCTTTTATAAAGAGCTTACCAGCAAAGACTTTTGATAGTCATGTAGAAGGAATCGGAGTTAAAATAATATATGCATGGTTATGAGTCTAAGTGGGAGATTGATAGAGATATAATATTAACCATGCAAATGTAATATTATGTTTTTGGTGTTATTTCTTTAAACAATTATTTCTATGTATTTAATTCGAGATTTGCTTTACATGAATAAATTTTTCAGCATATTTTATAATAAAAGTGTTAGTACATTTTTTATGCATCTAATTGGATCAAGTAAAGAATGGTTGTTTTATACTGACTTTTAAAACATATCCTCTAGGACATTAGAAATAAGATTTATGTTCTTAATCTTGATTTAATTAATATGAGCAAATATACATTGCTTTGTACTTTAATTCATTAAAGAAAGTTTTATTTATCGGGACAATAATTCTCGGTGAATTTAATCGGACAATAATTTCTCGTAATTGATCGGGACAATAATTCTCGGTGAATTGGGGAAAAATAACTTGTACTTGTGAAATATCAATTAATGATAGAATCCATGTCTCGGCTTAGAGAATGATGATGCACTTTAAGTAAGCTTATAAGGTTTCATTATGTAAACCTTGCAGGTGGATTTTTAATCCGATATATAAAATAAGTTAAGCGACAATCTTAAAGATTAAAATTGTTATTTAAATAAATTGTCAGTGATTTATTTTATTTGACAGACATCTATAATCTTTACCTAGAGAATATAAAGTATTATGTTATGAAAAGTTAAATTAATAAGGAGTTCAATTGTGAATTTTTAGTGAAGTAATTTATAATTAATTATAATAAGAATATACTCATCCTGTATGGATTCTTATTTATCTATTCCTGCAGTCCCTGTTGTGTCTTAATTATTTGGATCCTATGTTGATTATGTATTTTAAATAATTAATAGATTATTTTTTAATTAAAATTTTATTTATTAATTTTTTAATTAAAAAGGATAATCTATTTTATATAAAATATCAACTACGAGGGTAATAGAATAATTATTCTTATCGTTCGCTTCCCACGCGGATAAGAGAGATATTAGTTTTTTGAATACGCATTGTTTTTTGAGATAACAGAGTACTCAGAGAAAAATGCAGTAGTCTCTCAAGAAATAGACCTACAGTGTTTTTCTGTCCATTCAGAAAAATATAATTTATAGAATCAATTAAGGTCACACAGTAGAAGACTATAAGGTGACTTGAATAATTCTGAAAAGAACTCTAGTGAGCGATTTTGTGCTACAACAAGTCAGTTCTTGTGTGATTTGTGTGGTTGGTTTGCTTTCGTACTTGTTTCGATCTTGGATTATTTCTGCTACTTAATTCCCGGCTCCCTCCACTTTTTACATTATTTTAATCAAAATTTCGACTTTAGTTGCTTTTAGGGTGCATTTGCAACAAATTGAGAAGTTCATGGTGTTTAATTCACATTTTGGGTGCAATTGCACCTTAAAAGCAAATTATGGTGTAATTGCAACTAAGTTAATAAGTTTAGAGTGTCTAGGGTACAAAGGTTGATTTAGAGTGAACTTGCAACTACTGAAAAAGTTCGGAGTGAAATTGAAGGTTAGACCATTATTTTAAACTGTAACTTGGAAATAAAAATTAATCATAATGAGAAGCTCAATTTTAAACTTCTCTTTTTATATATTATTGTCTCAATAAAATTTCTAATTATAGTTACCTTAAAGAGTAATAAGGATTACACTTTTACTATAAGATTACAAAGCCATTAACACAAGCAGGGCAGAGGCATAAATTTTAGTCAGTATGGGCAAATTAAAGTTAATGGAAATAATAAAAAAAAATGTGCAAAATAAATTTGCCTAAAATATATTTCTATTTTTAATTTTCAATATAATAAATGTGCAAAATAAATTTGCCTAAAATATATTTCTATTTTTAATTTTCAATATAATAAATTGTTAATGTTGGTTCTCAAATTTATAGATTACAAGTTTTGTATTGAATCCATTGATAATATAATATCTCAAAAGGTAAAAAGTATCCATTGATCTATAATATTTCTCAAATTTCTTTAGTGGACAACAAGGATAAAAGGTGTAGCTAAATAAATTAATGTGTGTCTAGATAAATGGAAGAAGTATTTGACTATATTATATATTTTAAAAATTTAAATTTTCAGTATGAATATTTTTTTAAAATAATAAATTCAAGCTTATTTTTAATGAATCTTTTGTCCAAAATTTAATATATATTTCAAAGCCTATACTATATAAATTTGTTATATATGCATATGTCTCTCAATAAAAATTAAATGAAAATTTTATTTATTTATCATTAAAGCTATAACTAAAGTCTCAACAAATACTTCATATTTGAGGCTCCATTGGGTACTATGGGTCTGCAGCTTTCGCATGTGCCGCCTCCTGCACTAAAGTGGTGCTTAGATGCTAAGTTGGGGCCATATGGCCCAGTGTTTACTAGTTACGGGCTTCCGACCCTCCTTTGACTATAAAAAAAAAAAAAAAAAAGAGATCTTTTTGTCCATGTAATTACAAATTAGCAAATGCTAACAACAAGTCATATTCTTGTATTTAAAACATGAAAAATAGCATTATTTTAAGTTCCATCTAAATGCTTGAAAATTGAAAAGTTTTTTTTTTTTGTTAATTTCAGGGTGGGCACATGCCCATGCTAGGCTGCATGGGGCTCCGCCCCTAAACACAAGTGCTTGTATGTGAATATGATGATATTGAATATCAACAACCTTTCCCTTCATTCCTTTATTTTTCTGAGTGAGTGCCAAGCACAATTTCAAGATGCTTCACTTAAGAAAATACTTTATATTGTAAATAATAAATAATAGTTGGACAGAATATTCTTCATTTTTTAAAATTTTTGTTCCATCTATTTGGATGGAATATGTTCATCCGTGCGCTTTTTTTCTTGAGAGAAACTCTAGATTTTTCAATTATTTTTTGCTTATTGTAAATAATTTGAAGTAAAATTGATTCAATAATGAGAATTTGATTTAATTATATGTTGAATTCTATAAATTTTGATTTTTTTTTTTTTTTGAGAGTTAAGTTAGCATTTTCACTTATACCAAATATGAAAGTATGAAATTTCAAATGAACTTTACAAAATTGTGAAAATCAGTATCTAGAAAAAACTAACCCGTAGAAGGTTTGCATAATAATAAGGAAAAGTTATTTTTGGGTCCTTGAGATTTTACAAATACACAAGTTCCTCCTCATTGTTTATACAAATTATTCTGTAATTCCTAACATATGCATCTGTCCAACTCTTTATTCTTTCCGTTAAAAAACAAGCATTTTTTCGTTAATTTTACATAAAAAGATGGAAAAACTCTTATCATGAGACCCACAAACATAATTTTTGTTCACTGATTTCACCAAACCCTGCCTTCCTAGTGGTTTTAGGTGCTCCTTGCTCTACCATGTGAATTGCAGCAGATTTGAGATTGGAGAGTAGAGGTTGTTCACTGTTGGGTCTCTTCCTCACAGTAAACACTAAGAGGAGATTTGGGATTGGTTTTCTTCTTCAACAAAGAAACCGAGAACAAAAACAAGAAAATATCAGGTATTCCGTTTTCTCTCTTCATCTTCAAGAAGCCCCTCTTCTTCAATCACCGCACGCTCCTTCCATTGCTTATGTTCTTTTCTCCAATTGCCCCTTGACCCATCATAGGAGAGATTTTGCGCGATCTGGGCTTCAAGGACCCAGTGAGGAGGAGATCCCATGGGACTAAGCACAGGCAGGGAGTGAAACGATGTGGGCATTTTCTCCCATTGTGAGAGTCCCTGGATGTGTTGGCGGCAAGTGAATCAACAGAGAGGGCTGACAGTATTTTTGTCGGTCACTGTATCCACCAGTCGCTTTTTATACGTCCCATAATACTGCATAATTAAGAGTAATTAAAAATTAAAAATAAACATGGGTGTTTGTGGGTCCATAATAAGGGTATTTCTGTCTTTTTATATAAAATTAACAGAAAAAATATTATTTTTTCGATGGAAGGACTAAAGAGTCAGACGGATACATTCGTTGACACTACCGAATAATTTGTATAAATAGTGAGAATGAATTTATGTATTTTGTAAAACTTTAAGAACCCAAAAATAATTTTCTTTAAGAATAAATCAGTAAGCAAAAGCTAGGTAACTTGTCATGGTCCCGTGTTAGTGATCTGGTTAAAATTGTTGGTCCAAGGACTAATTAAAGAGAACCCTTAGATCTCATATACAAAAAACAATTCTAGAGGAAAATTAATAACTACCTTTTGTTTGATATTTCCTTCCAAATAAATAGTATTTAGATGATATGAAACAAAGTAACTCTATCATTTCTAAAATTGAAAGATAAACACTAATAAAAGAAAATATTTAATTACATAATATCAAAAATACATGTTTTTTACATCTGTTGACAATTAAAAATAAAGATGTAAAAAACATGTATTTTTGACATTTGTTTAAAATTGGACAATTTAATTAGCTTAACATATTAGGATTCTAGGCTTAGAAATAAAGAGGCATAAAAACTAAAAAATCAATGAGTTTAATTTTTAAGAGGACCATATTTTAAGAAGGAACACATTTTGAAAAAAATCCAGAATTGAATCGAACCATATTAATATTGGTCCAGATCACTGATTTTTAGCCGAATTTCATTCTGTTTTTACCAATTTATGTCGGTTTTTGAAGCTTTCAATTTTATTATCCAATTCAAACAGGACTACAGTCAAATTTTTTTGATTACATTGGTTGAACCGGCCAGTCTTATCAGATTTTTTAAAAATGTGATTTACATGACAAAAAATTAATAGAAAAAAAAAAAAATATATATATATATATAAAAATATATAAATTAAATTATATTTATTTATAACGATTAAAATTCAATGAGTATAAACAAAGTGAGTTTTTCAATGACCAAAGGTCAATGAGTACAAATAAAGTGAGTTCAAGTAGGAGGGAATGAGTTAAACCATAAACATGTATAGTGAGTCGCTAATCAATAATCAATAATGAATACTAGAGGGGGAACGAACCCTTCATTGAAACGACATCATTTAAGACGGGAGCAAAAACACGACGACGTAGGGTTTTCAAAGAAATTCGGTCTTCCAATACCGAAACTTATTTTTTCTTTCCTCAATCAAGCAATCGCTCATCATCATCGTCGTCGCTTTCTCTTCTTGGTTTATTGCCTCTTATCCAATCTCCAGAGATTGAATCAACGAGCGGCCATCTCCGCAACTCTGTGGCTCGCAATTCGCAACTCTGTAAATAAGTATGTGAATAATTTGTTTTTTTTTTTTTTTTTTCCGCTGTAAAATGAGTGTGCTGTTTGTTTTAAGGGTTGTTGATAACTTGATGAATTCTTAGGGTTTTGCTATTGCTATCCTTCGTAATTCTTAACGATTTTCTCTTCCACACGCATAATTGATATTCTTCTTGAATTGCTTCCTTGTCCTGCTGACCTGCTCTTTTTTTTTTTTTTTTTTTTTTTTTTTTTTTTTTTTTTTTTTTGAGCTGCTGTTTCTGGTTTTGTTGTTAAATTTTGAAAATTCACAAGTGAATTGGAGTATGCTTATCATTATTGGGTAACGAGTTTATCAATAGAAGGAAATCCAGGCTACAAAAAAGGATTAGATTAATTAATTCTATTAAATTTTATTTCAAATTATAAAAATTATACGTATTATTATTTAGTACATTTTGTCATTGAATTTCATTATTCAAGTATGATGTATAGATATTGGTTAATGCCAGGCGAGAATTTTCGTTTTCTTTTGGTTTTGTTTTGCGGGTCTGATTGGTTGTGGGCATTATTATATGTGCTAAAGAGAAAAAACAAAAGTAAGAGGATTAACATGTTACATTTCAGTCTTCAATAGGATTTGGCAGCATGAAATTAACTTTTTCAATTGTTTTGTTATTGTTAAATGACAAGCAGGATACTCCTCTCCCTCTGCGATTAAGTTGTCATTAATCCCAAATGGGCAAGAACGATTTTCTCACGCCAAAAGCAATCGCTAACAGAATCAAAGCGAAAGGTCTCCAAAAGCTCAGATGGTACTGTCAGATGTGCCAGAAGCAGTGCCGCGATGAGAACGGCTTCAAATGCCATTGTATGAGTGAGAGCCATCAACGTCAGATGCAAATCTTCGGTGAAAACCCTCACCGGATTGTCGAGGGTTATTCCGAGGAGTTCGAAAACACCTTCCTTGACATGATGCGGCGGAGCCACCGCTTTTCCCGTGTTGCTGCCACCGTCGTTTACAATGAGTATATTCATGATAGGCATCATGTACATATGAACTCAACACAGTGGGCTACTTTGACTGAGTTTGTTAAGTACTTAGGTCGAACAGGTAAGTGTAAAGTTGAGGAGACGCCAAAAGGGTGGTTTATTACTTATATTGATAGGGATTCAGAGACTATTTTTAAGGAAAAAATGAAGAATAAAAGACTTAGAGCTGATTTAGCTGAGGAGGAGAAGCAAGAAAGGGAAATACAGAAACAGATTGAGAAGGCTGAGCAATTATTGACAAATGTTAGAAATGTGGATTCTGAGAAGGAAAATAATGAAGTAACAATGGAGCCAGCTTCAAAAGAGTTAAAAATGGATGGTGGGGTTAAGATTGGATTTGTTCTTGGTTCAAAAACTAATGTTAGTAAAGAAAAAGGAGAGACTTCTACTAGATTGGTTTTTGAAGAAAATGAAGAGAAGGAAAGGAAGAATGCAAAAAATAAAGAAAATGGTAATTTAGGTAAGAGTGGGAAATCAGCATTGGAGGAATTGATGAAAGAGGAAGAGAAGGCAAAGGAGAGGAGTAATCGGAAGGATTACTGGCTTTGTGAAGGGATTATCGTAAAGGTGATGAGTAAGACATTGGCAGAGAAAGGCTACTATAAGCAGAAAGGAGTCGTGAGGAAAGTGATTGACAAGTATGTAGGGGAAATTGAAATGCTTGAGAATAAGCATGTATTGAGAGTTGATCAAGAAGAGCTCGAGACTGTTATTCCACAGATAGGGGGTCTTGTGAGGATAATTAATGGAGCATATAGAGGATCGAATGCGAGGTTGTTGGGAGTGGATACAGAGAAGTTTTGTGCCAAGGTGCAACTAGAGAAGGGGATTTATGATGGACGAGTGCTCAAAGCTGTTGAGTATGAGGACATTTGCAAACTTGCTTAGTGAGTTTGATTATTAAATGTTACTTTGGTATCAGAAATATTCTTAGCTTTGTTGTTGTTCCTCAAAATTTTTGATCATTTCTAGAATCTCTGCTGATGCATCCTTTTATCGTGTTGTATCCTTCTATTCTTGATCAATGATCTAGAAACTGTTTATAAAAGGACATGATTTGAGAAAGTCCTCTTAAGAGTTCATTTAATATCACATAGCTGTTGTGAGTTTGATTCAAGTTTTTCTGCTTGTTAATTTGTCATGTGCCATGTAAATTTGCTTACTTTTCATCAATATAAACATGGCTGTTTTGGAAAATAGGATTCATATCCATGATTTATTTTATCCATTCTAGGTTTACATGAAAAGCTGTTACTTTGCTTTTTCTAACAGTCTAGTTACTCAAATTGATTTCCAACTCGATAATGAAAAAATTTAGCTGGATAATGTGATGAACATGTGAATGACAGCCGCCAATGGTTGACATCTTTAGTTTAGAAAGTTACCAACAGCAAAAAATAATTTCCTATTTATGGGTCTTACAATGTTAGTTGGAGTTGAGGTGTCTCTGTGGGCAAATGGAAAGGACCATATATATTTTGACGGGAGGAAATGTTCTTGCTGTTTTTAGGCAGTTGAATCTGAGGGGCAGGATCAACAGAATACTCACTTTCACAGGTTGAAAGTAATTGCAAGCGAAGTTAATAATTTGGCAGAATATTTTTCCTTTTTTATTCACTGAATCGGCTTATCATGTTGAAATTCAATTTGAATGGCTTGTTTTATTTGAATTATTGATTTAATGTATCATGCCTACTAAGAAGAAACTCATAGGATCATAAACTGCGGTTAAGATATTTATTTCTATGGTGGGGTTGGGTGGTGGGTAGTGGTTAAGTCATGTGCAAGATCTTTCTTTCAAGAACAAGAGACCTAAAAGGAATGAGATCATCTCCTGAGTGCTGTAAACAGAGTTAGAGAGTTCAAACGACAAAAGTCGCCACAAGATTGTCACTTTTTGAGAACTTGAGTATCTCTATTTCATGATTCTGGACTTCTTGGTTCTTTGACCGAGTATGTTCTTCAAGTTTGTTTGAAAGCGCAATCCTCATCTCAAGGAAAAATATGCAAATAAGTAATGTCTAGATATTTGTTGCATTTGCAGCATCAGATGTGATTTATTTTAATAACCTGTTTTACTAATGACATCAACTGCCAAAAATTTCTACCCTTCTAGACAGCGGCCGACCATCCCTCTTCTATAGGGATCAAAGGAGAGGTCTGTAGTCCTTAATAAGAAGAAGAGTTGAGGATTATTGTGATGGGAAGACAAAATAACTGTAGTCTTCAAGGACCTGGGTCCATGAGTTTCCTACTGTATCATCCTTGTTTTTTTGGGTGTACATGAGTCCTTTCGTTCTTTATTCCGTCTTTTACTTCTTTCCTGTTTACCAGTACTTTGGCTTCAAGGGAGAACTTGTCATCAAACCAGTTAAGACATATGCTTCCTCTACTTCAAATGTATCATGGAAACACTTTTTTGTTCTGTGATTTAGCCATGCACCACCACTGTGTAATGTGTTCCGAAATTGTTCTTCTTACTGGACATTTGGTTGCTACATGGCTTACTATGTAAACCACCCACTTTATGCTCCTGTTAGTGATCTTCAATGAAAGATTGGGTTTTGGCTTTGGTTTGATTTGTCAAGTTGCAAGCTTCTATTGCCATATCTTGTTGGAAAAAAAAAAAAAAATCTTTGCAGTCCAGATTGGAGTGGAGGGTATCAAATCCCACGTGGGTTTCTCTTTAACATGGTGACATGTTCAAATTACACAACAGAGGTTTATCAGTGGTTGGGTTTCAATATTGCTATGCAGACTGTTGCAGGCTACTTCTTTCTTGTGGTTGCTTCTATGATCATGACCAATTGGGCTTTTGCAAACCACCGGCAATTGACAAAGGTAATCTTCTGTTCTGTTTCAACTAGTTTATATTATTTTATATTCTACGTAAGAAGTTTACAAATCATGATTTTGCTTTAAAAACAGGTCTTGTCATTTTGAAGTTTGATATGTAAACGTGTGTAGCATTAGGACTCTACTGGTATATTAGACTTGCTGCTTTAGCTGATATCGATATCATAAGCGTATATCGAAATCTGGTCATTGGGGTTGTGTAATACAACTTCAGATACCAGCAAATGCAAATGTACTTGCATTTCAAGGTTTACATATATTTTCTTGCATTATTTTTCCTAGCTGATTTGGTTCATCCAGCTTAAGTGTTCACTAGTGACTAGGTTCTTTAATGAATCTGAAATTAATCTTTCTTTCATTTTTTTTTTACCCCTTCTCCACTAACAAGTATTGCCAATGCAATTATTGGGGAACAATGAGGGTGCTGAGAGGCAAATGATCCATCTAGATAAGATGGCAACAAATTAATGTATGAGCATGTCTAGAAAGTATGAGGTAACATTCATCTATTGTCTATGTTCTTGGACTTTTTAAAGTCTTGATACACATATGCCATGCTTGAAACTATATATTATTATTGTATATTGGAAGTTGCAAAAGTATTTTTATAATAAAACGAGAATCTTTTCTTTCATCCCATTTTTTGCTGTTACGTTTATAATCCTTAACTGCTAAATATCAAATCCACTCTGATGGTTTATACTGCCCCTATTCCTGTAGAAATTATAAGCTATTCTGCCACTTATCTACTGTTTTGGCACTTGTTTTTCATGGATCAAGAATCCATTTTCTGGAATTCAGTTTTGGCAAAACCAGCATAGCCTGTCATGGCCCAGCCCATGGTCAATATTGTCCGCTTTGGGGCTCCAGCCCGTACGAGTACCCCCTCACGGTTTTGTTTTCAGGCAGGCTTTGCAACCCAAGGCGCCTACCATGTTCTAAGACCACCGCACTTATGTACATCACTTCCCCCTCGCACTTAACCGATGTGGGATTCGCCTAAGGTGAGTGCACTGCGCACACAGCCCACAGCCACCGCTCACCCCCCCTTTAGGGACTCAGCGTCCTCGCTGAGGTTTGCCCCACCACCGGCCAGAGGAACGAGGCTTTGGCTCTGATACCAATTGTCATGGCCCAGCCCATGGTAAGTATTGTCCGCTTTAGGCCCTTCCGTACGAGGTCACCCTCACGGTTTTTCAGCAGGCTTTGCAACCCGCCCAAAAGCTCCAACCATGTTCTGGAACCACCCTCTATATTACAGGACCACCCTCTACATTAACCGCTGAGTCCCCAAGGGTATGTGGCAAGGCCAGCACACCTTAGCAAATCCCACATCGGTTAAGGACGGGGTAAACAGATCTATACATAAGAGGATAGAGCTTCACTTGGTTAGCGGCTTTTGGGCGGGTTGCAAAGCCTGCCTGAGGGACAAATCCGTGAGGGTTGCAAAGCCTAAAGCGGACAATACTGACCAGGTCAGGGCTATGACATAGCCAATATAATATTAAGAGAATTATTGGTTTCTATTCTTGATCATCATAATAATTCTTCTTCCATCAACAATACAAGCTCAGGTGGTGGCATTGGCTCTAATTTAGCTTCATTTGGAGCAACAAGGTGCTAAGATTGTGGAAAACCAGGCTAAGGAAGATCGTACTCATAGGAAGTGTAGGACTTGTTGTAATAGTCGTGGTTATGATTGTGTACTCACTTGAAGAGCATGTGCATGCCTGCTGCTCGGAGAAGAAAGCATCAGTTAATTGCAGCTGCAGCTGGTGTTGTTGGGTCTACTTCAAGAAACCTAGACTCATAAATTCATAGACCAACACTACTTCTCATTCTTATATTTCACCAAGAAGCTTTTGTTGAAATCTTTGTGATTAAAGTAAATATTGTGTTTCCTAGTTTAGGTTTATTCCTAATTAGTGTAAAGATTATGTTTCTTAGTTTATGGTTATTCCTATTTAGATTACTTTCTATATGGGTTTATGTTAATTCCTATTTAGATTACTTTCTATATTGGAAACCAATTTTATATATATATATATAGTGAGTAGGGGTTGGAAAAAATATAACAACAATTGAAAGAAATAAAACATATTCTTTCCTTTAATTTCTACCATGGTATCAGAGCCATTTTCTACATGGTATCAGAGCCATTGCCGTGAATTTTTCGGCAACGGTTTTGGTTTGAAATAGGGCTGAGATACACACAGTACCGTCGGGAGTGGTAGTTGGCAGTCACCGCCCAGCTCAGAAGGAAGAGGGACCGCCGATCGGCCCTCCATCCAAGCTGCGTCGCCATCCGACCATGCGCGTGTGCACACGTGCCTCCAGAAGATTTCGGCCGTTCTTCACGCGTCGGCGCGTGCAGCTGTTTCCGGTGAGCTTTGTCGACGTCTCTTGTTCCGACGAGCTCGACTTGTTGTGGCGATTTTCCCCTACTGTTCTTCAGCACCAGTTTTGCATTTGGAATTTTTTCCATTTTTTTTAGGTGTATTTCTGCCACTGCTGGTTCTTCACATTGCTATTTGAATATACTTTTTTTTAATCTGACAGTATGGGTGACGGAAAGAAGGTGGATATAAGTTTTCACTCAGAGAGTCCCTCACTTCATATTAGTCGAGTGAAGTCAGATGGAACAAACTTCCTGGCTTGGTCTTGTTTATTATTTATTGAAGCAAGAGGTTTGCAAGGATACCTTGATGGTGGAGCGATTAAACCAGTTTCAACAGATCCGGGTTTTAACAAATGGAAATCCGAGAATTCTCTTATTATGTCTTGGTTAATAAATTCTATGCAGCCAACTATTTCTCGAGGATATTTGCTTCTTGATACAGCTAAGAAGATATGGGATGCTAAGAAGATATGGCGATGCCTGCTTCACATGAAACCAAGCAAGGAAGATCTGACTTATCGCTCAGTATTTTGCTTAAACTTAGTGGGTTTATGCGCAGGAACTAGATCTGTTTATTCAAGACTTTCAAGCAAAAATTGTTTACTGATGATGCGACTCAAGTCAGGAGTTGATTGAAAAAAGTTGATTGAAGTAGAACGTGTGTATGATTTTCTGGCTGGCCTAAATAACGAGTATGATCAGATTCGAGTCCAAGTTCTTGGACGAGATCCCTTTCCATCCTTACAACAAGCATACTCATTTGTACAGCAAGAGAAGACTAGGAGGAACGCTGTGATTCACAGATCTACCATTGACAAAGCAGGGTTGATTGCTAATTCTGCAAGAGAACATATCCAGGCTGCAAAGAGTAGTTCTTCAGATAAGATCAATTATTTTGTGACTATTGCGGTAAGAATAGGCACACTAAGGAGTTTTGCTGGAAATTACATGGACGCCCAACTAAAGGGCGTGGAGGACCAACTAAAGGGCGTGGAGGAAAGCGGATCAGTTCTTCTAGACCACAGACACACATATCTGATAGTGGAACTTTATCTGAGGAACCATCTACTGCTGAAAGCTTTTCTGATAAGGAGATTCAGTCCCTGAAACGATTATGGTCACAGCTTGATTAGTCCTCAACTCAAACTGCGGCCTCCAATTTTGTTAATTCAGGTAATGCTTTCCTTACCTTTCTTGCAAAAATTGCAAAACCCTCTTGGGTTATAGATTCAGGAGCAAATAAATAAAACATACAACAGGCTCTAGAGAAAACATTTCCTCACATATTCTAAATATCAAGGGCACAGACAAAATTCGCATTGCGGATGCTCCTTTAGTACCAATTGCTTGGCACAGCGTTCTATTTGATTGTACTTTTCCAAATTAAACTCTCCCATTGTTCTTCATTGTTCCCAGATTTCCTACTTAATTGTTATCTGTCAGCTATCTGTCAGCTTAATCACAAAAGCACTTAATTGCAAAGTAACTTTTTACCCGACTCATTGTATATTTCAGGAACTGAACACGGGGAGAATGATTGGTAGTGGTAGCATGCGCGATGGACTGTATCTGTTGGATGACGTTTGTAGTTTTTCAAATTCGGGTACCAGTCAAGCTTTGTTAGGAACTTCTAGAAATCCTTCCGATGAAATTATTCAATGGCATAGGAGATTGGGACATCCTTCTTTTTCTGTTTTAGGACGTTTATTTCCCACTTTGTCTGCTAAATGTGATTTTAATTCATTAGCATGTGATGCTTGTGAACTTTCCAAACACACCAGGCATTCTTATTCTCCGATTAATAATAAAAATTTGATTCCTTTTGCTACTATTCATTCTGATGTTTGGGGTCCTATTCTGATGTTTGGTGGTCCTAACTAAAATTGTCTCTCTTTTTGGTTATTAGATGGTTTAATGACCTTTATTGATTGTTGCACTAGATTGACTTGGGTTTATTTGATGAAAAACAAAAAATGAAAGTTTTTTCGTGTTTTCAGGAATTTTCATAAAATGATTTGTACTCAGTTTTTGATCGCATGTTAAAATCCTAAGAACGATAATGGTACTGAATTTTACATGAATGCAGATTTTCGTTACCTATTTAGATTCTAATGTATTATCATCAGGACTTATTGTGTCAATACTAGTACTCAAAAACATGGAGTAGCGGAAAGAAAAAATAGGCCATTTGACTGGGCAAGTAGCTAGGTCCCTATGTTCAAAACTATGAATCTTCCCCAAACCATATTGGGGGATGCTATTTCGACTGTTGCTTACCTTATCAATCGTATGCCCTTATCAATCGTATGCCTCTTCGTACTTTGAATTTTAAAACTCCATTAGAGGTTCTTCAAGGAAAAAACTCTTATATTATACCTCCTAAAGTCTTTGGATGTGTTTGCTTTGTTCATCAGAATGGTCTCAGCAAATTAGATCCTAGAGCCTTGAAGTCTGTGTTTGTTGGTTACTGTACTACTCAAAAAGGATACAACTGTTATCATCCTTCTTCTAGGAAATACTTTGTGAGTATGGATGTTACCTTTTGAGAGTTTGAATCTTATTTTTCTTCCTAGTCACCTCTTCAGGGGGAGAAATATCAGATGAAAGAGGTGATGGTTGACATTTCTTTCCAGGGGGAGATTCCTGTAGACATAGATTAGTAAGAGAGAGTAACCACCCAAATCTCTAGGAAGATTGGATAGACCTGATTTGAAAACCTACACACGGCGGACTAATACAGATACAACCATGGAGCATGAGACCTCTGAACCTCTGCATGAGACCTCTGATCAACCGTCCTCTCCAATTTCAGTCCCTGAAGATATAGAAGAGCAAGAACTTGGTGAGTCTTCTTTAATTCCCGTTGATTCTGATCCTAATCTTGATTCCAGTCCTTCTGAAAATGACCTTGATATCCCTATTGCTATTAGAAAAGGAGTTAGAACATGAACTAAACATCCCATCTCCCATTTCATCTCCTACAATGCTCTGTCCCCTTCCTATAGAGCCTTTGTTTTATCTGTTTCTTCTGTTTTTATATCGCAGGATTGGCAAGAGGCATTACAGGATTCAAAATGGAAGGCTGCAATGGTTGAGGAGATGAGAGCTTTGGCAAGACTACAATCTTTGTAACTCCTCCACCAGGAAGAAGCCAGTTGGATGGTAAATGGTGTTCACGGTTAACATAGGTAGATTTGTTCAATTGAGAGGTACAAGGGCTAGTTGGATAGCCAGAGGTTCAGCCACCAGGACCTATTGGTGTTGGATTTTCAAGGGAAACCATTGCCTGTAGCCAGATGAACACAATTAGATTTTGTTGTTCTTGTGCAGGTCAATCTTGATGGGTTCCACAATTTGATGTTAAATGCTTTCTCTACATTGGTAGATTTGAATAGAGGTGTATATGGAGTTCTCCTGGGATTTGATGATTCAAACCAGAGGAAAAGTTTGCAATGAAGAACGTCATTATATGGGGCTAAAACATCACCAAGGAGATTGGGTTTTGAAAGATTTAGTAAAGCTATGCTATTCCTTTGGGTATTATTCAGAGCGTATTGCTGATCATACTTTATTCATTAAAATCATGAAGGTAAGATAGATTTGCTTATGTCTTATTGTTGATGATTAGTGATGACTTGGAAATAATGAAGAAGAATGACTCACTTGAGAAATTTGTTAGGCATAGGGTTGAGATTAAGGGATTTGGGAAAGTTGAGATATTTCCTTGGATAGGAGTTGCTAGGTTCAAAAAAAAAGGATTTTTTATTTCTCAGAGGAAAGTTATCTTTGATCTCCTTTAAGAAACTGGTACTGTTGGATGCTTAACCTGCGAATCCTATTGAAGCTTATCATAGCTTCAAGCTGGAGTGGGAGTTAGTTGACATTGGCAGTATTCAGAGATTTGGTTGGGAGAGGTTTGATTTACCTGATTGACATCCGCCCGGCAAAGCGGTCTAAGAGGCTAGGGTGCGTGTAGAGCGATTCTCTGGCTAGCTTCTAAAGATGGCAGGCTGCTAGTGGTAGTGGAATGGTGGACACAGGAATGAAATCGATCCTATATCGAAAAGGGGGAAATAATCATTAGAAGGCGCGTTTTGATGGAAATGGCTGTGAGTTGGAAGAACTCTAGGTTGGGTTAGCGTGCTTGCTTAATAGAAATCTCAAGATGGGTGACCTTCTGGGAAGTTTCCCATATTCACCCTGCGGGACAACCGTGCGGTCTTGGCTCTTGTTGGGCGATTTGGCTTGTCAAGCGGGACAATTCCTCTTGGGTGATATAAGTCGGGGCGTGACAGTTTGGTATCAGAGCGGAACCCCTTCAGTAGATGTATTGGTTCGAGGGACGACCACGCGAAGTTGGTGGGCCTGTTGACATCCTGGACCGGCAAGCGATCCTTTAAAAAGAGGGCGGGTGAGCGGAAGTCTGGCTAGCCTTCTGGATGGAACAGGCTAGTGGGGTAGTGGAATGTGGGACACAGAATTGAATCGACTTCATATATCGAAAGGGGGAAATATTTCCTGACCTCCTGGGAAGTTTCCCATTTCCCCCAAGAACAAAACCGTGCGGGTCTGTGTGGCCCAAAGCGGACAATATCACACATGGGCTGGGCCGTTATTGTATTTTGAACTTTTCAGTACTTGCAATTGCAGTCTAAATCTACTTTTGTATTTTAGGTACCCTAAACTATCAATATAGTTGCAATCACATCTAATTTGAATAAATATTCAGCTCATTGTTTTTAATCTTAAAATTGGTTCAATTTTAATTTTTTTTATTTATATGAATATTTAGGCTTGATTTTATTATTTATTGTTCAAAAATACTTGGATATGAATTCTATTTTTTAAAATATTTTAATCAAAATTTCAACATTTGTTTATTTTTAGAGTGCAATTGCAACAAATTGACAAATTCAGAGGGTTGTAATTCACTTTTACAGTGAAATTACACTCTAAAAGCAAATTAAAGTGTAATTGCAACTAAGTTGATAAATTCAGAGTGCTCAAAATATAAAGACCGATTTAGAGTGAAATTGCAATTATTTAAAAAGTTTGGGGTGATATTAAAGGTTAGGCTTGATGTTGACATATATCTTTGAAATTTTCAGTTTCTTGGTTTTGGTTTTCTTATTCTTGTCTATTTAGTTTCTCCAATGTAATTGCACTAAGCTGAGGATCACTAGAAGCTGCATTTTCTCACCACTAGTCTCATTCTGGCACAGGAGGTGTTTGATAGAGGATTTGCTTATTTGTAATTATGAGGTTCTTCACTTTGTGAGAGTTGGCAGGCATTTGTATATTCTGTCCGTTTGGTTCCAAACTGAACCAAACAGATCAAACCAAAAATTGAATTTTGCTTTTTATAAAAAACGAATCAAAATATAGTTAGTAGGAAGTCCATTTGAATTGAACTAAAATAAAATGTTTCGTTTTGATTATTTAATTGGTTAACTGAAGTTCAAAAAATTCGATAAATTATTGAAAAAAATAATTATAAAGACCATATTGATTAGATTTGAATTTTAATGCTCTTTATTAGATAAATTTGTTTTTGTCAATAGATAATTAGGTTATCCCACCTTGGTTCTTAATTTTGATTTTCTAGAAGGCGATCTATTAAAATAACACGTCTGGGTGAGAGTGATTTCCAATTGAATGATAAGTTGCCTTATTTTGGGTTAAGGGTAATTATCAATTATTTTTTACACTCCACTGTTTGATATGTTAAATCCGACGTGTCAAGCTATTGGCCTTTCTATTCAGTGTTGTTTTAAACATTAAGTGGGTTTCATATGTCTTATTTATGTTTTTGATAAACCACGTAAGATGAAAACACCTGATTAAAAAAAAATTATTGGTTCAGATACTTGATTGCAAATATTTTCTATTGAGACACAAATAAAAAGATTTTTCGAAAGTTTAAGCACTAAATTTATAATTAAGCTTTTAATTTTTGCAAACCAATGAATTGATTCAATACTTTTTCGTGCTAAAAATTTTTATATTTAACTTTTCCAGCACTTATGAATAAAAGTATAATTTATTTTAACACATCGCAAATTCTAAAAATGCGTAGTATACTTTTAGTTTGTTCAATACGAGAAATAAATAGATTTCATGTGTAATAAAAATCATTTTCAAAACGTTCAAATTGTACATATTTATCAATCAAAATCATAAGATAAGATGAAGAGAGGTACATTTTTTTTTTTTTAAAATAAAGAGAGATATAATATATTGCATGTGTTAGTTTTCTCCATATCACCATTAATTAATTTTTTTTAAATAAATGTGATCTTAACCATAGTGTCTACACATTAAAAGCACAGTGAAGAATCGCTGAAAAAATTAAATATAACATTTTTAATCATTTTAAATGAATTTATAAATTAAACTGACAGAAAAGATTAGATATGATCTTTTTAATTTTAATTTTTCTAAATAAGTTAAAAGAGTTAAATTAATCTTTCAAAAGCTTTATTTTTTTATTTTTATTTTTATTTTTTTTTGAAAAGAGGGAAAATAATGATTACAATAAGAGGAAACACTTGTGCAGAGCACAAGAAAGCATATCTGCAGTGTTGCTCGATTAATGAATCCATATTATAAAATAATTAATATTAAAGGGTTAGAACATAAAATTAAAATATAAAATACTTAAAAAAAAGTTCCTTTCATGATAGTGATATAATTGATACTTTAGTGCTTATTATATAAAATACTCTAATTAAAATTTTAATTGCAAAAGTTCCTTCTTGTAGTTTATAATTGCCTAACTTTTAGTGCTAAAATGCACTTACTTGTATTATATGATTTTTATGTAAGTGTGCATTATTCCCCAAGTCCCTAATCCTTAGCTTCTATTATAAAAAATATTCTCCATAAAGATTATGGGTAGTACTTCTAAGCATCCTCAAAAATATTGCCCTTGATTAAAAAATTAGTTTGGAAAAAATTCTTTTCTTACAAAGAAATGTCTTTTTTTAGGGCAAAGAAAAAAGTAAATGCTTAGTGGTTGGCACTCATGTAAGTATTATTTTAGAGATTAATCAATATGAAAGGGTAACTCTTAATGGAAAGAAAATATTTATATTTTTTCTTATTTTAGAAGCTACTAGTTTACATTTGTAAATCTTAGTCTTACATTACATATCATGCATATAGTAGGAAGGGTTTTTTCTTTTAAATATAATATATCCGTTCCATAATACTTGTCATATTTGAAAAAATAATTTGTTCCAAAATATTTGTCACTTTTATAATTTTAATAAGTAATAAATAATCTTTTCCATGTTTATCCTTTGAATATAACTAATAATTATTAATTCAATTTAATGATTTTCTTAGAGAAATTAGTTTTAAATTAAGGATACTATAGTGAATTTACTTAATAATTTATTGTAATTTACACAATTTTAATAATTTTCTTAAGGAACGATGAAATTCTAAATATGACAAATATTATGGAATAGAAGTAGTAATTCATTAATAATAATATCAAATATTATAATTACTCATATAAATCAGCCATAAAACTTTATCATATAACAAAACGAAAATTAAAAAATATAATATTATATTTTTCCTATCGAAGATGATTTTGATAAAATATATATGTTTCATAATAACAACTAGTCTATTGATTGTTTAGACGTTAAAATAATTTCTTTAAATTTTTTACGCTTGATGCAACATATGATAAACACATATTAGTTTCCATCACTATGCATTGATAGTATCAATAGAGGAACATGTCACACTATCATATTCATTGACTGAAGACTCACACTTGAAAATTAAGATCTAAATTTTCCAATCAAATCAAATCAAATATCATACTTTTATTCAATAATAAACCTTCATAAAAAAAAAAATCAAATCTTCACAATGAAAAGACAAAAACACTTTAAATACGGTATCAAAGTAACAATAAAAAAAACTATTTAATATATCTAAGTTTATTAAAGTGAATAAAAGATTAAGAATAAAAAAAAAAAAAAAAGTAAAAGGTAAAGCGAAAGAGAGTAAAAGGTAATAGCAACATCAACAACCTAAAGTTAGAATTATAAAATTAAAATATATAAAAAGGTATTACAGTTGTTAATATATGAATAGTAATGTTCTCCCTCATTCTTGAATCATTTTCTTTCAATTGGGAAGAATTTCATTTGTGGCCATTTCTCAAAATAAAAAAAAAAATAAATAAACAAATAAAATTATGAGCTCTCATTATTATTATTGGTATTTTCTTTCCTTTGTTATTTTTCTTTTACTTCCAAACAAAGAAATGTCTGAACAGAGGCAATAATTTTTATGAAAATAATTAAAAATTTAACCATATTGTTGAGTGTGTTTTGAACTGAAAAATAAACACAGCTAACATTCATGGAATCAAATTCCAAATTCTTACATTATAATTTCTTTTCCATTAGATACATAATCCAAATTATTAAAGTTAAAGAAAATCATTTACAGCTTTCATATTCTTTTTGAGATAAGATTTGTTCACATCTATTGTTTATATTATTATCATCATCATCATCATCATCATCATCATAGGATTCTCTTAGATTGTTCACAAAGGTAAAGGCATTATGAGTTCCATTTAAAAATAAAAATTCTCTCTATATATTACTTTCTCGATCAAAATTTCTAATCATACTACAAGGAGTAATAAGCATTGCACCTTTACTATAAAATTAGAAACCCACAATTTATAAACACGAAAGCCTGCATGTGATTATGGAGATAATGAAGATTAATAATCAGTCCCCTTTATTCCTCCATTTGCATATCTGAGTGAGTGGCAAGCACAATTCAAGATGCTTCATTTGAGAAAATTCTTCCAACCGAACAAAACATAAATAGCTGTTCGACAATTATAGACAGAAACTATTTATTCTTACTAAATAGATAAAAAAATTGTCTCAGATCAGATAACCAAGGACAATAATTAATAGTCATAAACCAAAATATTCAAACTACAAGCTTGCAATACCTGTAAAATATCAGCTCATGCTTTATATCAGGAAGTTGCTGCATTAGGAAACTTGAGCGCCAGCAAGTTCCAGCTGTGCCACAGCTTCATTAATTGCATCAAGAACATCTCTTTTTCCTTGGATAACAGCTTCATCTACAGGAGTGTGCTCGTGACTGCAAACTCATATAGTGATACAACTTCAGTAAGAGGACATCTCATTTGCATCAATTCGGACTGCATATATTCATGCGTGCATGTTATTTTTTTGAGAGAAACTCCAGTTCCAATTATCTCGTTTTACTATAATTGAATTTGAAATATCAAAACACATGCATGGCACACTGGAGTCGAGTCACTCTATTTGCCTTTCGCTTGCTTCATTTACAAATGGGAATTTCATTTAATTAGGTTGAATTCCATAAAATTTTGAATCTTTTAGAGTGAAAATAGAATGTTCATTTATATCAAATATGAAAAATATGAAATTTCAAACAAATTCCATAGAATTTTGTGAAATTCAGTTATTACCACACATGGCCTTGAAATAACATACCAGTTCAGAATGCTTAAATTTGCTCCAGAAAGGATCAATTTCTTAACCACCTGTACATATAAGTGTTTCGTTAAGAACCCAATAACAAGTATCATAGTACTGGTGACACAAAAAGGACCATGATAATTACCTCGATACGACCATTGAGACAAGCCCAGTGAAGAGGTGTATTCTTCTCCTCGTTACAAGCATTGAGATCCTGCTCAAAAGACATGCCAAAAAATTAAGCAGGTTTTTCAAAACAATTTACAAACAGCACTCAATACGAGGCCCAAGGGTATATAAACAAACAAAAATAGAAAAGACTACTTAAATAAGAAAGTAACAGGCAAACACAGCATGCTATAATCAAGAGGGTGCAATCTCATTCATGGCCTATGTAACTTGGACTTAGGGATAAATGTTGGATACGTATCAATCTTCAACATAGAGCTACATTATTATTCAACGAGCATCCTTCTGTGTGGAGGATTCCCAGGTAATATATTCAGTTAAGAAATAATAAGCATTCAATTCAATTGAGGGTTTATGTAAAGTATGCAACATTGTCATTGTTACTTTACAAGCATACGCTAACGGTTATACACACAAGTAAAGATATTTTTATACAGGAAGCTAATTACATGCAATATATTTTATCAAGAGTACACAGTTACTCACAAATACAAGTAGACCTACGTTATAGCAAAAGGCCTGCTTCTGTGAGCTGCTATTACTAATGCTCCCAACTCACGGGGAAAACAAGACATTTGTGTTGGATTTGCACAAATAATGCAGTTAATCTACTTAAAGTGGGAACTTCTCTCTTGCATTTGCCTAATCAATAAGTGGCTAAAAGAAACTAGCCTTTAGAATGTTTGCATAATAATACCACCGATTTACATATTTATCAATCAGTAAGCAAAGATTAGGGAACCGCCCATATTTGGTTTTAATTGTAGCAAAAACTATATTTTGAAAAGAAATCAACATTTAGTGATCTATTTTACATTAACTTCACAGTGTTGAAGATTATATCCTAATATAACAAAGACTAATCTCTAACCAAATCTAACATGTAAGGCATTAAGCTAGTAACGATGAACTTCTACCAAGCTTTAAATCAGATCTGGAAAGAAAGAAAGGAACATTAGATGAATCTGTTGCCAAGCTTACTTGTGCCAATGCTTATTTAGTGAACAAGCTAAAATGTGTTCAGACTAATTCCTCATATCAATAACAAAAAATAATTTGTATAAGCCCATCATAAGTTCAGTGAGTGCATTGGTTATTGACATTCCTCAGAATATTATGTTCATCAAGAGTTTGTGTTTAGGGTTTGGACCAAATTTGCTTGAATAACAGCTCATGTAAGACCAAACTAGAGATGCAAAGATAATAGAGAGATAAAAGAGAAAAGGCAGAAGAGGGATGAAAACAATAGAGAACGGAAAGTGGAGAGAAATGAAAAAAGAAAAGCAGCAACAAAAGAAAGAGGGGCAAAAGAAGAATAGAGCATTACCATGTTCCTTAGATTTGGATGCATGTGGTATGGGTGACAGGGTATGTGCATGGATTTAAAGTGTCTGGCTTGTCTACGTCCAAATTTAGGTTATGGAACCCCAGGGAAAATAATAATAATAATAATAATAATAATAATAATAATTAAATCACAAAATTAGTTCTTCTCATTCTTAATTTAGTATGCTTGTACATGTCACTCAATAAAATTCTGCAGTTACATTCTGAAATCAGCCTTCAGCCTCCAACACAATGAATTCCCTGTTCTTAAATAAATGTACTAACCAAACTTGATACAAACATTGAAGATAAATAAGAAAGACAACTAGTCCTACTATATCACTGTTTCACCTTCATTTAGCCTCGCTTTCCCCCTTTAGTCCATGAACTCTCATGGCTATGATAAGTTAATAACAATTTGATGCCAACCCCTAAACCAAGAGTTTTGAATTTGAATCATAAACACAAGCATGCAACAAAAAGATGACCAGAAGACAAAAGGAAGACAAAAACTCAAGTTAATCCTAGGGCTGTTTTGCATCACCTAAATGGCCTGTCCAAATTGCTAGATTTGAGATGAGGTCTCTGAGTTGAAATGTTTGACTAATGATACTATTTTCTTAAAAAAAAGGCCAAATCCATAAATTCACCCTCCTATATTACGTAAAAACTTTGTAACGCCCCCAACGTTTGGTTTCATCCATTGAACGCTTTAACTTATAAAATTACACATATTGAACACTTCAACTTGCAAAATTTTTCTATTGAATATTCCAACTTGTAAAATTAGTTCAATTAAACATTTATTAGGTAATTAAAAATTGTGAAAATTATTGTTCCAAAAAGTTGAAACGACCACACATACTTTGCATATAGAAGCCGAAAAGACCATAAAACTACTATTGGTAATGTGGAAATGTGTAATATTACCAAAATTTATAATTTTAGGGGCACAATAGGTTCCCTGTAAAGTTTGGGTGCCATTATGGTTTTTTTTGCGTAAAAGATAGGAGAGAATATATGTAATTGGCCACTTAAAAAAGTTTCCCACTAACTTAACATGGCCAGGATAGGCAGGGATATTATAAACCAGAGTCCATCTAGCTTCATTGGTGGGCTCAATTTAAGATCAAGCCCAACTCAAAGAGCATTGGAAAATTGCCACAAAATGCTGTGAACAGTAACCTGTTACACAAACATGAACAGTTCTAGACTTTGGTCCTGCATCATTGAGCCTGGCAAATGGTCTCCGGCCAAACCAAATTTACGAACCAAGAACTATAGATACGAAAAATATGTAAATAGTAGGAAAAAAAAATCTGCCATTAATGAGCTAATTTCCTTTTCAATGATGGTAGAAGTATAAAAAAAACATCGTAGTTAGGAAATGCCATCAAAGGATAAGCTTGACAGTAGGTTTATAAAATATGTAACAAGCAATCATACCAAACAAAAAATTAACTTTTCAGTACACCAATGATAAGTTATTAATCACAGACTCATGGTATAATATGATACCATGAAAAAAATTGAGAGCTAGACACATTACCACCCCCTGGTTGATAAGATACTCCACGACATCAAGATGCCCATTAGCTGACGCCATATGAAGTGCTGCAATTCCATTGGCAAAACATTAGTGAACCATGCAAAACTCAATAGAACAGAAAAATCATGTTCTAATGCATAATAAAATGATAAATTACTATCAGTAGCCAGGAATGCTAAAACACGATAAAATTACCTAGATGATAGTGGAATTTGTTTAAAAATGACACATACAACTCACACACACATGCTAAATAAAAACATAGAAAAAGACACAGAACAAAACACAAATTATTTTGTGTGATTCAACAATGTGCTTAGGAATAAATTACTTGTGATTGTTCACTATAAAACAAAAGGTTACGAGCATCAATTTTTAACTAAAGCTCGTTTGTTATTGATGAAATATAGAAACCCAAACTACAAATCAATCCCATAATTAGAACTGCCATAAGCTTAGCAAAATGTACCATTTGCCTTCCTCCCAAGATCACCCTTCTTTTATTGAAGCCTTTAGCACAAAGCACCTTCCTTGAATATAAGCCAGAATCTCAAAAGGATTGCCAATGTGTAATGAATTTGTCCTTCTGTTCTTCAGCAATGGAAGGCTTTTCCATTCTTATTCAAGAGAGGATAAGATGAGTGCAGGTTTTACAAAGCGAATGCTCCCATTTGAGTCCCTTGGGAAGTTAATAACCGAAAGGAAAATGGTGCAAATTTAATGATCATTACAGTCATTAAGTAACTATAGTAGGCTGCAAATTGTCCCCTTCTAAATCATTTCTGTACTCCTCTTTTTGATATAGAAAAGCTCCAAAATACCAATAATTTCTTAAAATTTCCAACCTTCATTCCATTTAACCAAGGAACCAAAAAAAGATAAGGTTAAGTCAGCACCATAGTGTTAAACAATCAGTTTCCTTTTTACGTTAGAATGCAATTCCAAGAGTCTAGAAGGAATCCAGTTTTGTGGGTTTTTGTATCCAAATTTACATAAAATGATTTACTTTCAAGTATAGTTTTAAACTACATTAATTCATACTTAATTATTTTAACAATAAACTTAGAATGAGAATGTTGGAAATGAGACATCTATTCCATTTTCAGTCCCTTTTCAAAGCAAACCAGGAATTTACTAAAGCTATACTAAATGATCAAATCAAAGTATCAATGTATTGTAGGACAAATTTGGTGAGCTTATTGAAGATTGTGGCTCAAATTCAAAGAAGAAATCTTACACTAAAAGCTCTACGCCCCTCTTTTTGAAACACCTCAGTGACTATCCAGCATTTTTTTTAGCCCATCAATAAATAAGCTGGGGGCAACGCAATGACTACAGTACAGCGTTAACAGCTTGACACATTCTCCTGCTACTAATTTAAAATGCAAAACCTCGTTCTCTCTACATATATAGGGGCTTGTAAGCTTTTCCTTCACGACAAAAAATTTCACATGGCTACCCATAAGTAGGCAAATTACAGAACCACATGGAATTTCTTTTTTTATTTTTCTCCGTTCATCAGTGTTCTTATTCTGATATGTGTGAGTTGGGTCTGTTACTTCTTCAACAAACCCATTATTTATGCTTTTTTGGTTACTAGGAGTGAGAATCAGAGGAAATGGGACGAAATTTAGGAAGAAAAAGGAGCTTTTATTACTTATATTTATTACCATTTGGGACCAAGTATTAGAAACCAAGATGAGAAGGAGAGACCATTTAGATTTTCCTGATCAACAGTAACCAAATGAAAGTTAGCTTGTTCAAAATCTTCAAAGGGTAGGAACTAATAAGGAAAGTTCCTTAGAATATTTAAAAGTAAGAAAATCTATGCCTTACAATGACAAGTAGGTAAAGGAATTTGAATAGATTTCAAAAGAAGATTAGACTCAAACGTTTGGGAGCTGTTGAAGTGCAGATTTAGTTTTCATAATAGTGTGATTTAGACAATTAAACCTGTAGCTTGCTTTGATAAATAGTGGTTCGTAAGCATCTACACTCAAGTTCCTATTGACATATAGCATTAAAATATCCCAAAGAAACATATCTCTGGAAAAATTCTATCTAAATTATTAATCAGAAATGCAGTACATGCATTGGCAGTTATGGACTCAAAAGCCCATGAAGAAATTTACTCCTAAAAGTAATTTTGATTAGACAGAAAAATAAGAGGGCATTAATGCTTTCCACCACTAAAGAGACTAAAATCAATAGCAAAAATAAAAATGAACATTCAAAACATGTCTTAAACGTCTGGTGCAATCAATTCAAGAAAATTAAGATGCTACCAAAATGTTCCTAATTTCTAAAATTGTACAACAATGAAAAATTAGCTAATTTAGTTTAACAAACATAATGCAAACCTCAGGTATGACTAAAAGAGGCTTTAAAAAGTCTCATACGAATCATGTATGTAAACTAGACCATAATTATAAATTTCCTAAGTCTCCAGAAAAGGAATATTCCTGAGTTTTATGCTGTTCGAATCATAGTAGCTGTAAAAGCTTATAAACATTTCAGCATCAGGAAAAAAAAATATCCATACATACAATAAGACCAAGAAGTAAGTGTCATTAGCTCATCAAGAAACTCCTGAAACTCCTGACACTACCAGAGTATTAAGCTTTGAACGAGTAAAGATGCTTTTCTTCAATATGAGTAAAGAGATACCAATAGTCATGTTCCTCTACAAACATATTAACATTGCAAGTCCTGTCACCAAATTGGATCTCACATTGAGAAACCCTATTCAAGAAAACACAATGAACAAGGAGAACAAATTTATGTCCATCCTAGTCTCAAGTGGAGAATTAAAACATAAATTTTCTAACGAACAAGAAGGACACAGACAAAAAATTATAGATATTTTCTTTATCACACGATAAATTTAAAAAAAAAAAAAAAAAAAAAAAAATTATGAAAAGTAACCTAATTCGTGAATCAAAACGAAACCCTCATTATATATATGCTTTTTTTATATGGTTAACTGGAGTGAGAATCACAGAAGGAAACAGTGGACGAAATTTTATGGAAGAAAAAGGCAGCTTTTTTACTTATATTATTAACCACTTGCGGAAACCTGATAGGCCCCTATTAAGAAACTCAAGACTGCACGAAGGCCATTGAGGTATATCCAGTGGTTATTTAGAATTTTATTCACTGATCTAAACAGATAAGAAAACCTGGCAAATGAAAGTTTAGCACAAATTTTGTTGCTAAAAATCATAACTTTCAAAGGGGAGGGACACTCAATAAAGAAGGAAAGTTCCTTAGAAAATATTTAACAAGATAAAAAAATCTATGCCTTAGTAAACAAATGACATAAGTAGGGTTCTAAGTCAAAGGAATTTGAGACCTTAGATTACTCAACAGAAAGATTAGACTCAAACGTTTCGGAGAGACTGAGTCGAAAGTCTGGTATGTATTTAAGTATTATCATAATAGTTGGTGATTTAGACACATTCAACAAACCTGTAAAGCTTATGCTTTGACTAAAATAGGGATTTTCGCTAAGCACTCCCTAAACACTCAACCGTGTCAATACCTAGTTGACATATAGCAATTAAAAATATCCCAAAGAAACACATACAAAATTTTCCTCTGCGAGAAAAATGTACTTCCTTAAGACCTTATTAATACAAAATCGCAGTACATTGCATCTGGCAGTTATGGACTCAAAAGAGGCCATGCAAGAGGAATTTACGTGCCTAAAAGTAATTATTGATTTAAGAGACAGAAAGAAAATAAGAGAGCGGCACGTATAAGATGCTTTCCCCAACCACTAAAGCAGACTAATAATCATTTACGCGAAAAATCAAAATGCTAAACATTCAAAGACATCGTCTTAAACGAATCTGGTGCGCGAAAAGAATCAAGTTCAAAGAAAAATATACAGAACTGCTGACCAGAAATATCCTTTGTCCTAAAGATGCATTCTAGAAATATGTAAAAAGACAAATTTGTAGAAAATTAGCTAATTTAGTTTGTAGAAAAACAAACATAAAATGATGTAACCCTCCAGGCCTATGAACTTAAAAAGACGGCTTTTGAGAAAAGGTCTCATACGAAACTCATGTACTCCTTAAACCATCAAAGACTCTGATCAAATATATCATAGATTAATCTCCTATAAGTCTTTCCACAGGTAACTAAGAGAAATTGCTGAGTTTATTGCTGTTTGACCGCCTAGAAAGCCCAACCACGCATTCCAATAGTAGCTGATAAAAGTTATAAACATTATTCCAAAGCATCAAGGAAAGAAAAATATCCCATACATACAATCAAGACCAAGAGTAAGTGTTCATTAGCTCTCAAGAATCCTGAAACTCCTGACACTACCAAGAGTATTAAGCTTTGAAACGAGTAACAGATCGGCTAAATCCCTAATTCTGTCAATCATAAAAGAATGAAGAAGAATATAGCCGCCGTCCCAGATAGTCGATTTCTGTTTGCCTATATGTCTACTAATGATCAATATTACACATTGCAAGTGACCCTGTCCGACCCATAAATTGGATCTCCACATTGAGAAACCTATTCAAGAAAACACATGAACAGGGAGAGAAAACAAATTTATCATTGGTCCATCCTAGGCCTCAAGTGTGGAGAAATGTAAAAACATAGAGATTGTTCACGAGTAATAAACAGAAACATAGAAAGGAGCCACAACCCGAACATAAAATTTATAGATATTTGTCTTTTATCTCAACCCCAACGATAAAGTAGTTCATAAAAAAAAGAGGAAAAGGAAAAAAAAGATCTGTGCAGCTCAAGAGATGTAAGCATTCCATGATTTACATGCCCACACATAATGGTTAATCGCCCGAGCAGGCATATATATGGTTCTGACATGACGAATAGACAAACGAAGAATGCAGGACATATTATTGACACAGTTGGTTCTATTAGTATAACCGTTAGGAGTGTGATAACACTAATTAAAAATACTGAATGTTCCGATCATGTTCTAGCCCCCATTAGCATTTCAATTCAAAATATAAACTTAAAATTTTCCTCTTTTTTGTTTGAGGTGTATTTTATCGCGAGTTTTGCGCGAGGAATAACGAATTATGGTAAACTAACCATATGCTGGCCAGCTGCCCCGAATTATCACCTTAATCCCCAACAAACTCATAAACATTAGAGCGAAACCAGAAAAGTAACCTCGAATCCGGAACCTCTCTCTAAAATCTGATAGTCATAGAGGCCGATACACATACTGGTTACAGGCCCTGCTTACCTTACCAAACTCTGTATTTCTCAATTCTAATAACTCTACTTATGTTCAATGCGAACCCACGCCCCAAGGCCTTAGAACAATAAATAAATAAGAACAAAACATGAAAATAAAAAATCCCATTGTAAAAATTTGGAGAGCAATCAAAAGATTAGACATTCTAGGAAGTAACCAAATCCAAAAATATAAGGCCATGATCAAACACCCAGATAAAACCATAAAAACAAAAAAAAAAAAAAAATAGAAAAAAAAAAAAGAAAAAAAAAAAAAAAAAACGCAGGTAACCGAGTTTAAGAAGCTAAAATCAAGTAACACAAATCCCAACAAATAAATTCAAAAATCACCACTGACTCTATATATAGATATTAATACACTCCTGTATCCCGACCACGTCAAATGAATGCCTTTGGCACTTCAAGAGAAGACCTCAGCCAGCAATGATAAAGCTTAAGCTGTCCCTAAATTGAGGTCGAATACTAGCAGAATAATTTTCAGAAATCATTTATGAAGAAGCAGAATACAAAACTGAAGGGCCCTCAGTTAATACAAATAAAAGGATTAGAAATAAAGGAAATAGTGGTGAGTGTTGCCTCAAAAAAGGAGGGAATGTACCAGAAGGGAAACAATCCTGTTGAATATCAGATCACTGTCTTGCTCCTAATCAGGAGGAGAATAGATTACGAGACCGGCAGTTACTCGGATCCACAATAGCAGCCATAGGCACATCAACATATTGGAGTCTGAGCGTATGTTGTCGAGTTCTGGGTTTGATGGTCCCTCTTGCTTGTAATTTGCCCCTACCTCGTCACCCATTCTTTAGAGATTAACTGAAGTTCTGAATAAAGGGTACAAGAGTACTAATAAGTACCAAGCTTTGAGTGGACCGAGTCGATGGCTCTCCCGCACTATAAAAAGACAACTCATAGGTTACGGTGTGGCTGGACTCATATAGTCTTCAGAACCTCAGACCGAAGAGCATGTGTACGTAACCCGATAATCGTCCTCGACGTCAGGTTTTGGTTGCGGGAAACTAATGAGACAACGCAACTAAAGAAAGTCCGTAGTGCATACAAAGTGGGTGTGGCGCCCTTAGATAAAAACGCCAATGGAGATTTTGCCAATTAAAGCTTTCTATGGCAAATCGTGATTTACATATTCGAGTAGCCCCCGAATCGGAAGAAAGCCGAAGCAAGCCTATGAGCATAGGGACAATTGACTTGAGTAAATAGGGTCGCTTGAGCTCTGGCCATCTTTAGCATTGCCTGGCGGAAAGTCCCGAGAAAGAGAGAACTGTCGAAGCGAAGGTAGCTAGCCGGTCGCAAGGAGTGATAGTGTCCTTTGTGTTGTCGCGTCCTAAAAGGCAGGAACTTATCGGAGATCTGTTATCGAAGGGATGGCCGTGAGTCAAAGTCACCATGGTCGCCCCGGAAGTCGTCGATCGACTAGCCCTTTTGGCTCCTCCTGTCGTACAACGCTGGGTGGACTGCAAATCACTGATCGGGAGGGGAAAGGAAAGGTGAGATATCGCCGCGCGCGCGCGAAGTGCTAGCGAACGGGCGCGCAGAGATAGAGCTTCCTTGGGCTTCCTTTTTCTTCGGTTTTGTTGGTTATTTCTCTTCATTCTCCAGTTTTTAATTCGAGGATTCGTATAAATCTGGTTAGGCGCGAGCTCAATTTCATTGTGTTCGGTCCCTCAATTAAAACAGAAAAGACGGAAAACTAAATGAAGAATTTTAACGGTTACCTATTATGACAGTTCTTATAGTTTATGGATGTCCCGCACTTTCGCACCTATCGGAGTTGGAAACAGTTTTGATTTTTCTTGTCTCCCCTTAATTAAAAAGTTTCCTAGTTTTTGTTGTAAGCAATATCAAAATAAAATGATATTTGTTAATTTAAATTTAAATTTTAAGCATGGTATTCGAAATCAGGAAACACACAGGTCCTACCTTATTTGCCAACACTACTATAGCTCCACAACCATGAAAGTAAGATAAAATTTGATCATTAATAACTAATAGATTAGTCCCAAATAATGACGGAAGTACACTCAACTGTATTTAAATGTATATATTGTATTTTACATCCTTCCTAATAAAGCATAAATAGGCAATCAGGAATACAATAAAACATAATCCATATTTCAGAATCCTTATAAAGAGCGACTAACATAAAGTAATTTATGTGATACAGAAATTTTAAATTAGTAAGAAAAAGGCTAAGAATGTAAATTGCTAATTATGTATCCCAGCACTTCCCTCTGGAGGAAATATCTATACCCATCCGGCTAACATCGAAGAAAAAAATTATAATAGAACTCATTGTGGCTTGTGCCAATAAGGCAAATTGCGGCCAAATTCACTATAATGGAGCTACCAAGAGATAAGCCAAAAATGCACCTATGGCAAGCGTGTAGGGGAAAGGCTCTAGTGATTTTCCAGCTGTTAGAGTCCAATAATTACAATAGGTAATCAGCAACGCCAGATATTTGGGAAGTTATAGCGGAGAAAGATCAAAGAACTGACTGAGATGGGTGTATTATATTGGTGGATAAGAGACAAATTACAGGAACCGTTCAAGCAAGCGAAAACAAATTAGTCATCTCATGTTCAGGTTCTGACGAGAACGTCGGCTACGCACACTATACACACAATTGACTACTGCCCTGCTCACATGACCCATGTGATGCCAATAAATTATATACGAATTAAAGCCAATAGTCCTAAATTTAATAAAATTTTAAGTAATTGTCATCTATTGCATTTGGCATTCGAAGTTATACATTATTAAATGTTATTTTGTTATTTAACGATAAATTTTAAGTACATTGATACTAGATTTAGAGCATATAAACGGTAAGTTTAAGTACAGACCAAACAAACTTTAAAAATCATTTTTTGGTTTGCTAGAGATCACGCAATTCATCATTTGGCCGCCTATGTAATTACTGTTGAGTTTTGTGTTGGGAGCATAATAAGCAAGAATGGTACGTTACGGTAGTGGGCTTTGACAACGAGTAGAAAAACATAAAAAAAAATGATTTAGGCCCTCCACTAGAGAAAAATAAACAAACATACCTACAATAGGAGTTTAGTTGTTAAATCAATTTGGAAATATGAGAGCTGAGAGACTTTTATCTCTAGCTTTTTGGTCGAAGACTTTTATGAAAAAAGAGTGCCGCCAAAAAAATTTAAGTTGAGTGTTACAAGAGAGTATTAATCAACATACGTCATGTAATAGCCACGGTTCTTCAGCGGGAGTGTATTGAGTAGTCACCACATAACCTTTACATTTGGTAGGCCGCGCGCAGCCACATGAAAGATGTATCAGACAAAACTCAATAATTTAGTTATTACTGCATTTTTCGTTACAATTGAATATAAATCGTCGGAACAGATTTGGGCCAACCAATGTGTTGTGATTGAGGGTCACCATATGAGGAAACATAACCTGTGGGTAACCAAAGAGATAACTCTTGGTAAGCAAAGAGAAGTAAAATAAGAGAGATTAGAGCTTACATAATAATTGATCTGGTTGGTCTTAGCTGTTATTAAAGGTATCTTGAGACATGCTCATTATGTTACCGCAAGACATGTTAATTGTAATGATGAGTTATGCACCGCAATCCCATAAGATTGGGTTCAGCAAATCCGTTCTAAAGCCCTTTATGGCCGGTGTTATGGTTGAATTAGGTGGGCGATCCTTAGTAAACCTCAAATGACTTGCGCAAACTAGTTTCAAGGGGACTAGGATTGGATTAGTACGTCCACAGAGTTAGCTACCAAGGGTTTCCGCATGTAAAGTTATGGAAGTGGGAACTGAAAAGTGGAAGAAACGTAAATTGTCTCGCACTTAAAAATGTAGATCCATATTGTGAGTAAGCTGACAAAATGGTGAACGATTAGGGTATTGACAAGTTGGCAGAAAGAAAAAGTAATTACGAGATGAATAGAAAGACAATAGTATCATACGTGGAGATGTGTAGTCAAGATGTGAAGAGTGGTCAAAAAAATAATGGAGTATGTATAGAAGGAACCAGGAAAGACAAAATGGGGTGCGTGAAAGTGCTATGTGGATGGTGCACTGAGGAATTCCATCGCGATACACATAGGAAGGTTGCTGTTTAGAAGAAAAAATGTCTAACTGGAAAGCGATAAAGATCTCTTGAAGTGCGTGCGTAGATTGAGAAAAGCAAGATGGTTAAAGCAACGTAGGTTATTCAATTGGAATGAAATACGGTAATGGAAAGTTGATGAAGCAGTTGTGGCAGCAAATGGTGAGTTGAGAACTTGAAGAATAAAGGGAAAGACGGAGTGAAGGAAAAATGAGAATGATTGTTCAAAAGGCAACTTTTTGCTTATATTAAAAATTATGAAAAATGTACATGACCAGCAGAGTCTGCATGTGTTGCTTTGTGCAACAGAAGTGTGTCTGTCCAAGTTGGCACTATCACAATGTTGGGAGTTGAGGGACGTAAAGGTGTAGATTAGTTAGAGAAATGTAACATTAAGAAGAGATCTAACAAATAATAAGAAATGTTAAGGGTATGGAGGTTGAACTTTAGAGAGTCGGCTCAGAAATGTAATAAATGCGTTAAGGAAACGCGATAACAAGGAGTTAGTTCATGTAGAAATGAGATCTTAAGGAAGCCTCATGTAGAGGGAATGCAAGTTAGGTGCGTTAATAATGAGGTGTTGCTATTATGTCACTGTTCTTTAAGTCAATTAACAAAGTGCCTAAATTTCACTTGACTGACTATATTAGGTAATGTTATGTCGCAATATTTTAAGAGCCGTTTATACTAAATTTCTCATGAACACTTTTTAGTTTGAACTGGTCATTTTTTTACATAGACCCCATTTAATATCTCCCCTTAAGACATGAAACAATTACATGAGCTTCTAGACTATATGTTGTATATGCCATATGGGTAGTGTGCATCTGAATAGAGAGGTAGATGAGAAGAACCTGTAAGAACTCCTTCATTGCGCAATTTTACTTTCCATTACAATATTTAAGGGAGATAGGAACATAGCAAGGAATAAGGTTAAGTCGAATGTGGAGCACTAGGATTTTTTTCTCAGTTTATCTAGGAACACCATGCGGTGGCAGGCGGGTGGTGGCCAGCACTTAAAAGGCGGGCAACGTAAGACAATGCTTTGATATCTTCTAAGGGTATGTTTAGTATAGTGCTTCTTTAAATGTATTTTACCGCTTATTTAAATTAAATTACTGAGGCTGTGTGTCAGCCTGTTGTGCAAAATTGCATAGTCTTCTTGCCCCCGGCGGACAGCCATCTCAGCTTACGAGAAGCCCCAGCGTCGCCGTCCAATCTGCAGGCTTGTCTAGATATGACTTTTCGGAATTGGGGATTTTCGGCTTTCATGTATTTTTAAGCTCAGCAAAAATAGAAAGGACGACTCATTACTAAATTTTGATAAAGTAAAAAATTATGTGGGTTGGTTCTCTCTTTGATAAAACTTGTAAGACGCCACGAGGCCCAATGTACACTCATTATAGGACTCATTTTATTAAGCTTACAAAGACAGACTCACCCGCGCAGATGAAGAGCCTTATGACATAGAAGAAAATATATCCGGTATAGTAATAACAGATTAACGAGTTGAAGTGGCTAAGCCTTATAACTTAGAAAGGTTAAATATGGAGTTTTGCCAGGTCATTGTGGTTGTGATGATGTTTGTTTGGTGCAATGGTCATGCCGGCCCCGAGGCCTTATTTGGAAAAGTTCAGCCGGAGTATGGCCAATATGGTACTTGAAACATCCGGAGCAAATGCGGAGGAATCTGTAAGAACTGGTCATTAGGAATATATTTTGGTAGGTCCGAGAACTTCCCCGAAAAAGCCTCTCAGAAGGAAATAGAGCATGGCAAAGTCCACCCTCACGGGGTGTGTTCGAGCCCTGCCCTCAGGGCAGGCAACCGACCGCGAGCCTCATCAGGAGGGGCGGTCTAGCCCGCCCCACTAGGGCGGGCCCTCCGCCCTGTAGGGCAGGCAGAAACCGCCTCCTCATTGACGGCGAACGGTCACAGCCCCGCCCCCCACTGGGGGCGGCACGCACGCGCCTCTAAGCAGGGCGGGCAGAACCGCCCTCGAGGCGGTCCACGCCCGCCTCAAGGGGCGGCAGACCGCCCCTCAGCCGGGTCCTTTTTTTACACTATATTAAATTCTTGGTCCCGGGGCTTCGTTTTTACTTGCACTATTGCAGTCGTGTGGTATTTGAGCGAAGCATCCTTCCAGTCTCCTTTTAACATGCCTCCTTGCGATTCTTTCACTAAGCTTTTCTGCATTTTTATTTAGCTTTATTATTTTCTTGCTTTGTTTATTTGGTATCCATATTTTTTTTAATTAATTAATTAATTAATAAATTTCCCCGTTACGAGGAGCTGATACCTGGAGTTTAAGAAAGATGAGCCGTCGAATATAATCAGGGTACATGAACTAAAACTCTGTCTATTTAATTTTAGCACTCATGCATATTTCTCATTCTTCTCCTAAAAATAATTCTACAAATTGCATAAAAGCCATATCATACTTTGCTGTCAATCATTAGGGCAAAAAACTTTGCTCAATTAAAATATTTTTCTAGGCTGACACGCCCGGTTAATCAGATATCGCTAGGTGATAAGCTTAAATCCGACTAATCTCGGATCTTAAAAAGACCTCGTTATTAATAACTAACGGGTAATGTCTTTATTCGAACAGTCACCGGCTTAAGTCCAAGATTAAAAATCAATAATTGTGACGACCTAAAAAAGCCTTAACATATCACGGTTTTTGGCAACATATATTAGCCCTAACAATTTAATCAAATCACAATTGGCATACAAATTGCCCACCTGGTTCAAATAATTTTGGCAAACAAAATTGCCTATAAATTTATTGTGTATAACACCTACTTTTTATTAGCGACAAATCGCTTAAATACAGAAGCTGGCCAAATGCCCTTAGAATTAATTCATCTTTGGCTAGAAGCTCGTCAAAACAGTCATTTTGGGCGACAATCGCACTAAATCTACATTATCAATTTTTGTGCAAACAATTGCCTAAATCCCATTTCTTAATTTGGCTAAAAGCCTTCACATATCTTCAATTTGGCGACAAATCGCCCAAAATTAATCAAACTTTTAGCAACATTGCCTAAATTCAATCAAACTTCTGGCTAGAAAAAGCCCATTCAACATATACCTATACTTTTGGGCACAAATTTTTACACTAATTATCACTTTGGCCGACTATATTCGCTCAACAAAAACACCCTTTTGGCAAAATAAGCCAAACATCATGTTTTTGGCAAACTGATATGCCTACTAGATCATCCTTTTTGGCTCAAAAGCCATTAAAATCAACATTTTTGGCATCAAATGCCTAAATCAAATCAATCAATTTTCCAAGGCAAAATGCCTAAACAAAATGCAGCAATGCATAACACAAACAAAGCTCAATATGTGCAGTAGCTATAACCATCATTCAAAGCCCTTCAAAGAAGGCCTATCGAACTAAGTACTTGTTGATATTTGATTCTTAGTATATGACCATTCATAATTAACGATGAAGAGAACGTAGACGTAATCATCGTCTCCGGTATCCACCGAGTCCACTCGGGCGGCCAAGGTCGACAATTCATTTACAAAACATTTCTTTTTTTTTGCTGATTCGCAAACTTTACATTCATTTTCACGAGCTTTGCATCAGCATTCCATTTTTTGGTTAGTTCAAATACAAGCATTGACATATGTCTACAGTGATACCCCTCGGAGTGTGTCGCGCGAAGCCATGCCTTTAAACAATTATGAGGTAAATATAATTAAAAGCACATAGATACTTTAGGTTAATATAAAAAATTGGATGTCCCATTTAAGTTGATTTTTTTCCTGTAGTTTCACTAAAATTAATTAAACAAAGGTGGCTGACTCATACAACATCACAGAGTGGCATTTCTGCCTTAATGTCTACATGCATTCACAATGCATTTTGATATTTGGGGAGGGGGTTCACAAAGGGCAGAAATGCACGTGAGTGGTGTGAGTCGCCACCTTGTTTTAATTATTTTAGGTAAAACTAGGATAACCCTAAGTTGACTCTCAGGATTTTTAATTAACCTAGTTACTAGATTAATTATCCCAATGATTAAAAGCAGCAATCTACAAACCC
>NW_023590828.1:0-97481 GCF_014843425.1 Jatropha curcas
GTAGCTTAAGAATGGAAAAACTCTTGAACTTAAGCGATTCCAAGTTGTATTTCAGTTTGTCTTGATATGGTGGTGGTAATGAGAAATGATTTGCTCTGCGGATTATTCATTGAATCCAAGAGCAATCGAGTTGCTTATATGGGCATTTTGATTCAAACGCCATCATTAATTTACATATTCCTCTTCTTTAAGCTTTATGTGGGGGGGTATCACAAGGGTAGGCCAATGATTGGGTGCTAACCAGCCCACGAAAGCAAAGAGTTGCAGCCATTACAGCCTTGTTGCAGTTCTTACTGGGTTTTCAGCTAAAGTTTTAACAGTTATGGTAAGAAAAGTATGGGCCAACAGTTTACACAAGACGAAGAGATTATCGGTTAACATCACTTTCTATCCAATATATATGGATGGCTTAGGTGTGAGCTTGGGAATTGCCCACAAACAATGGTTTGTGGAGTATGAGAGGGAAGCAGCTTGGCCAAAAGTAGGCGCAAATGTATAACACGTTAGGTTGTTTTTACCTTGTTGGTATGCCAAGTAGTGGCTGTAATGGTTTTAGTGCTCATTTTCGGCAGGAATGTCGATTTTGAAAGGCTATGGAGTAGGCTCTCTTTTGGCTCACACGGGTCTTGTATGGTGACCATGTTGCTAGTTTTGGCTTGCACAGATTGGGATTTTCAAGCCCCGGAGAGCTTAAAGAGCTGAGCTGGAAATCTAGCTGTTTTGATGACAACGGTCATGGGAAGAACGTGGAAGACAATCAAGCAACCTAATAAAATGAGATTAAAGGATAATCTTCAATGAATCAATAATACAGTAACTCACTCAAGTTTAAATTATTTTTTTTCTTTTAAATTTAGGCTCTTATTTTTTGTATCCAAGCTGTACAGGGGGGGAAGAGAGAGAGAGAGAGAGAGAGAGGAGAGAAGAGGACTACTTAAAAATTTATGTAGCTCGTATCTGTTTTTAGCTATTAGGGGTATTTAACTGCTGCTTCCATGCAATTAAAAATTGCACATTAAAAATTTCAAAACAAAAAAAAAGAAAACAGAAAGGGAGGCGGCAGATCATTTAAATGCTTTGCCAAAGTCCAGGTGAAAATTCAATGGGAGCAACTAAAAACAAAACCACTGTTTTTATTTGCATTGTAAACCCTGTTTTATTACAATGAGAGCGATTTGCCATGTGCATTGCCACTCATATTTCTAAAGTTTATATATTCTATCTTCATGCTTCAAAGTCAATTAAGGAAAAGCAGATGGTTAAATAAATTCTGTACTGTTTAAAATTAAAATATTACAACCAAAAAATTTGAACAACGTCCGTTCAGAATCCACTAATATACGGAAATACTGCGCCGGCTAAGCAGTTTCGCTGTCGCCGTATCGGACCGAGATGAAGGGCCTTGAGCTTTAGTCATACTAAATCGAGCTGCACAATGCTATCTGCATGCATGCACATAAAAGCTTTTTAAAAGTACTAATGCTTGCTTGTAACAATGTAGATTATGAATATTTCTGCACTCTTTTTCTTGTCTTTCTTTTTTTCACTATATATATTTTTGCAGTTCAATTTATTTCCTTGTTTTTTCGCCCGTAACATCCTTAAAACATATTATAGGCAAGTTCAACAGGTTTTAAATAATGATCCTTTATATAATATTATAGTTTAATTAGAATGAGTATATTAAAATTAGTTTAACAAAAAACACTTCAGAGTGGCAAAGGCAGAGCATTAGAAAAGGAATAGCTGCATATTTCAGCATCAAGATATACACAACTATGTGAACTATCAGCAATTTTTTTTGATATTTTTCTAAACCGAATTTTGAATTATGAGCTAATTTATTTCAGGATTTAATAATTGGTCTCTTATAAGTGCTTTTTCCACCTTTAACTTTATAAAACATCAATGGATTGTTTGAATGCAAAATGTCCGCTCTACAACGGAGCCAGCAACCAATACCGATAAATACACATGCAATTTATTTTTTTTTATTGAAAAAATTAAATACAACTGTGAAATGCTAAACGATACAGACAATGATGGATTCAATATATAGAATATATAAATGGATCGCTTTTATTTTTAATGTTAAATAAGATGAAATGTCCAGAAGCTAGAAGCTAAGCCAAGTAAAAGTTAGCATAAAATAAAACGTTAAAAACAATGGTAGAGATTTGTTTGCAATGTAGGATATTAAAAAGAGGCAGTCTGTCGTTGTTTGAGACTCTTACATACTAGGACGACTCGGCCTTGGTGGGCGGCCGGCCTGCCTCCTTAAATCACGAGACGACCTCGTCTCTCTGTTCAATTTTGATTGATTGGTAGATTTATTGATTCTGTGAATTTGGGTAATAAAAAGTAATTAAAGAGCGCAACTAGGGAAACCTGAATGAGAATCATTAATTATCAGGGTGGGGGGAAAAAGACATGTGGCAGATGCTTTTTAAGTAAGCAAAAGAATTAAAATTTGCAAGTTGCAACAAGTCGAATGCGAGATTCAAGAGTCACACTAAGACTCTTAAAAAAAGATACTCAACTCCACTTTGTTTCAAAAAAACGCTCTGTTGGCTTTATGCATAAATTCTACAATGCTTGATTGGCAATTTTCTACGAGGTTTTTATGCCATTAATTATACGGCTTTCAATAATCTTAATACTCTTCTGTAACCTTTAAATCAAGAATAAGCAATCATCTGGACTCTGGATTATTATTATTATTGCTTTATTCTATTAATCATCATCACGCAGCTTTAGTTTAAATAATATTTTAAACATTAGGTTTCAAACTCTCTGTCCAAATTAGTATTAGCTAGAGACCATAGTTGAGGTATAATAACGACAACCATATTAGGGCTTTTGAAAAAAAAAAAAAATTTAGGTACGTTGACCACAAACCTATATATATATATAAATATAGTAATATATATAATATATATATAGTATAATATTATATAATATATATAAGAAATATTAAAATTAAAAAAATTGTTATTGTTCACATATATGATGGACGCGAATTCTCCTGGATGGACCAATTTGGGGGAGGCGTGCGGAGAATATTTATAACTAAATTTTTCTTGGAATAGTATAGAAAGTCAAATAGGCGCAAACGTTTTAAAAATATATTTACATAATTTTTTTTTTTTTTAAGTAAGGTCAAATAGATAGGAAGACCTGCCGTAATTTTTACTTTCTAGAAGTAGTTAGTAACTCATAATTAAACAAAAATTAAAAAATTTTAAATGAAAAAAAAAAACCCCTTTTTACTCTAATATGTAACGAAAATTTTAGAATGCTAGGACCCAACCAACTACTTTAGGCAAGGAATTTGTTCCAAACTTTAACCCCAACTCCAAGAACTCCAAGCTTGGAAGATTCTTTTTTATTATTTTTAACTACAGCAAAAGCAATCAAAATGCAAATTCATTATTATTTATTATTACTAATAAAGTCTGATCACCTACGTTTCTAATTTGGTCAAACGAGCAAAAAGAAATTTACAGCTCCATTGGAATATAAAACAAGTAGATTAAATATATTTTAAACTTTTTAATAATCGACTTTGCTAGAACTAATAATAATAGTTTAAATTATAAAATTGATTTTTTATAGTTGAAGCAATTGACAACTGTATGAAAGAAAGTTTGAAGCATGTTTTTTCAAATTAATGTATAGTACTGAAAGAGAAAACTTTGTAGAATTTATTAGTCATTATTAGCTGCTTTGACTATTTGATAACAAGTAAAAAAAAAAAAAAAAAACACATTCATCATTTATTTTTTTGAAATGCAAATTAACAGACTGAATAGGTTAGCAATTAAGGAAAATATATATTAGTTTGGAAATGAATAAAAGAAATAATTGTAGCCTTTGGAAAATGAAGAAAGCAATTTAATTGATCTTGGTAAAAATACCTTTGGTCTCAACCCATGCCTACCTCTATAGTGTAAGCCAAGCATGCAAAAGTTTGAGACAAAAATGTCATGGGAAAAAAACAGAGAGACTGAATAATGACACAATCCCGAATAATTATTATCTCTCGGAATACAGAAGGGTTATCTCAACAATGACCATCATCGATATTCCCAAAGCTAGCTCATTGCCTCTAATGTTGGTATATTTTTTTAAAAAAAAAAAAAAAAAAACACATTCATCCATTTATTTTTTTTGAAATGCAAATTAAGCAGACTGAATAGGTTAGCATTAAGGAAAATATATATTAGTTTGGAAATGAATAAAGAAATAATTGTAGCCTTTGGAAAATGAAGAAAGCAATTAATTGATCTTGGTAAAATAACCCTTTGGGGTCTCAACCCATGCACCTCTTAAGTGTAGCCAAGCATCAAAGTTTGAGACAAAATGTCAGGAAAAAACAGAGAGACTGAAAATGACACAATCCCAATAATTAATCTCTCGGAATACAGAAGGGTTATTCAACAATGAACATCATCGGATATCCCAAAGGCTAGCTCATGCCTCTATGTGTATATTCTTTTTCTGATTTCCTTCTTCTAACATTATTCATTAGAAGATTCACTTCTGATTCAGCATCAAAAGATGCCCAGATTCAGATTGAGACTAATCTAATTATTAAATGTAAGTATACCTAATCATTCAATACCTCCAAACGAGGATTAATCCAAGCTTTTAGCAATTATATATATATATATATATATATATCGTTTAATAAGGGAATTGGGCATCCCTTTAGATTAAGAAAGAGGCGGTATACAGCAAAAATACATGTGGTGTGGAATGGCTAAAAGGACGGGAATAATGTGTACTACACGATATGAATAGACCTACTCTTTAAATTCTAATATTTATCAAATTGGTGATAATTTTTACAATAAAAATAATTACATCTCAAAATCTTTTATATATACATATGGAGAAAGGAAAACTAATGGTCCTACAATGACCTGAAAAGTGAACTAAATTTTCTAGAAATTAAGACTTTTTGAATTAATTAGTAATTATGACTAAATTTTCTAAAAATTAAGACTTTTTGAATTAATTACTAATTATAACATGTATTTCTTCATTGGAGTTTGATTTTCAATATCAAAATATAACTGATTTTTTTTAATTTAAAAAAAAAATTTAATGTATTGTGCAAATTTTAATTTACGATACTACTGGGCCAATAAATAAAAAATAAAATATATACACGAATGAGCATGGGAAATAGTTAAGCTCACGTGCGGAAATATTTTTGGAGAGATTTTGGTGCCAGAATGCACCATGGAACGTGGGTTGTAGTCGTATCTTTTCAGAACAAGAGTATACTCTACTCCTTCACCTTTTTCTTTTTCTTTTTTTCTTTTTTCTTTATGAAACTTCTTTTTATATACGTGTATTTTTTATTTTTTATTTTTAAATAATGTCTAACATTTTCAACTTAATTTTCATATCCTCATATGCATAGCATACCACTTATATTGCAAATAAGTTTGAGACTTTTAATTTATAAGAGTTCTTATCAATTCGATAAGTGAAAGAATTGACTATCTCTATCGTATTATATCACAAGGGATGTTCTTAATTTTTTATTTTCTTATCAAATGAAATAAATTTATAAAAACCGTGGTTGTATTAGTAATAATATTAAATATCCTATAGTGTTGGACTATGGAGAGATACTAAATATGCTACTAAGCAAAGAGCTATCCTGAAGGTCTATTTACATTTTCTTTAATAAAATTCACATTAAATAATCATATCCACAGACTTGATTACTTAAGGCATGACGATAATTAAGAATTATAAAATTCCTAAAAATATAAAAAATAAAAAGTGTAAGCATACCAAAATATAAGCCCAAGAGTTGATATGCTAAAGTCTTCATAGCGTGAGAATAAGAAATTACCTAGATGACAATTACGTGTCAACATACTCCTTAAAATATGGGATACTCTACAAATTTGCTACTCTAATAGAATCTTCAGCATGATTATGAGACCTTAATTGTTACTATTAAGTTTCAGTGAAACGTTTTAAATTATGTTATTAATTCTAAATAAGACAATTTGAAAATATAAACAACTCATTAAACTGCTTAATTAAGTGTTAAGTGGAAAAAGATAAACAAATGCGGCCTTTTGAAGCCGTCGAGCCAAAAACCATTTTCATTCGACCAACTCTTTATAATTTATATAAATCAAAGTCAAGAGAGAGAGAACGCTTAAGCGTGGACTTTTTGCAGTTCCTCGCATTTTTTATTAGCCAGCCAGTGCTCTGATTAATATTTACTTTTATAATGTTTTTGTTTTTTAATCAAAGATATCTCATCTTTAGAACTAGATGTTGTTTATACCAGGTCAGTCCATTCAGGAAAAATATACTTTTAGTAAATATTTGCTTTATTCATAAAATCTATAAAGATGATACTTTCGACCTAATTTATAACTTAAAAGAGAAAAATATAAAATCACTCACTCAAACACTCTTTGATTGCGGTGATGAGCGAGCATTATTTGAAAAAAAAATATATTTCAATTGGTCGGTAATAAAAATACACATTACCTAGGATGAAAATTGACAAAGGATTAATTAATTGCAGGCCTAATACTTAAGCAATTTCTTAATAAGCCTAACATAAAATTAATACCGACATATATAGTAGAAAGCATGTGCTAATAATAATATACTAATAAGATTTAACATGCTTAATTAAGCTGACATGTCGCTCCAGCTCAATAACATATTTTGTGTGCTGTTCATCACTAATTTTGTACATACATTATCAACACATACTTGGTACTTTTATTTAATAATCTTGATTAGATTCGAAACATCTTAATTAGCATATGTTGTCAATGCATAATTAAATTAGCATCTTCATAGGTGGCCCTAGATTATTTTATTCAACAAAACAATAATAATTATTATAATAACGACGACATCAATAATATATTAATAACAAGATCGAAAACTTATCTAGATAGAGTCGGCGCGATGATCCAAAAGCCGTCTGCTTCGACTAAAACATGTCACCGATAATTTGAAAATTTTAGATAATAAAATTTGCTTGTAGAAATTAGCATGAGGAAGCTGATGGGAGAAACTGTACACTATATATATATGTATATATATATAAAAGCATGAGCTTAGGTTTGCGAGGTCACCTTACAGGCAAAGGACATAATTAGAGCAGTCTTTTAATTGAAGTGAAAGGGCAATTTGAATTTAGGCTACCACTGCATCCATGTAGGAACCATTAATTTGTAATTAAGGATGAGAATAATGAAGTTATTTGTAAAATCCAAGTTGTTCAAAAGAAATAAATTTCCAACAGCTAACACATACAAGTTGGTAAAAAGAAATAAGTATCGATTAATTTATATTACAATAATTTTTTGGAAGAAAAATTTGTGTTTATTTTATAATATCCAACCCAATCTCAAGATAGATTAGCTTCTCCGTATTAATTGATAGGTAGGAAATAGTACATTTTGGGTATCGTACGTATACCTTAACTTATACAGTAATTAAAATCAATCTTATTTATTAATATAATTTAAATTTTTTAATGTATAATCAAATCACACGAAATATAATATGTGGTTTTATTGTAATTGTTTTTTTTTACTTGGTCAGAGATGTATAAATGTAATGTAGAGTACAAATAAATAAATAATTATCCAATTCATTTACATTAATTCAAATTGGACATGTGTTGGAAAGTGCATTCTCAACACATGTATTTTAGGCTGTCCTCTTTACGTGTATAAATAAATACTGCATTTGCATTTTTCTCCTCCCCTAATAAAATTTATTTAACTTGTAATAAATTATTGAGTAAATTGATTATATTATCCTTATTTACAATAAAAAGAATTTTTTTAAAAAAATTACAGTAATTAATATTCGTGATTTGCAAATAGTAAAAATGAAAAATAAAAATCATTATTCTTAAAATCTATAAATATAATATTTATTTTTTAACATTATAGTTTCGCAAAAGTGACAATTATCCTTGAATGGATTGAAAATTTAATATTTTGTAATTAGCATATCTACCGTATACCAACGGTGACATAGGAAGTAAATTGATTACAATAATGACATATATATTTTATCATCTAATATAACTGTTACCCTCAATTTAATTATTATAATTTTGGCTTCGACAGTGAATATTGAGATATGTTTTTCATAACAAAAACAAATTAAGCAAAAGCTTCAATTTATTTTGAATTAAAAAAATGCTTGATTTTTGGTTTATTAGTGTTTATGATCATTATCTGATGGAGGTTTGGTCGGCCCACCTATAATGGGCCCAATTCAAACCTTCATATGATGTACTATATTGTGGTCCCACGCAACGAGGCCTATCTGTGTCATTTCCTCACTCGCTTTGTTAAGAAATTGTCGTTTTTCTTTTTCTTTTTTTTTCTTTTGAACGTGTTGATGTTATTATATCAATTGGGTTTCATATAATAATTTAATTCTTATGAATAATTCCAGTAAATTTAATTCTTATTGGATTCAAACCATGTAAATTTAAAAATTGATAAATAATTTACAGTGCTACTAAATAAAAAACTTATTAATTCTTACGAAATTTTACATATATGTAAAATTTAAACGCTTATCATAATAAGAAATGTATCTAGGCACTTAATTAATTCTTAAAAGTTAAAAATGATGCATTTTACATTTACATAAATAAATATGACACGAAGAAATGAATTGATAAAGGGAAGGGATTTGTATTATATAATTGTGAGGGAGAACGTGGCATATTTTTATTTTATATGTACTGATATTAAATAATAATATCCTTTTCCTAGAATTAATTTATTATTTATATATTTTTTAGAAATATAATTATTATTTTACTATAAAATAGTTTTGTAGACATGCAAATCTGTTATCGTTAATTGATGCATGTTTGGAGCGAGGCTGGCGTAGGTAAGTTTTCTTTTATTCTTTCTTGTTTTTGGTCTGCCCGTCGCAAGTTTTCTATATGTATTATTGTCATTGATAAACACGAAATGCGACATACTGACGCAAAGTTATCTCTACGCAATTATTAATTTCTACTACCAGGTTTTACAAAGAGAGTTCTCTAAGAATTAAAATTTTATTTTCTACTTTGCAGAGTGATACTTTGAATTAAATACAGAAATTAAAAGAAAAGAAAAGATTAGTCATAACTACAATTAATATTGTAATTTTAAAGTTAAAACTTTTGTTAACAGATCTTTTTTATATATCTAGTATTCTAGCACACTTTTAATATGAGACTAGTTTTATTTTGAGATTCATGATTTATATCTCCCGGTAAATTTGAAAGTTGAATTGAAATGTAATAAGAATCAAAATTGCGGGCAAGAATTATAGTCCCGAAATCAGTTGGCGGAAGTTGATAAAATTTGACCGAACAAAAATGTTGGTGCCTGGGAAGCAACAGAAAGAAACTTAGACAGGTAAGCTGACATTAAAGAAGGAAAAGTGGATGTCAAATGTCAAAGAGTTGGGGCAATGAGCAGTAGAAAAAAGCAGAGGCAGAGAGCGAAAGGCAAGTAGCACCCTTTCAAGGAGACAAGACGGCGCACGTAACTAACAAGCCAAAGCCTCCAGACTCCAGGGTCGGTATACACCCAACCCAATCCGATCCCTTGTTTTTAGAATAATATTACTGCTTGCAAACACCTTTACCTCTCTACACCCTACACAGCATAACTATGACGACCTTGTTTTCCTATTTTCTTTTGTTTTTTAGCAATTCCGTGTCAACTTTGCGCCTCTTGGTGACCGCGAAAAGCCAATTCCTTCTCTTTGATGACTCATAATTCTGGATGTATGGATGGTTATCAGAATCTCAAACATATTATATTATGTTGATCTTTTTAGGGGAACAATACATGCATGTTCGTTTTTCTTTAACCGATCACCCGTGCAACTTGGAACCCAAACCTTGAGTTGAACAAAATAAAGCCAAAAAGAAGGATTTGACTGAAATTTTTTACCAACTTTGACGCATGAATCGTGTTTATCTTATCCTTGGTGATACTCTGGCAAAAGTTTAACAATTCGACGGAAAGTTAGCAGTCGCAATCAGCTTCATAGCTATCCAAAAAATTTTATACTTTACAAAAGAAATAAGAGAAATCTTAGTTTATAACTTATAAGAAAAATAAAGATCATAGAGGGTTGGTGTGATAATCTCATTGGCATTTCACATTCTATAAGAAATGCGGGAAGTGGAAAGTTTGAAGTGGAATCATCAAATTTGGGTGATTTGGCATCATTTTAATAAAAAAGAAGAAAGAATACTAAAAAAAAAACAAAATTAATTGAAATATATTTCATTATTTTTGCATCGGCGAGGAGGAAGGTTTCATTAGAATATTAAGGGCACTGTTAAAAGAAAAAGAAAGAATGTGATTCCACGCAATCACATCATTCTTTGTTCAAAATTCTTTTTGGATGGATACATATATATAAAAGAAATAAGGCATGCATGCATTATGCATATTTTCCTTTCATACTTGGGAGTTGAAAGTAGAAAAAAGAAAAACAGAAATGTTATTAACAAATCACCCTGAGGCCTGAGCGTGAACTCATCTTTGACTGTTTCTAAATATTCACGCGCCGAAGTTGCGTACTTTTTGATTTTCATCTTTACTGATCATAACCGTTCAAGTCTATGTTATAAATTATTCATCTCACCCAAAGTTTTCTCAATAAGAGTGATTTTAAATTTTAAAGATAAATTTCATTTAAAAAATTGATCCCACTAATACACGTTTAGATTTATGTACAATATATTATTAGGTGCAATAGCAGTATGCATCGTGCCATTTGTATTTAAATTAATAGATATAATATATAATGTCATCCATTTCAATGTGAACGGGGAAATATGCTTCAATCAAGGCCAAAGTTTAAAATTTTTCACAAAATTGAACTTAGATGAAAAAAAAATTCATGCAAACAACCTATTAGTTTAACTCAAATAAACAAACTTATTTTTCATTTTATAAATAAATAAATTGAAATTATAATAAGAAATGATTAAGCTTAAATTACATAATTCATACGCAAATCTTACAATGTAAAAGGAAGAGAAAAAGAAAAGGTAATAGTCTTAAAAAAAGGAGTAAACCCACCCACCCAACATTTAAAACGTAACGTTCCACTTTAAATTTAATTCACTAGATTTGGATCCAAATCGAAAAGCAACACCTTTTGGCCAAGTTGGATGTTACGTTAAAGAAGCGTATTAATTAAATTAATTAATTAATTAATTACTAATCATAGTGGAATGTGGAAAGTGGAAACCCTCTTTTTGGTAAGAAAAAGTAAATTGGAAATTTTAGTCGGTCGTCTTGCTTTGCTTGGACCAAAGTGCATTTTGATTTTACATAGGCATTGTTGTTGGGCTTCTATTGAAATTTTGTGGGCTTCATAATTAACTCTCTCAATGCCTTGGACTAATTCTCCGAACACTGTGTTAAGGCCCAGTTTAGTATTTGCTTTGTTGGGTTAGTAAAGATAACGACAAGTTTGGGCCAGTTTGAACTTTGGGCCTACTAGGGAGTGTGTGGACAGCCCTACACTCAGCCGAAGCCAACCCATTTACATCTAAATAATTAGACGATTTTTGATTTTTGATTTTTTTTTTTTATTGAAAGGTTGAATAGACTAAAGTAACACTGCTGACTTTACAATAGGAATAAACATCTCTATTACTCACCAAATTAGTAAAAATTTTTATAATCGAGATGACTTGAACTCAAGATCTCTTACTCGTCATACCACCAAATCACACATGATTGATATTTTTGAATATATAGTTGCATAATATTAATTAAAACATGTGTTATTCACTTTAAATGATTATATTAAAACAATTTTGTAAATAAATATCAGCTCGTTTTTCTCCATCGTACTGTCAATTAGACTTTCTTTGATTTAGACAAAGGTTGAGGCTTTCTTTTTAATATTAGATTTTATATGGTTTATTGTATTTATTTATTTATTTAATATTTTATACACCCAGACTTCTATTCTTCAAAATTACTTCTAATTTTATTTGAACCAATTAAAACATTATTTTTTTTCTTTAAACAAATCAAATTTAAAAATAATAAAATGAATATTAAACTTTTTATATTTAATATTTTTTATTGTTTATATATATAGATTTTATTAGGATTCGTATATTTCAATATTAGTTCTTATTTTATTTTTCCAATCAAAATTTTCCTATATAATATTGCTGAAAAAACAAAATTACTATTTTGGTCAATATATGTATATATATAGATTAGTACAATCGTATTGGATTTTAACTTGATATTCCACTTTAAAATCCTAATTAAAGTTAGATATAGTTATCAGAATATTTAAGAAGTGAAATGTTTTGGTGCATGTAATAATGAAATAATTTTAATATCCTTTTAAGAATTATTGTTTTTCTCCTAAAATAATACCTTAATGAGTTTATACTTTGCTTTCCATGGCATAATAATAGATAATTGCCTCTCCTTTTCGGCTTTAGGTGATTAGGGCGAGTGCTTTGTTTATAATTTGAAGAATTAGTTAAAATTAATTAATTCTCCTCCATTGCACAATGATGCAGGGATGATAATGGAAAGGCACTTGGATGCAACATACTTAGCTCTTACTGGCTATGAAAGTTACAGGTCTGTGATAGCCAATTAGCGATCATTGCCATTATAGGAGCGTGACGAAAAGAAGTAGACTTACCAAATTTAGAACAAAAATAAACCATATTTCTTTTTAATTAGTTTACTTAAACTAATCAATCTCTAGTTATCATTATTCATTTCCATCTAGGCTTTACTGTAAGACTCGTCTCTCTGCCATTGGCCGGGTTCCTTACTTAATTCCTAAAATCCCCAATTCATTACACCTTCCTTTTTGTCAGTTTGTAGCCCCTAAAGGAAGCAAGGTATATAGAATTTAAAGTTGAATAATTAATCATCAACCAAACCACTACTGGTACTGTTTCGTTAACAACAAAAACACCCACGTTTCTTAAATTTAATCAAATCGAGCAATTAATTAATTACACTACACATATACTTCATCAGAAACAATAACCATATACAATGGCAAACTGAACAGTTTGATGACAAGTTAATAATATAGCAGTAGCCCAATTGATTTATTTCTGAACTGAATTGTTGGCAGAGAGGGTTGCTAACAAATCTAAATACATCAAAGAATGGAGAAGATGACAAACCAACTGGAGACAAATCCAAATCACATCCACACACATTTTAAAGAAACAACAGCTACTCGTAATAGAGACTAATTGAAGAAATCCCATGGGAATTTAGGTTGCTGGTGGTCTGAATTATTAGAAGTTGATGGCACAGGTAGTAATGGCGGTGCAGAATCAAATGTTTCCCACTGCGTAGTAACGACAACTGTGCCTGATTTGGAATGCTGTTCAGAAGCCAAGTGTTGTGCTTGCTCTTCTTCTATTGGCATTAGCCTCGGGCCATTAGGATAGTGATTGGGTTTCTGTCCGTTTGAATTATTATGCTTTTGTTGTTGATGCTGCTGCGTTATTGGTACGTGGTTTCCATTGCCATTTGGCATGGAGTTCTTCATCTTCAACATGTCTAAAGTCTCTACATATTTTTGAACTCTTCTCACCTTTATCAGAAAATAAATTTTGTAAAATTATTGAAATGTTAATTTTGCAATTTTGGAAAAGGAAGTTAATTAATTAAATTACCTGCATTTTTCTTTGTAATTTCGCATCTCCATCGGCCATAATTCCATCCAATTTCAACAATTGATTCATCAATAACTCAATCAAATTAAGCACATCTTTCTCTGCTACTTTCCCACCTTTAGTAATTACGGACTCAAGAGCCGACACCTACCCAATTTTAATCATCATATCAATATCCAAAAACAAAAGGAAATCTTTTTTTTTTTTTTTTTTTTTAATCATATTCAATATTCCAAAAAACAAAGGAAAATCTTTTTTTTTTTTTTTTTTTTAATACATTATAAGGAAAGGAAATACCTGGCCGGTTTTTTTTTTTTTTTTTTTTTAATACATTATAAGGAAAGGAAATACCTGGCCGGCGAGCCTATCAACTTCGAGGCTGATTTCTGAGATGGATTTTGAAGCCTTTTCCATTTTGGCGTTTCTTCTCATTTCAAGGAAACGTTTTTCTTGACTAATCGGGTCCTCAACAAGAACAATTTTGGACTTGTCTTTCACTCCAGAAATGTCCAGAAATGCATTTGAATCCCTCTCTTTGTCTTTGAATATCAGCTTTTGGTCTTGATGGTGCAGTCCTGTCGGTCCTGTCAACAGTTTTTTCAACTCCCCTGCATCCATAATCACAAATTAGCACAATTTTCAATCTAATTAAAAGAGCCAATAAATGAGTTCTGAAAGAGATTTTAAAATTTTACCGAATGTAGCTTGGGAGCTAATATTGATTTGGTGATACGCAGACCCGTACTTAACCCTAACTCTTATTGTCGGTGGAGGGATGGAGCTCCGATCGGAGTTCGGGTTTCGCTTCTGAACCAGCATTCCTCCCGGTCTAAGCTCCCACTCGTGCCCAGACTCGTTGCCGCCGCCTCCGCCGCCAGCTCTTGAGCTGCCATTCATAGTAGACAGCCCTGTCGGTTTAGTCTTCATTCTCATCATTTTATTTTTTTATCTTTTTTGACTATCCCTTGTGGTTGTGTCGGTTACAAAAATTTATGACACTTTTCAGTCAAAAAAGCCTCAGATCTCCAGAAACCGCGATTCTTCACGATCTGTGTTAGAAATCAAATATACCCATTTGAGAGGAAGACTGTGAGACCCTGTTTCAGAAAGCTCCAATCTCAGCATTACACGAGTCGAACCCAATAGCCCACGTAGATAGACAGGGCGTGACGTCTACAAGCTGCTACTTTTATTTTCTCTTTCTTCACAGAATCAATGGCGTCACTCAGAAGAAAAAACTCCAGCCATAAATGAATGAATGAATCTTCAATTCTTGCAATTCAAGAAAACTGAGCTCAATCGTTTGACACGCAGCCGGAAAATCGAGAATCTGCCAAAACCTTCAAACGGAGAAAGTAAATCCCAGATCTCTACCAAAATATCCAAAACCAAATGGCTCAACACTTAAAAGAATATCAATTTCTTCCTCTCCTCAAAATCAGAAATAAAAAATAAAAATAAAAATCTTAAACTCACCCCGATTTTTTCCCAAGAAAGCACACGGAAAATCAATTTAGAGTCAAAATCTAAGAATATGGGGATTTCAATGTGGAATAATTCCCCCTCTCTCACTTGCTGTTCTGGAGATATCGTAGAAGAAGAGAAAAAAAACATAAAGAGAGGAAATTGAAAATGAATATAAAAACGAGTGGACAGCTAACTGAGCTGTTGTTGTGGCTTGAGAACTATTTATACATATATATTGATACACATAATTTATGCATTATTGGAGATTATTTTATGATTAACAAAAATAAATTAAATAGAGAGAGAGAGAGAGAGAGAGAGAGAGGGAGACTGCGAAAGCCGCCAAAGCCACTGTTGAAAGGTTAAAACTCGGAAAAGAAAACTTTGGTCTTTCACCCAAGGATAAATTACAAATTGATCCCTATAATTGACCAATTATTTAGTATTATCTTTTTTTTTAAATACCTATTAAAACATAAAAATAACCTTTAATATAAAAAACATGAAAATTATAAAATAACATCTTAATTTTGATGTAATTTTCTTTTGGTTCGTGAATTTTAGGAGCATGAATTTTTTTTATAGGGTTTAATTGAAAATTAATTGTTCGCGATTTTCATATGAGGGAGAATTTTAGCAAAAGAAAGTACACATTAGATAAAAAGTATTTTGATTTTTTTTATTGGGCAGTTAGCAATAAAACATATAAAATTCAAAAAAGAAATACTTATCATCCAGTAGAAGTATACAGTAGGAATGCATTCATATTTTTTTTTTAAAAAAATAAGAAATATATGGTGACTTTATCAAATTATAGGGACCATATAGTAATTTACCATTCGCCAAACTATGAGCTAATGTTCAAACACATCCCGGTCTACATGAGTTCGAATAGGGGGTTCTTTCCTCTATAGTCCACGTGTATATTACAGGGAGATATAGGGGAATTTATAGTAGCCCAATCATTGTCTTGTTAATTGTGTGTTGTTGATGGTAGAAACAATTAGACACGTGGCATTTTATTGTGGCGAGCACGGTGCTGTGTCCGTGCGAGGTAAGGACTAAGGAGGTTAGCTTTTAATTAAACAGTAAGTTGGCTTTGCCGGGCATCAATACCAAAAATAACAAAACCGGTGACGTTTCACCATCACTTGGTTCGCACTAGTGCCACTTTCAATGTAGGGGATTCACTTTTTTTTTTTTTTTTTTAAATATATATGTATGGAAATTTTTATTTAACATAAATGTTTAATTAATCAGTGCCACGTGCAAGGTCAACAAATCCCTGCAGACTGCTTTTTCGGTTTATAATTTCCTTTGTTATTAATACAAAATACCGACTTTTATTAGCTTAATTAACAATTTGATGTTACGGCTCATAAAAATTATAAAATACTCAATTAGATGGAAATTTAATTTTGGTCAACGATGGAGCTAAGGGGGGGTCTAGAGGTGATCCTGCCTCCCCTAAATTTTTTTTTTTTTAAAAGATTTTACCCATAAAATATTAAAATTTTTTTATTTTACTCTTTAAAATAGTAAATTTTTTAATTTTGCATCTTAACTCTTGAAATTTTTTTTAGCCCATCCTGATTTTAATTTCTGGCTTCATCACTGATTTTAGTTGACGTTAACTGTAAACTAGGGTTGGTCTTCTTATAAAACAGAGATATTATTAATCCAAAAAAGGTGTTTTTTGAACTTTTCAATCAGTTTCTCACAATTATAAATTTTAATTTGTAATAGTGAAAAAAAGTAAGTTGAAAGTGATGATTTTGGGTTTTCATGACCAATAGAAAAAATTTCTATCTCAAAAAATGATTGATAAAATAAATAAATTTTTTGACTGATTATATATTTTTCCTCATTTAAAAATTTTTAGTGTAGACATTAAACAAGTAGATGACACTGTCTCGTGCAACGGAACAGTAGTTGCACCTTCTATCATCTATCATCTTATTTCCATAATTAGAGTTGGATCGCAACTGCCCGGAAGATCAAGTTCCTTGCCAACTATCAAACCCAATCTCTTTTCATTTGTTTTGAGCACTGCCAAACCTAGCCTAGCCTTGGTCAATTACATTAAAGAAGAGGAGCCAACTATGGAAAGGCACCCTTAAGGTTAGTCAATCCATCTTGTTTGATCACATGTTAGTGATATTGTACATCGTTTCACATCAATAATGATAATTTTTTGGTGTTTTCAATTTTTGTACGTAAAAATTATAGTAATTGGTTGCGTGATTATAATAATTTTCAAATATGTGCAGAGTGTGTGGTAAGTGGCATTCAAAAATTATTATTTATGAATATTTGAATTTTTAGATTTTAGACCATATTCTTTTTGCTGTCCATCTGGTCCACATAAAATCACAGTTGCATGTATTCATCAATTAGTGGCTTTTATTTGTCAAGGATATATAGAGAGAATCCAATCATCATACTTGGACAAAAACCATGCCTGCAAAGTAATGCTACTTCAAATGCTGGCTTGCAACTTTATAAACCATTTGTAATTTTCTTGTCACCTAGAAAATTATTTTTGTCAATTAAAAAAATAATAAAGTAAACCTACAAATTAAATTAAAAATTTTTGTATAATGTTTTTTAAAATGATAATGGAATCATGCAAAGCATAGAATACTATTGAAAATTACATTTGGAGTCCTCAACGTTGCTAGAACTTTCGCAGAAATCCACTACAAAATTGTAATTGCAAACAAAGTACGAGCCACCAACTGCAAAGTAGCGAAGTACACAAAGTAAAAAAGAAAGAGAATCATAAATCCAAACTTGGACCACGTCAGTCAAATACTCTCCGTGGAGACCAAGTAAAAAATATACTGTTCTACTGCCATATAATGTTGCTTACGTCACACTCCTGTAAATTACACGTGGCTATTATTGGTTTCATCATCGGCCTTGCCAAAATCTAGGCCCTCAATTCTCCAAACTCAACCGCTCCTTTTTTTTTTCCTGCTCAGTCTTTCGAATACTCCTTTTCGGTTTTCAGTTTTCACTTCTCCCTGTCTCCCTCCTTGACTTTATTGCCTGCCACCGACAGTTCTACACGTTCGAGTGGCACGTTTTACAACTTATACGTGGGAATACCTAAGTCGTCCAGAACCAGAAGGTCATCCCACGTGGGAATAGTTGGGATTTTATTCTGTGCATAAGCAGTTTGATTAAGATAATGCAACTTATAATTTGCGTATAAACGAGTGAAAAGTGGCGGTGGGGATTGTATTGTACTCATTGCTTTATCTCCAGAATTCTTCCATTTGTCCATTGCATTTTGCACTCAATTTTTTTTTGTTTCTTAATACTTTAAAATTATTTATTTATAATGTTTTTTAAAAAAATATGTGGAATAAAGGATTTTTATCTCTAATTTTCTATACTAGATATTCAGTGAAATAAATATGTTCTCACGTTAAAAAAAAAAAAAATTGATATAGCATATATACGTGGAGGTAGGAGAGCAGATAGCACGGGGACAAAAATGAAGTGACAACAACAAGTAAATGAGAGAAAATCAAAGAAGTTAATTATATTTTAATTTTAATGAAGAAGTAGTTATAGGGTTTTGAGCAGGTTGGGCTACAAAAGCATGTTTGATAAGGAACAGGAAACCGACCACTGGGCATAAAATATTGTTTTGCCATGCCAATGGTTTCATACAATTTCTGTGGGACTGTAGTCAATTTATCCACCACGTGATCACGTAATTAATAAGCAGAGGAGTTATTTTAATAATAATTTTAATTAGTAATTTCAATTATAATATCATAAAAGATTTATGACATCCTTTTTCTCTAAAGTATTATATTTTGGCATATCACTTGTTATATATAGAAAGAGTAAAATTAAAAGGATACTTTCGTTATTTCTGTCTTTAATTCTAAAGAAAGTAATTCTTTCCGACTACTAGACGTGTGGATGAAAATGTCATTTTGGAATGTTATAAAAAATGGAAAAAGGAAAGGTTTTCCTCTGCCTCTGAATTGATAGTACTTACAGAAAAAAAAAAAAAAAAAGAAAGCAGATTTGTGTGCCACCAGATAGGAGGCCTCTGTGTTGTGAACCGACAATAACATCATATTTCAAGTGAACCAAACAAGAATTATATATAATATACTTATTTTTAAGTTTTTCAAAACAAGAAAATCAATGTAGTGTTTGACAATCTTGTAATGTGTGCCATGCAAAAGCCCTCCTCTCTAAGCAATCAATTAGGAATTGATGAATTGAAAAAGAATTTAAAAAAGAAAAAAAAAAAAAAAAAGCAGCAAAATTTGTGTGCCACCAGATAGGAGCCTCTGTGTGTGAACCGACAATAACATCATATTCAATGAACCAAACAAGAATTATATATAATATACTTATTTTTAGTTTTTCAAAACAAGAAATCAATGTAGTTTGTTTGACATCTTGTATGTGGTGCCATGCAAAAGCCCTCTCTCTAAGCAATCAATTAGGAATTGATGAATTGAAAAAGAATTAAAAACTTAATTGACCAATCTCCAATGCAATTAATTTTCCTAATTTTAGCTAGCCTATTGTTTGGATCAAATTAATTAATTAATTAATCTGGATGACAATGAAAATAGAAGTGCACCATCTTTTAGGGTTTCTTTTTGTATATTTTAAGCATATTATCTTTAACAAGCAACATCCAGTATTACTATCTTGCAAGTCAAATGTCTGCCTAATCTGATTTTGGCCTTCCACTGGCAATTTGACATTTTATGCTCCAATTATGATGTTTCTCCTAATTTTTTTTAATTAGCTAATTGAGATGGGAAAATTAACACCAAATCCAATTTCTAGCACATCATCTTTTATTAATTAGATTGTGTATATTTGTTGTTGTAGGAGGAGGGAAATAATTAGATTGTCATCACTATCAGATCATAAAAATTTGAGACCTCCAAAGCCACTCATATTGTTGACCTAACAGAAATGCACCAATTGATGTCACAAGTTACGCACAATAAGGTGTCTCCATCGTCACCAAATGTCAATTGACTTCTACCACAGGGTGTTATAAGGTCTCTTTTTATTAATTAGTTAGTTTCTTCATTAGCTAATTAAGGTTAATTACATTCGAAAATGAAAATGCAACTACTAACAAGTTAATATATGAACGTTCAACGACTTTGAAGATGTGAACCATCACCTACAATTCCAGAACCATGAAAAAATTTGTGATTATTTTCCACTAATTAATTACATTGATTTTTTCATAAATATCTAATTAATCAATTAATTAATTTTGCATGAGATGTATGGTTATATTACCACTTCAATTAATTTTGCCAACTAATGGATTCCGAAAGCCAGAAGCCATGAAAATGATGCACCATAATCCATACAAGAACAGCACATGGCCACTAGTGTCCGAAACCGACGCATATTTATTTGTCATTCAACCAAAAAAAACGACGACTTTGTATTATTACTATAATTTCATGTGTTAGTTATAAATTGAAATGTTTAATAAATATAATTTTAAATTTTAAATTTTTAAATTAAAAAATAAAATTTACGTATTGTAAATTTTGTGAAATATTCCATTATGAAATGGAGACATAATTATAAAGCAAACAGCATGACAAAGGGATTGGTGAAGAATTTTGAGGAAGAAAAACAAAAATAATGTTGGTATCATGTCATGTTAGAAATGACACCATCATTAGTCTAAGCCAGTTGGCTTTCAAATAAGTGGTCTACCATTGCCTTTATTATTATTATTATTATTGTTATTTTTATTATTTTTGATTATTATTAACCCATATATTATAAAGTTTGATGAGGCTAAATATGAGAGTAAAGAGTAAATAGTAGCTATGGTATGGTCCTTAAATAAGTTATTAAAATAAATTTTTTCAAGTAATGATTAGTTAATTATACAAAGTTTCAATGAATGAATGACCATAACTTATATTAAATTAATTAACCCTCTACTATTTAAAGGTAGTCAAGCCTACTAATTGATGATGGACTCAACTGCCGCATTATTTTAAAATCAGAGCTTCGCAGGATCATATCATATGCAGATTCTGCTCATTCATTAAAATTAAGCTTGTCTAGGATGACCAACATATACATTTTATGTATCTCCTGTTTTCTTTCAACATATATAAAAGATAATATACAAACAAAAGATTCTATGTCACTATGTTGGGAGCTCCATTTTTACTTTCCTGTTCAAGCCCATTAACAATCTTAGAGATTCCCATTTTTCCACCGGAGTTGATGTCCCATTTGTCCATGTCTCCTCCTGCGCATACTGACATGCATCAGTCCCTATCATAGAATTACCTCCAAGCAACTCCTATCAATTCGAAGGGTAAAGAACCTTATCTCAGAAAAAACAAGGGTTAAACATTTGGTTAGACAAAGAAGCTTATCGACATTGAGCATGTAGACCATATTCAGCCGAGACACAATCCCCAAGCTTTGAATGACATGCAATGGCAGCCCTAAGTTGCTATTTTCAATTTACAATTAATAGGAGTTCTCAGAAAGTCAAATCTAAGCCTTTTATCTACTGCTCAACTCAGCCTGTTCAAAGCAATATCAAGGTAACAATTTAGAACTCTTCGCTTACTTCATGTTTCGCGATTAACTTCAAAAGGGAAACAATAGTCTGCAAGTGTGTGTCCGGTGAGCAACAGGTTGTCGTAAATGGAGCAGCAAAGGAAATAGGAAGGGCTGCAGTTATTGCAGTGAGTAAAGCTAGAGGAATGGAAGTAGCAGGTGCAGTTGATACCCATTTTGTCGGAGAAGATATTGGAAAGGTTTTCTATTCTAGTCTTCATTTCTTCTCTCATTTTCACCCACTCTGTCCTTTATTCGAGGAAGATATCTTCCATTTCTTTTTTGTTTTGGGTAATTGTTGACTACTTGGTTCCCAGATTGTTCAGCCTATTAATTCCTTCTTTCGCCCATCTATTTTTTCCATAGTAGCTCTGTGACATGGAAGAGCCACTGGAAATACCCATAATAAATGACCTCACTATGGTTTTAGGTTCCATATCTCAGGTAAATATAACGAAATTACTCTGTCCTTATCAATATTCATCATAAAGGAAAAGTAATCGAATCCTTTTTTTTTGGAATTATGAAATTCTGCAGTCAAAAGAAACAGGAGTAGTCATTGATTTCACTGATCCTTCTACAGTCTATGACAATGTGAAACAGGTTCACTGTCTTTGAACCGAAGCCATGAATTTCTGAAACATCTTCAAATTCGTATTTCGTTATAATCAATTAATAACTACTAATGATAGTTCACTTTCTCTTACATTATCTGATAGGCAACAGCATTTGGCATGAAAAGTATCGTCTATGTGCCTCGAATTAAACTAGATACAATTGCCGCATTATCTGCATTATGTGACAAGGCCAGCATGGTGAGCACAGGGTGAGATATTATAGTTAAACTTTCGTTTATATTCTTTTTAACCTGTGTGAACACTTCCGTTCTTCCAAAGACCAAAATATTCTTCCAATTTGTACACTTCAATTGGGCTGCACCAATGACAGGGTTGCCTGGTTGCACCAACTCTATCCATAGGATCTATACTCCTCCAACAAGCAGCTATCTCAGCTTCCTTCCACTACAACAATGTAGAAATCGTGGAATCAAGGGCACAAGCAGCAGTAAGTTACATGAAATAGAGTTGCCTATTTCACTCGGACTTTTATAGTTACATTTGTAAAATATGCAAAAAAAGTACATAACAAGGTAAAAGGGAGAGTGAACCTGCAAAGAAAGGGCCTCATATCCTTGCATAGGCTCTCACATCTTTGATATCTGCAGTACCAATGTATATATGAGTTTACAAGCTCTCTATGTATATACTGGCAAATGGACAATCATACAAAAAAAATATTTCTTTTATTCCCTACTATTCTCTGTATGCTCGTGATTATGTCCATACTCCAATATGATAATCCAAACCTTGTGGATAAATAAAAGCATTAGATGTAATGAAATTATCTTTCGTGCACAGGACCTTCCATCAGCAGATGCATTCCAAATTGCAAAGAACCTCTCCAACCTGGGCCAGATCTACAACAGAGAAGACTCGTCAACAGATGTTTTGGTAAGCAGGCACAGCGCATAACCATATCATACTATAGCCAGTAAGCCACAATTGATGCAAAAAAAGTTATACAGACTACTCATATTTTTTCCTGGTCCATAAGCATGGTGGGGTTCAAAAAAGGTGAAAACCACATTTGGACCCAATCTTAAATGTGCAGTGCTGAGGAAGCTCGTCTCATTTAAAACTTCAAGACCCTAGACTTTAATTGTAATTTGATGACTCATTTTGCTTTCATCCTACAAGGCTAGGGGCCAGGTTCTGGGAGAAGATGGTGTTAGGGTGCATAGCTTAGTCCTACCAGGGCTTCCCTCCAGCACAACAGTTTACTTCTCTGGCCCAGGAGAGGTACAGTTTCCAGTTCACTTTTCTGAACATTGAAAAGCATTAAGATAAATTATACCTTTCTACCATGATAATCCAACTATTTTACTGCCATTGACCACAGGTTTACTCCATCAAACATGATATCACAGATGTGCAGTGCCTCATGCCTGGCCTAATCTTGGCTATTAGAAAGGTCATCCGTCTTAAGGTAATCAATCGTGTGATATTTCATCTCTTTCTTGATACTTCCAGCTTCAGCCTTCAACCCATCTTGAAGTAAAATTTACTTTTGTCCTTGTTTTTGTGCAGAATCTGGTGTATGGCTTGGAAAAGTTTTTGTAAGAAGCCAAATATTCTTTTTGAAGAAAACACATCATTGTGCAGACAAATATTTGACAAAGGACGCTTCAGTGATACATTAGATAGAAAAGAAGATTTTTGTAACTTATGCTTAAAGTCAAGCCCATTGCTTTAGTTGTTCACCACAAAAATGTAATTCAACATATCTTTGGGAGAAGAAGTTCAATTTGCATATAAACAAGGATCCCTTTAAGATGTCATGAAAGTAGTTAAATAAGAGCAGGGTTGTCTCTGGGAAGTCATACCAAGAGGCAGAGCAGTTTAAAGCATTTAAAAGCCCTATTCTGCAATTTCTTTCTTGTTATTGGTCTAATTGCCAATCGTGCTGAACTTCAGCAATATAATCTTAAGGAATCTATATCCATCCTGCAACAATCAAACAAATCTGCATTTTTAACTCTTATACAAATATAACCTGCCCAAAGTTGAAATTCAACTCCTAAATGTTATCCAGTATGGATTAATAAGATAAATTTAGGATCTAATCTAACCATGTTCCAAATTAATACAGCTGTAACACATTCATCATTCCCACTGCTAATCTCTAAAGTGATCTACTTAACGAAACTGATTATAGTTCGATAGATTCTTTATACATTCATGACTATATCATATGATTTTCACCATCAGAGATCTTTGGACATGTCTTGTACATTGAATTTTGAAATTTAATTGGCCAATAGTACCATTGAACAGCAAATTCACTAAAAGGGACAGAGGGAAGCAAATTTTACGGATACAAATGGACTTCCTGTTGCACCTTCCATACAAAAAAGCTGGGAACTTAGCCTATAAGAGCTTAAGCATTCAATTGTCCAAATGAAATATCCCTCCCACCAAAAATCAGGCTACAGATCCAAATTTTAGTTTTTATCATTGATACTGTCAAATGCTTTATATCTTCATTCTTAAACAACAATATCACAAAACTCAAGTTCTTGGGACGAAATTTATCTGCAATCTGCAGCATCTCCTGCTCTCTGAATTACTTTATCCAGAAATGTAGTAACTTCTTAGACATGAAAGTTCCAGCAGCAGTTCCCATAATAGCTAATCAGCAGAGCTTAGAGTATATACTAAAAAACAAAGATAACTTTACCAAATCTTCTATAGGATCCATTTTGATAGCCTGGGAGTTTATAAACCAACGGAATTTGAGTATGGGATTACCTAATAGAGTTGTAAAATTTTCTGGAGGTAGAAATTCATACATAAAGACTTCAGGACACTTAATGCACTTGCACTTCTGATGGAATGAATGCATGCCACTTGTTTGCAGACATACTTTCAAGATAATGAAAACAAATAAGAAATAGCACAAATTTCCAACAAGTGAGTTACTCATGAACTATAGTGATTTCAACAGTACTTCAGTATGTTAAACAAGGAAAACTAAAAGCAAGTTTTAGTCAGCACCTGCACAACCAAGCATTGAGACTGCCATGCTTGAAGCAGTCACATAATCAAAGCAGCCTTTTACTGGATACTGATAATTCAAAATTGAGCCATAAATTTGTTACAAGTCTGAACATGTGCTTTCACCTCCAAATTTATTTGTCACTGCCCTTATCCAGGCTCTATCTTTATCACCATATGCGTACTCCATGCTTGAAGCCAACAAGACAAAACCTTCAATCTTTTCCATCTCATTAGCACTTTTAGCTCTGGCTTGGTGCACTGGCTCCACCAATAATGAACGAGTTCCCTTGGGAAGCATCTCCCACAGTCCAGATTCTGATATAATGATCAAGACATCATATGATATCCACAATAAGAAAAGTCATTAGAAGAATCATAGCTCATAAGGATAACTTTCTCTGTTATAGTTAACATATTGATCAGACTCAAGTTTCCAGGTAAACTACATTTCTTAGTTATGTCAACTAAGATGAGAATACTGCAGATGGTCTTTACCGTTCTTTGTGAGGTCTAAAAAAATAAAATAGCTGTCAGTTCCTCTATCTGACAAATAAACCATAAAGACTAAAGCAACAACAGATATCATGACCTTAAAGTGAAATGCAAGGCAAAATGGCCAATGCACGGAGCAAAGGAACAACATTCAGGGTACAGTGAGAATAAAAGAGAATTAGCAGTTCACTGGGGCATGGATATGATTAATCAGAATAACTATGCAATTTCTTGATTTCCATTGATATACAAACTTGATATGCTAATCTTCTTATTTGAAGCTTGCTTGGGCCTGGGAATAAAGAAAATTGCAGTAACCCCAATACATATTTAATTTACCAGGTCCATTATTAACCAATATATCTAACAATAAGATATCCGCTTCAGACATATACTAGAAAGTGAAAAGGTTCTTATATTACCTGCAGTCTGTGGAAAATAGAGGGTGTCCCTTAAGTCAAACAAACCAATGCTATCGATCTGTTTCAAAAACCAATCAAGTAATTGAGCCTTTGATAAATTATCTGGTGTTTTCCAGTATCCACGAACGCATAATCCACCTTGAATTGATATCAACTAGGAATTGAGAAAATAGTCATAAGTTGGTAACTTGACAAATAAAGTAGCACTGTATTTATTATTTAGGATTCTTTTATTTTATCTTATTGACAGCTTATTGGATTTTCAACTTATTCATTTAGACAATAATGGAATAAGTTTGTTTGAGTTGAACCAATAAGCAGCTTATCTGAAAATTTGCAAGCCAAAATTTTTTCTGATAAAAAAAACTTCTTTTGAGAGTTGATTCAATAAGCTATATCGCTTATTAAAAGACAAAACTGTCTCATACAATTATAAAATGATAGCATACCTTTCTTAATCATTTAGCGCAATAATCTATTAATTCAGATTCAACATTCAGCCAAAACAAACAAGACTTTAGTCTATATAAAAATATATAAAATAAAATCCTATTAAACTCCAAGATAGAATATAGCCACCCTATAGTTTTCATATGTTTAGTTCAATTTCATAATGGTTACCAGAGAAACATACCACAGCTATGGTGTTTGTGTTTCGTAATAAAACATAGGTTGCCCAAGCCAAGTCCTCCTTCTGAGTATCAAATATATTCTCAGACATCAGAAAAATCTGCTCAGCACCTCCAGGAAGAGCTGCCTGATCCATTGGCCTTACACCCTGTAATATTATGCATTCCATTAGGGCCCCAAATAATATATAAAGCAGTTCTCCATTCACGAATGTAGAATTAAATAGAATTCAATGGTCCATGTATTTAATTCCTGGCTGCGGGTATAACAACAGTGTGGTATAACATAACAACAAAGGATACCTTACACAATGTCCATCGGGTTGCACTGTAACTTATAAAAGACAGTAGAAGAGATATTGGCTATTTTATCTAAAATAAATACTAGTATAGGCATGAATAGAATAGCAACACTAACTGCCCCTCAAGAAATGGAGTCCACAACGAGTAGCAAACCATATTCAATATATATATCAGCTACTTATCCCCAGGGCACCGGTCACCGTAGTCATAAATTTTCTCAGCTGCAAACCCTAACCGAATTTATTCGAACTCAAACACTTTATTATCCTAAATGGAGAAATAATACCAGCAATAATTGGGAAACAGACCTAGACAAATTATTACCTTGAGAAATCGTCCAAAGAAAGGAAGTGCAATGGAGAATGCTGCCAGAGAAATACCCAAAGCCTCCGTTCTCTACGTGAAAACCAAAATATAAATATCGCAATTACTAGGAAAAAATAAATAAAGAGCACAGAACATAACCACCTTACCAGCTGGGGCGGGCTGGCGGCCGAATTAGAACCCAGAAAGTGGTTCAATAATAGAAGTGACCCGAATCCGTATCCTATCCATCTGGGTAAGTAGGATTCGTCCAATCCAGGTATACCTAAAATCCCCAACTGATTTATTATTTAACTAATTCTGCGAGCAATTAGCTGATCAGTAAAGAAAAAAAAAAAGAAAAGAAAAAGTTCTGTTTTCACCAAATGTGAAGCGAAGAATGGAAAGATTGAGTTCCTGCTGTTGATTTTCTCTCGTTTGAGAATTGTCAATCCGAGAAGCTATCACTAAGGATTTTCTGGTGACTTTGGCGCGAAACTTTGGACGGATGTTCAACTGGATTAAAGGGTGAATTGAAAGACCACTCATTTTCGTTTCCCTTCTTTGGGAATTGAGAAAAATTCAGGAGAGATAAACATGCTGCAGATTTTCATTTTTGGACTGCTTTAGACACGTCGCTCAGTAGGCCAAGCCCAAACTAAAAAGGCCCGTTTATAATATATGGGCTAAGTATGGTTCGACATAGAGTTACAAACTATGCAGCAAACTAAATATGGGACATTTGAATATGCACTCAAAATTACAATATGGTTTGTTATGCTTAAGATAGTTTGATATCGAGTTCAATTCAGACACTATTTACTGTTAATGAAAACTATATCCATTAATGGTTTTTTTTTATTTATTTTATTAGACTGGGATTTTCTTAAAAGGGCTACTAACCTAAAATATAATGTATTTAAAATATTACTTGTGTTGTCTCATCAATATAGACTCACCTTTCTTTTTTACTTGTTTTAAAATACAGTCATATTAACTTTTTTTCAAAATATAATTTATTACTTCATTTTTTAATATATTCATAATTAATATATATTTATATTGACAATTGCATATATTACAATTATTAATAAATGGATATAGTTTAATTATATTAATAAAATTTTCTTAATTTACGTGAAAATCAAATTAAATCTCTATACAATGCACGGATGGGTATATTAAATTAGACTGTGTAAATTAGAAGCCAATTTGATGGGAATTTATGTACATGCGTAAAAGTCATCTATAAAACTATGCAGACTCAAAAAGTCAAAACATACAGTTATTACCAGCTAGATACACATCTTTCCCAAAAAAAAAAAAAAAAAAAAAGAAAATCAATTAAATCTCTAAACAATGCACGGATGGGTATATTAAATTAGACTGTGGTAAATTAGAAGCCCAATTTGATGGGAGATTATGTACATGCGTAAAAGTCATCTATAAAACTATCAAGACTCAAAAAGTCAAAAACATACAGTTATTACCAGCTTAGATACACAAAAAAAAAAAAAAAAAAAAACAAAAGAGGAATAAAGTAATTTAAAAGTCAAACTCCAATTAAACCCACCTTAATTTCCTTTATCAGTTGGTGTGGTTCCCAAAGCCAAGCCCAATTATTTACTATGTGGCTATGGAAGGATGGGGTAGAATGCATTTAAAAATATAAAAATTAAGAAAATAATTAAAATTATTAATATAGCTAACGCTTTATTAAAATGCCTTTTTAATAACGATAAATTCAAATTATTATTTAATTGCTTTAAAATGAATATATTTGGAAGTAAAAAATACAATTCGACAAAATAAAAACTTATTAAAAAACAAAAAATTATGCCTTAGTAGAATAAAAAACATCCACGTATTCAAAAAAATAAACATATTATTATACTCTCTAAATTTCTAAGAAATACAGTCAATTACAAATATTTTAGTAATTGGCTGAAAAGTTTCAACTCGGTATATGTATATTTATTGAACCACTTTTCGATTTTTTTTTAATATGAATTTCTTTTTTTTTTTTATTATTTTAAGAATTTTTAGCAAACGTGAAAGTGAAGAAAACTGTAATCTCAAGAAAAAAGGGCGATTGAATCAATGAAATGATTTCCCATGGAGGTATAGTTGCCACGAATGGAAGTCTAGGAATTAATCGGACGGCTGCGATGCATTAGTCAAAATGCATAGGCTATCATTTGCATTGCATGTGGACCAAATGTATTAAATTAAAATAAACTATAATAATAATAAACGCTTATTTATTGCCATGTTCGTTTAATGGTGTTCAACAATGGTATTTTTTTTTTTAAATTATTTATTAATATTATTGAAAGGACCTCACGCACCCAAACAAAAAGAATATTTATAGAATGAAACCTTAGAGGACAAGAGAAGAGATAAATAAAGGCTTTTAGGGCACTCGGTTCCGCCACTTATTATTATTATTATTATTATTATTATTATTATTAATTATTAATTATTATTATTATTATTATTATTATTATTATTATTATTATTATTATTATTATTATTATAAACCGTTCGGATAGCATTGGTATAATGGGATTGTTAAATTCATGGTCATTTAGTAGTCCAAAACAGAATATATAGTCAATGAAATTAGTGGCTAGATTATCATCTATCAATGTCAATGTGAATGTCAATGTCAATCACTTTATTTTCATCGTATAAATTACTCTGCGTATAATAATACTTTTATTTTATAAATTCAACTTTTAATTTGTTAATGCCCGGCATTATTATTAATAATTATCTAAAGTTAATGTTTTCATTCATAAATTATTATTATCCTTTAAATATTCACACTTGACATTATTCAAAATCTCATTACTTATATTTATCTCAAACATGTTTAAAATACTATTTAAATCTCAAAACCTATTTTTGTAAATATCCGTCACAAATAATATCTTTGACTGTCCATTCTCAAGTCATGTACTCTCATTAACGGATTGGAGCATTTCGTTTTCTTCTCAAATCCTATATTCTTATTAAATGAGTTGAAATAAGTCGTTTTTTTTCCATATCTAATCATTGTATTTATTAAATAATAGAAAAAAAATTGAATCCCTCATTTAATGGAAGAAAATTTTCAGAAGGACGTAATGGTGAGAGATTAATTAATGTATTTATTACATTATAGAAAAATTATAATTACGATCTAAGTTAAGAGACTAAATAATTATTTTACCTTAATTAAAAATTTCATAAATTAATATAGCAACACTTTTGGCTACGATTTTATTTATAGCGCGTGAACACAAGCATCAATCTGAACGTATGTCTATATCCTTTAACAGTGCGGGTGAGGTGAACGTCACGCCCTGATGCTCTATACCCACATTTTCAACATGGACAATACCGCTCTATGGAACACTTGCCACGTCACTTTTAAAAAATTTTCATGCCTATAATATCCACAATTTCCTTACTGAATTACCTTAGATGTCCCCAATGTAATGAAGTGTCAAACGGTTGTTGCAGAATTCAGATATACCTCACTGTAGACGATATTTGTCCCAGGAGACCTACCGATCTATCATGAGCGACCTTCAAACAAGCCAATGATACTGTGCCACGTCATAGACGAGCTAGCTTCGCCACCGCGCGATATAACACCGACTACGTTTCTCTAAGATACGATGGACACGTGTCCATGTTTCAACGGGAACAGCCGGTGATATAGGGGCTAGTTACAAGTGCAGCCGGTCACTCCGTCTCTGCAATTCCCGCTAGGTATATAAGCGGCGTCCTCGAACCCTCTATCTCTCTTCTTCCCCTGATTTCAGTTTCCCAATTGAGAGAAAAAGTAACGTTTTTTCGCTTTATCCAGCTCGCTGTTTCGAGGTTAGTAGTTTCGCTTCATTTTAATTATTTTTGAAAATTATTTTGAGTTCCTTTTACTTTTCCTTTTAGTTTTTTCTTTTTTGGTTGGTTCAAGCGTTAAATTTTGATCTCTCTCTTTGGGCCAGAAACTCGGTGTTTCAGTTAATGGTATTCTCTATATGGATTTTCTCGGCTTGCCTACATGTTGATCTTTCAGTTTTAAGTTCAAACCCAAGTGTTGAATTAAGGTGAAGCCGTTGATTATTCTTGGTATTGTAATTTGGGAATTTGGACAGTATCGATTTCGATTTGAGTTTGGTCACACTCTGTGATTTTCAATGCGCGTGATTAACCTGAGGGCAAACTTGATTAGTTGTTAATGACATGAGTTTTGATACCATCGCTGTTAGGCCTTTAATGTACTTGAATTTGGGGTTTGTGTTATCAGCTAGTCTCGTTGTAGTGAAATGGTTTAACTAAAAATTAGGGTTTTTTTTTTTTTGAAGGGGGTGGGGGGGATGATTGAGGAATTATGCTTTTCTCATGTTTAGGGGTCATATATTGACAGATTTGATGATACTGCTTCTGTAGTTTTCTTGTTTACTTAAGAGGGAAGTTAATTTTGAAAATTTTAGTGCCTTATTTTCCTGTTGTGGCATGTTTTTCAATATAGCTAATGGTGTTATTTGCTTTGTTTATTGAACGTTGCTTAGATCCCTACAACAAATTGTTGAAAGCTCAAACAGATCACAAAATATTGCACTCCATTTGGTCCAAACAAGGGTCTCCTTAATCAGTGACACTATTTGTACAAGGAATCAGATTTTTCTTTCTCTTTGGCTGGTGAAGCAGGAATTGTGTCTATTGTGTGGAAATTTGTATTTTTATACCTTTTGGAGCTCTCTTTTCTTTTTGTTTTTCTTTTTTATCCTTTTGCTTGGTTCATTTTTAGAGACATTAAGGGGATTGAGCATATTGATAACTGAAAATACTGGTCAGGCCTGGCTCTGGAGAGCTACTTAGACTCTGGCCACCAGGGGGCAGTGCCTGCCATGGCACCTTCTCGTGTGGCTGGAGGGTTAGCCCAATCTTCCTCAAGTTCAGGAATTTTCTTCCAGGGGGATGGGCAGTCTCAGGCTGTAGTTAACTCACACTTGACTTCATCATTCGGTAACTCATCCAATTCGATTCCTGGAACTGGGCGTCCCAATCTGGGTCCGGTTTCTGGGGACATGAATACTGCGGTTTTGAACAGTGTGGCAAACTCTGGACCAAGTGTTGGGGCAAGTTCCTTGGTGACAGATGCAAATTCAGCACTTTCAGGAGGTCCACATTTGCAGCGAAGTGCGAGCATCAATACAGAGTCATACATGCGCTTGCCAGCATCTCCCATGTCTTTCTCATCCAATAATATAAGCATTTCAGGATCGTCAGTTGTTGATGGGTCCTCTGTAGTTCAGCAGGGCAATCATCAAGACCCAAGTGCACAGCAAGTCCAGCAGAACCAGCAGCAGCAACAGGGGACTTCAAGTGCTACGTCCCTGCCCACATCACAAAATGCACAAGCTTCACTTCCCATGGGGCCCCGAGCTCCTGGAACTTTCCTACAGGACCCTAATAATCTATCGCAAGTACAAAAGAAGCCGAGATTGGATATCAAACAGGAAGATATTCTGCAGCAGCAAGTTTTCCAACAACTGCTTCAGAGACCAGATGCCATGCAATTGCAGGGCCGTAGTCCGCATTTGCAAACCTTGCTTCATCAGCAGAGATTGAGGCAGGCGCAGCAGCAACAAATTTTCCAATCTATGCCGCCACTGCAAAGAGCCCATTTGCAGCAGCAGCAGCAGCAGATGCAGATGAGGCAGCAAATGCAACAACAGGCCATGCAGCCAGTCTCTGCCATTAAGCGTCCGTATGATGGAGGTATTTGCGCGCGTCGGTTGATGCAATATCTGTATCATCAGCGACAGCGGCCAGCTGTAAGTTCAGATGTTTATACACCTATTGTGATGTTCCTATACCTATGGTGTAAATACTTGTTTTGTTTCAGAGAAAGTCAAGTATTACTATTTTGATTAAGTTAAATACTTGCATATAATACTATCATTGCATAATTATTTGGGCAGGAGAATTCTACTGCTTATTGGAGGAAATTTGTGGCAGAGTACTATACACCTCGTGCAAAGAAAAGGTGGTGCTTGTCATTATATGATAATGTTGGGCATCATGCTCTTGGCGTTTTCCCTCAGGCAGCTATGGTCAGTTCTTTGTCCTGTTAAGTATATTTTTGTAATTTTTACAATATAAGATGATAATTTTTCTATATGATAATATTGAACTTTTTTACTGTTCTGGGTACTTTTTGCATAGGATTTTTTGTTCACAATGCTGCAATTTGATATATAATGAAAATTATACCTTGAGCTGCTTTAGTAATCATACCTTGGTGAAACTGTTTTTTGTTTGCAAGTAGCAGATATTCAGCATTGCATTTGTTCAAACTCACCCATTTTATTTCCTGTTTGATTTTCAGGAGGCATGGCAATGTGACATTTGTGGCTCTAAATCTGGAAGAGGATTTGGTAAGCAAACTTTTGGTGTTTGCATAGAATTCAATTTTCTGCGCCAAGACAATCACTATTAAACTGTGATTCTTGAGATTTTCAAGTTTTCAAAAAGCTTTTTACTTGACTCTGGTGGCAATTGCATTTTAAAGAGTGCAAGAATAGGTTTCTGAGTTCATAAAAGCTAAAGAAGGCTTAATATGTGCAAAAAATTCTTTTAATTTGAGTGTGCTATGGGGATAAAAATAAGAAGAAAGGATGTCAAACTTTGGCCAGTTTTTGAATTAATTTAGCATGACTTGATGGAAATATATCCAACTTGTATAAGTTTTGTGTAGCTGAATTAGTGAATGTCGTGATTAGTACGTGATAAAGGCATACTAATCGGTTGATCGTAAGTTCATAAAATCGTCCAAATGATTTTACTTTTTTCAAGCAACTTTATGTGAGTTTATCAAAGGTTTGATTTTTGTTATGTGATAAATTGGTTCCTTGAGTTTGACTCATAAAATCATATGCGTTGACTAGTGATTTAGACAACTATGCACTCAGTTGTTGAAGGAAGAATTGATCTCAAAGTTGAAAGGATCTAGAGCTATAATGGAGTTTGGCTTGTGTGTGTGTGTGTCTGTGGTTATGCTTATGCTTATGCTATGGTGTCAGCGCTTTCCTTCTGTTGATCTTACTCTTCCCATTACCTGTTTCTGTTTGTGCTTTTGGAAGAAAAAGGAAAGAATTTGGATATGCTTTGCAGAATGGATTTTTCTCTTATATCTCAAATCTTTGGATAGTCTTTATTTTGTCTGCTTGTCTTGCATCAATGATTTTTTTTCTTTTTGGTAAAAGATTGCTGTTTGTTAAATGAGAGTGTTAATGCCATTCATGAACAGGATGCCATTTATGGACAGGGAAGAAGTATCTTCTTCCATTTTCTATTTTATTATTTCTCCCAAGTGTTAGCTGAAGTACAGAGGTAGAGTGATTTAAGATAACCCAATGTTTCATGTTTTCACCAATGTTACACTTTCACCTAAAATTTTGTTCTACCAACTTTTGCATATGCTAATCCTTTTAATATCTATGCTTTTAAGCTTGTCCGGTTCCCACTTTGTTAGAGTGATGTTTTCAATATCTCATTGAGTGTATTACTATATTATAATAACTTAATGTGAAATATCTAATTTTTCTCTATCAACAATGCATCACATATTTGAAAAGTAGCAACAAGAGACAAAAATTTATGCTTTGATTACATTTTACATGCATGCGGTTTTAGTTTCATGGCTTCTTTTCAAGTTTCTTGTTCTAGAGATTTATTATGTTCAATTTTTGGGGCAATTTTCACAGAGGCCACTTTCGAAGTACTTCCTAGACTCAATGAAATCAAATTTGGCAGTGGCGTCATTGATGAGCTATTATTTTTAGACTTGCCACGTGAATGTAGATTTCCATCTGGAATAATGATGCTAGAATACGGAAAAGCAGTTCAAGAGAGTGTTTATGAGCAACTTCGTGTTGTTCGTGAGGGTCAGCTTCGTATCATATTCACGAATGACTTGAAGGTCAATAGAGATATTATTGATTTGTCTGTATCATCAGTTTTTCAATTTGTTGAACAAGTTGCTTGTCTCTGCATATCAGATTTTGTCTTGGGAATTTTGTGCACGGCGTCATGAAGAACTTCTCCCACGAAGGGTGGTCGCACCACAGGTACCATTTTGAACCTTTATTTTCATATCTCATTGTAATTGTAGTCCTCCAAATGGAAGCTTTTTTTATGTCTCTGGAGAACCAAAGCGAGAAATTATCCGGTTCTGTCATTACTAACAATGTTAGAAATACTGTCTCTTGGATAATTTTTTGAGGTACTAATATGAAAATTTGAGGTTAAACTTTGGATTGTGCGGGTTTGTAAAATTCATTTATTATGTACCAAATTTAGTTAGTATGCAATTGCATTTTCTAGTAAATTTTCTGGAGAAACAAAATATGGTTCTCTTCGACTCCATTCAGTAATGCTTTCTAGAGGAGGTGGGGAGAGCAAAAGTGGGTTTTTTTGTTGTTTGTAAATTAGATCTTAGGGTTGTGAATTTTCTGAATATCCATTTTGTTTTTGGTGAAAAATTTAAGTCTGATAAAAAGCCAAATTGAAGAGACCAACTTAACCAAAATTTTCTGTTTAGGTTTTAATTCAGTTATCATAATAATTCCATTTGGTTCAGTATTCACTTTCAAAATTTTGCAATCCAAATAAATTGAACTTATCAACTGAATGCTTGCCCCCTAATAACCGAGTGCAAAATTGGAACTCAAGCATTTTGTGATAAATATTTTTAAGCTCAATTCCCTGTGCTTTTGCAGGTGAATCAGTTGGTTCAGGTTGCTCAAAAATGTCAGAGCACTATCGCTGAAAGTGGATCCGATGGGGTTTCTTCTCAGGACTTGCAAACAAATAGCAGCATGTGAGTAAAATTGAGCAACAGCTTCATTCCCTTCCTTCTCTGCATGGGTGTCTGTTCAATTCTTTTTGGTGTAGTCCTTCTATAATGAGTATATTTCTGAAAATAGTATCTCAAAGGATTTCCAGCTAGTCAGCTAAGAGATCTGGAACAATACCTTGGAATCTCTCTTCGTTTTTTGCCAGGCTGGATGCTTATGCTGGTATAAGTATGTTTAACTGTTAATACTAATCCAATGTTTTTGAAGGGTATTGACTGCTGGACGGCAACTTGCCAAGACTTTAGAGTTACAGTCTCTAAATGATTTGGGATTTTCCAAAAGATATGTTAGGTGTTTGCAGGTATAATTTGAGCTGTTCCTGGATTTGGATTTTAGTATAGAACTAAGTTTCTGTTATGTTATTTATTATTCTTTTAAGTTTTCGCTCCAATTTGTTATAGATTTCTGAGGTCGTCAACAGCATGAAGGATCTGATTGATTTCTGCCGAGAAAACAAAGTTGGGCCAATAGGTAATTCCTAATGGTTGGTGTGACATAGTTACATATTACATGCTAGCTGTTGGCCGTATGATGGTGGATTATGGTATTCTTTTTATCAGTCCTATGTTATGGGTTCTCATTTTGGAGCAGCGAAATTCTGGACAAAATCTTTTGTAACGAGAGGTCAAGTTGCATATATGCATTACTGCCAAAGTAAATATGTGCAAATTTGAGTACGGTTACTTTGCTGAAAGTTCAAACTAAGTCAGTCTTATAAAGTTCAAATTGGACAGTAATGTTAAGTTCATTAGCTCCAGCTAAATCATTATTTCTTTTGAGAAATCATTACTTTTTATGAGCACTATGATGTAATAAGGATAATTTGGGGCAATTTTTCTAAGATTGTAGCTGCTGCTTGCTTGTTTTACTTTATGTGATACCTTTCCTGGTAGTTTGTGTGTGGAGATCTAATAGGATGTAGACATCCAAATAGATTTACTTTATGATGCTGCCCACTGAATGAAGCAACTTCAATTTTTGTTTTGGTTTTTGGTAAATCTTCTCTAATGTGACTCAGTACTGTGGAACCAAATTGCTCTTCCTTGTTTTCATTTATTGTTGGCAAATTTGTAATTGATCTGTGTGATCTGTAATTGCTATCTTGTGTCCGTTGCCTGGTTAATGCTGCAACTAGTGACATGATTTTGACCTTACATGCACGGAGATCTCATTCCAACCCTTGTGTGCAGAGGGCTTGAAAAATTATCCTCGGCAAAGCACAGCGGCCAAGCTCCAGATGCAAAAGATGCAGGAGATGGAGCAGCTAGCCAATGTTCAGGGCCTGCCAACTGACCGGAACACTCTTAATAAGTTGATGGCATTACACCCTGGCATAAACAACCAGATGAATAACAATCACATGGTTAGTCGAGGGGCTTTAAGTGGTCCAGCACAGGCTGCGTTGGCACTGACTAACTACCAGAATCTGCTCATGAGGCAAAACTCAATGAATTCAAACTCCAGCTCTCTCCAACAAGAGCCTGCATCGTCTTTTAATAATGCTAGTCAGAGCCCATCTTCAAACTTCCAAGGACCTGCTGCTTTTGTACAAGGATCCATGCAAAACTTACCCACAAGTGGCTTTTCAAGTCCGCAAATACCTCCACAACAGCCACAGCAGCTGCAGCAACGAATGGTGAGTGCTAATAGCTTACTGCAGCAAAACCATCCACAGGCCTCTCAAGGCAACCAGGCATTGCAACAGCAGATGATCCAGCAACTGCTGCAGGAGATGTCTAATAATAGTGGAGGAGTGCAACAACATTCTCTTGCCGGACAGAATGGGAATGGAAATATGGGAAGGAATGGAATGGGTTTTGGAAGCAACCCTTCGGCAGCACCTGCTGCCCCTGCTCCTGTATCAGGAAGTGTTGCAGGAACTGCACCGAGCAGAAGCAACAGTTTCAAAGCTGCTTCAAACAGCGACTCTTCTACAGCTGGTGGCAACGGCGGTTTTAACCATAAAGGGCCAGATTTGCATCAGAATCTCCATTTGCAGGACGATATTGTTCCAGATATTGCACACGAGTTCACTGAAAATGGCTTTTTTAACAGTGACCTTGACGATAACATTGGTTATGGTTGGAAGGCATGACTAACATGGTATGGCCTAGTCATTCCCTGTCATTGAGTGAATGTTTGGCCATAGATATTTGTACAGAGTATTAAATAGCTGCTTTGCCCCACCCTCTCCTTGCTTTTCTAATTTTCGAATTTGTTGTGACATCATGGTGGCACTTGTATTTCTATAGGCTAAAGTTAGCTTTTTTTCTCTCTCTCTCTCTCTCTCTCTCTCTCTCTGTTTTTGTTTCTTTCTTCTCACCTCTTCTCTGAGAGTTTCTGTCAAGTCTTGCAAGTGTAATCTATTGGAGACTAAAACTTGGACAGTTAATATGATATTTTACCGAGTTTTGCAATGTGGTATTTTTCTGTGGTGGACTCCATATGGTTTAAGTTCTGCTTCGTTCATTACCTGCTGCTCGAGCGACATTCGATCTTTGATTTTTAACGCCAGTCAAGTGAATCGCATTTTTTTTTTTATTCTTGTAAACCGTGCGACTGAGTTTCAATGTTAGAAATTTAGTGACATCTTAATTAAAGTAACGAGTTAAGTGTGTGAACCTGACCTTTTTCTTTTTTTTTTTCTTTTTTTTTTTTTTTGATTTTCTCTGTGGTGGGAAACTCATCATGGGTTTAAAGTTCTGCCTCTCGTTCATCTACCTGCCTGCTCGGCGACCATTCCGATCTTTGGATTTTTTTTAACGCCAGTTCCAAGTGACACTCGTCATTTTTCTTTTTTTTATTCTTTAAAACCGTGCGACTGAGTCTCAATGTTAGACATCTTAGTGGACATCTTAATTAAAAGTAACGAGTTAACGTGTGTGAACCTTGACCTTTTCTTTTTTTTTTTTCTTTTTTTTTTTTTTTTGGAACTTTTGAACTTTTTAAGCCTATATTAATTAACTAACTTAAGAATACTTTTATTAAAATTTTTTTTTTTCTTTTTTTTTTTTTTTGAACTTTTGAATTTTTAAGCCTATATTAATTACTAATTAAGATATTTTATTAAACTATGTAGTTTTAGAATGGAATATGAGATCTTTTAATATTGAATTTAGAAACATTTTACTCAAATTTAATAATTTATTATTAAATTAAAATATATAATTAAAAGATAAAAATATAGATGGGAATATGAAAATTTCTATTATGTTCTCATTTCATACTTCATATATGAATATTTTAAAAATACATTCTATTATAAACTTCATATTTCAAAATTTCATTTCAAATTGAAATTTGAATCTGAATTGATATATATTTCAAAGTGCAAACTAATTTACACTCCTAATAATCTTTTATCTCTCTGTTATATAAGAAAAGTAGCATCATCTTCCTCCCCCTACTGGTCAAAATTTTTTAAGTTGTGTTATGATTTGCCTGAAATAAGACATTTAAGAGTATGGGTGCTGGCCTCCAATCAAATATTATTGACAACATTAATTTCGACTGAAATTAATTGATTTTTCATGTCCACCGCCTCATTCAACTTTCATCACACGGTTCAAATTCATTCCTGTAAGCCACAACTTTATCAAGTTGGGAAAATGTATCACTTATTATGGTATGATCTGATCAACTTGGTCAAAACAGGACCATGTTTTGCATTCAATGTCGGTCATTTAAAATTCGATCTCAATTGTTTAATCTTACTTCTCCATATGGTATGATATGATGCTGTAAATTAGAATTTAGAAGACAAATTATAAATCGTCCAAAAGCTTTTCATCAACTGCCCCATTCCCTAGCAGTGTTGTGTTCAAACTCATACTTTCCCATCCCAGTGTACCAGCCAATGAGCGTAAGCGATAACTTGTACCTGTCTCTCCTCCAGACGACAAACAGTGTTCTCTTTGAGACCAATACTTCAAGGTGCACTTTCCTGTGTGATCAAGCATTTCTACATCAAATGCATTTGAAAGTGGTCGTCCCACAGCTTGAACGTGGGCGATGCTGCATCATCAAAATAAATTCAAAGCTTTTATCAGCATCATCAAAGTACGCTGTTATCAAAACAACCTATTTGTCAGGTCTTGTTTCTGCATCAGAAAATGACAAGATACGAAAGCACAAGCAATCATGATCTAAACTTGGAATGGTTGAATATGGATTTCAGTTACAAGACATAAATTAGCCTTCAACTTGTACACTAGTACTTCAGGAACTGAAGGTTCACTTTGCTCTATACTTGACCAGTATGAAGCTTGATGTCCAAATTCTATCTTTTGGTTCCAAAGTGTTGACAATGGGTTCTTCCCGGTAATCATCAGTGCTGGATGAACAACACTAGACATTTCAGGTAACAATTTCAAGCACATCTGCTTACCGAGACCGCTAACAATCACTGCAGAACATAACAAATTCTATATCACCAGGATTCAGAAGCAAGCCCGTAAAACAAGAAAAAAAACATTTTAAAGCCGGTCAAGCTTGTGATGAAAAAATATAACTAAAACACCTTACATATAATTGAAGTTTCCATGGGAAAATAACCATATTGGACATCGTCAATTTCCCAACTGAGCTATCGTACCGATAATCAAAAAGCCAAAAAGATTAAATGCAGGCATAACAAAGTGGCGCCAAGAGACGGAAACAGAACAAGCACGGGCAAGATCAGAAGGGTCGTCCAAATGCAAGAAGACCTTGGTGGACGTATCAGTTCCAAGTCATTGTATAAAATCAGCACGACTTTCCATAGAGGACATGTTTGGCAAAGATCAGTTGAGTTGAGTAAATCATACACTTTTATGAAATGAAATTTGACAAAACAAAGCAATCCCAACAAGCAGAAACATAATCTAGTCATATTAAAATTTGATATCTAAAAAAAAAAATAAAAAAAAAAAAAAGCAGAAACATAATCTAAGTCATATTTAAAATTTGATATCTAAAAAAAAAATAAAAAAAAAAAAGAAAAAGGCGATATTAAACAAAATGTTTCTGCGTACCCTTTACACTACACAACTCTCGAAACTTTTTTTAAATTTATTTGATATAAATTTGCAAAGTTTGCGTTACTTCTTATTCTTAACTCAATCTATCTCACTCATGTTTATTTTCTGAAAACAAAAAAAAACAAAAAAAAGTGCGGTTAGGGTTTGAAAAAGGCCCGAAGTTTTCTTTCACCATCATCGATAAGGCACGCCGACCCGGGCCCTGCCATGGCAAAAAAAAAAAAAAAAAAAAAAGTGGGTTAGGGTTTGAAAAAGGCCGAAGTTCTTTCACCATCAATCGATAAGCACGCCGACCGGGCCCTGCCATGGCCCATGACATAGATGAGATCAACTACTCAATTAATAGTCCTAACCATTTTCCCCCTTCAATAATAAAAAAATAATTTCACTAATTTGTGTTTCACCTTCAATAAATGGAAAAATAAAAATATCAATTGCAAACCAATTACATGGTTGTGTTGTACAAACTCATTGAGAAAAATCACAATCTTCACTATAGACTTCCAATACAAATTACAATAATTTAAATCTTAATCTCATACTATAGATTCTTATTTCTATTGAGCCTATTTACTTCTGTTTTTTGGCTTCAAGGACAAATATTTTTGTGGACTAAAAAAAAACCCACTTTAATATTTCCTGTTACAGCTATATTTATAAGAGAAGGAACACTATCTAAAAAATATTTAAATTTGGTTTAACTTGTGTTTAAACTCACCGGGGCATATTAACACAGAATCAAGGCATACGCCGCCTTTCGTATGTGTACAATCAATTTGCGTCATGGAGAACTTTAGCTGAATTGGTGTATTGGGATTTTCCACAGTAAATTCACCAACATTGTAATAAACCCAGTTTCCTTGTTCATGTAGATAATATTCTGATGAATCACGCTGACCGTTGGATGTTGACAGCTGAAATTGAACCGGTTTTATATTCCAACCATGAACTTGATCCGTATTACATACTCTTCTTCCAAATCTTTTATTTGAAGTTTTACCTAATTGGAGTCTGAATAATAAATTATATGTATCTGCTGGAAATTCAAACTCTATTTCACCCACAACTTCGAACCACCAGATTTGTTGGAGATATGCAATTGTTTGAAACCTACACGTCGAAACAATTCGATTTGGTCATTCTTTAACCAATTAATTTCCTTTTCTTTCATCTTAATTTGGACAACCCTACTTTTTGTGTGTTTGGTAACAGTCTTTCTGATTCTTGAAATCAATTCCATCAAAATTAATATCCAGTAATGTCAAGTCAAACAAGTGGACAACTGATAATGAGATTATGAACCAAAAATCTCATTGATATAAATTGTTTCTCCAATAAAAAAAATGGAGGTCGCTTTCTTTTGCTATCTACCTACTGGTTGTATCTAAATATCTAACTAGACAAGAAACAGAAACACCACAACCACTACTGCCCCTTTTATTTTTATTTTTATTTTTAATTCTAAAGAAAGCAAAACCCCTTACCTGGATTCTTCAGACGAAATATGATTCCAGTATCTCCGATCATCTATTCCGGTAATTCTCAATGCTTTGTATGAAATCGACAGACAAATCTTGCCGCTATTTTTATCCAGCCAAACTTGCTGTAAAATAATTTCTTTAACTCATTATAATTCTCTCTCTCTATATATATATAAGATTTGAAAAAGAAGAAGAAGAAAAAGAAGTATCATATAGATATATTATACCTTGGTGCCACCATCAAAGCAATTAGGTTGACACAATCTGGCATAAATTTGTTTCTTGGCCAAACTCACAAGACTTTCTTGTAAAACTTGATTAACAAGAAACTTGTAATTTGAAGGCAACTTTGTTTCCCAAACCAAGTCAGCTGAAGAAGCACCATGAAAGGTCCGGTTCAACCCGGCCAGTTTACAAATCTCCGGTGGATCCAAATACATCAGAATTGAAGAGACACAACTTTCCGGCACATCTCCTAAACTAGGTCCATTATTCTCCGAAGCAAGACCAGACAAACCAGAACCCATAAAGCAACTAAAAAGAATAGATGAGAGAGATAGCAACAAATCAATAGTATAGCACAGAGGAAATGAAAGATTGATGAAGAAAGAACTTAAAGATAGAAGAGGAGATGATAAATGAAGCTATGAGAAAGTGGAGGAGAAAATGAGGAAGGTATCAACATTTTCTTCATGAAAGAAAACTAGAGAAAGAATTGAAGAGGCTGTGGAGGGGTTTCAATTAAGAGAGAGGGATAAAGTGCAATTTCTAGAATGTTTGTTTTTCAGAGGAAAATATTGAATAATGGGAGGAGTTGTAAAGGGACGTGTGTGTGTATGTCTATGAGTGGGATTGGAATAATATTTTTTTTTGTGGGAATACACCGCCCAACATATACACTTATATAAGAAACGAATATTATTATTAATATTAGAGAATAATGCTCTCTTTAAAACATTATTTACATATTAATTAATCAACAAATATGAAAAACTACACGTTATTATTTTTGAAATTTTGGTTCTTCAAGTTTAGAGTTTTTCGGATAAACTAATAATTAATATTACGATTAGAAATGGAATCTACTTTTCCTATAGGAAAGGCATTCCCTTTCTCTCTTAAAAAAAGAAAGACATTCCCTTTCAAGAAGTCATAAAGAGCTGCCAACATAAAAAATGAATAAATAAACCCCGTTTTGAATTTTTGATCAAACACCGTAAATTAATTTAGTTTTGATGTGGCTGAACATGGTTTGTCTGTTTTAATGTGGTTTTATTAACTTAGCATTTGCCATTTAGCTTTATTCTCTTTGATTTGAATGTAATTAAAATGTTTTTTTTTTTTTTAAATACACAACAAGTTCCACGTTTCGCAGTTTAATCATTGATTGTCTTTGCTGCCAACGCAAGTCATAAATGCTTTGCATGACTCTGGTCTCTAGAGTCTAGAAAACTACCATTTCACGTGGGATTAGGGATTAATTAAGCTTAACAATTTGACTTATGTATGTGTATTTAATGGTTAATTTCCGAATATCGGATTATAATAAGACTCATATTCTGTTTTATATGTAGATATAATGCAGAATTTTTTGTATTTTCTTTCCCTTCAAAATATATATATTGTTAGAAGTTTAGAGCACGTGTGTCGTTTTGATCCGATGAATAATTGTAATTGTAATATTTTAGTATTTATTTTCCATATATTAGAAGATTTAAAAGGCCGAAAGAATATTACAGATTACATAATACTTACTAAATTAACGAGTGAAAGCTCTTATGATTAAAAAATATTAAATAATTTTTTCTATACAAATAAAAAAAAATCAATCAAACTACACATGATTAACATAATATCTTAACATTTTATTATTTTATACATTACATAATTATGATTAACATATAATGAAATGGGATTGATTTATTTGATACATTTCGATCAAGAATTAACCACTAACTATCACTTGATCAAATTAGAAAAAGACAACAAAAAGTGATGACGACGATGATTAAGCAAGAACGAAAAATAAAAATTAAAACTAATTTAACTATCCAAAAGTGCATAATTAAGAAAAGGAAATAGTTACTGGCTGGCCCCAACCCATATGTTGAGAGGGGCCGTGGCTCTTCCTTTTGATGAGAGCCAACAATAGGTAATAGTCAGTGGATATGAACAAATACACAAAGGACCAAAAGAAATTATTACACTACAAAGATTAAGTATTAATCCATTAATTAACTATCAACAAGGAGTTTAAATTTCCCTTTAACATGTTGAAGCAAATAATTCTGTCCACTAATTCACATGACTTCTGTTTGGCATCACATCCTGGAACTCTGACCTAGACGTGGAGCTGAGTCAGCACAAAGTACTAGCCATACATAGGATTCATTTCATACACATCTACAACACGCGTGGACTTGATAGATGGATCATGGATGCATTACAATGGATCTGGAACACGTGCGAATGACTTATGAATTTGTGGTGCTTGTGCAATTTTCCATTTAGAGGTGAGACAACCTGTAATGGACTTAAGATTAAGAGACTCTATTTGAACTAAAATTGGGAATGATGGCACCATAGGCCATTTATTTTATTAGTCCCGTAGACTTTAGTGTAGGGATTTTAAATCCCAGGAAACTTCCTCCTATTAGTTAGAGAGTAATATGGATGTTTCTAAAAATACGTATAAAATTCGGGAGGAAAAGATAAATTTTGAAAACGTTGGGGCCAAATATGAATATTTTAAATATAAGAAAACTATGTTGGGGGATTGATATTTGCTTCAAGTTGGATTTATTTTGTAACCAAACCATTTTAAGAAACAGAGAGCAAATGGGGAAAGTGATTAAATATAAAAACCCATATTGAAAAAAGGAAATTCCCACAAACAAGCAGAGCATTGATTTTACAGTGTGAAGGCGAAGTTTGTTGGGATTTTGATAATTTGTAATGATTCTTAGGGTAGTTGGTATACTTACATATATCTGATTCCGTTCAAATTCCAAATATCTTTGATGGGTCCTATAAAAAGAACAGCTTTCAAACCGGATGGCCAATTGGTCTGCAAAGTAGCTTTTATTTGTTGATGCATCGTATTCTGTTCGGCTGACCACGAAAAATAATTGATTAAATATGAGGCACATGCTTGTACATTGTATGCTATCATATCTTTGATATCCTAGATTTTTTTCACAAATTTTATTCTCGTAATATTCACGTTTCGAGACATTTTGCTGAGAAGGGGCTTGAATGGGAAACAGTAGAAACCATGGCCCAGCAGGAGCTCTGAACGTTGCTCATCGTGCCCACACAGAAAGCTCTATGTCACTCAGCGTGACTAATTTTCGCTCGTAAATAAAATCTCATCTTCATTAATGATCAACTAATGTTAAGAAATCTTTTAGATTTAATAAAAGATTTGAAATCTAATCCCCAACTCAAAGACATAAATTTAACCTAGGAGAGATGTTCAAACAACAAGATGAGTTCAGAATCGAGCACAATAAAACACAGTAGCCGATCATCTTGTTCCAGGGACACACCAATTGTTGCATAGATTACATATTTGGAAGCATCATCTGGTAATGATTAACTGATAATCCAGTGTTTCAAGGGAGTGACTTAGAGTTAACAGTGACATCATACTGCCGGCAACGATCAAATGCCAGTTGATCAATCACCTCCCACTTGCCTCTTCCATGAGTCTTCCACAATCAGTTCATCCACTCCCCAGTCTTCGTAACTAGATTATTCCAAAGCCCCAGGTGCGTAAAAAATGAGAAGAAACAACAAATAAGAGAAAATTTGAAGGTGGTAAAATCAACATGTACTCACATTCTACCAAGCATAAGTTCAATTTTATAAAAATTAAAAGATGAATAAATTTTAAAAACTAATAGTCTCACCTTTGATCAGGGAGGTAGCGACGGATGGTGAAAGGTATTTTCCGCTCTCTGAGTTCCTTCATAGCAATCTAGACAAAATGAAGAAAAGCCAAATGCATAAGTGTTACGGAAGAAAAAACGTGTAAATTACTATGAGAAGTAGGTTCTGGCAGCTCGCAAACAAGACTCATTTTGTGCAAAATTGAAGATTAATGCATTCTTCAACCAATAACACTGATGCGAGAAAACAACCCAGAAAATTATGGATCACATGTATATGGAATTCTGCTTCTATTTAATAAATTTAACTTCAAAAGTTTAAAAAGAAAAATTGCTAAAACAAGGGGAAAGATCCAAGAATGAGAAAACGACATAACTAGCAGACTCATTTGCAAAAAGTGCTCAATATGCCATTACAATGAAATACTGATATCACAGTTTGTTGCATATACATTTTTCAAATATGACATGACGTAGCATTGACAAATAAAACGGTATAAATTACTCAATCTCATCAGTACAAGAAATCTTCAGGCATTTCATCAAAAAAATAAGTATATACTTCTACCACCCAAGCATATACTATCTAGTTCCCTTCCTGATTATATCTTGCATTGGGTAGCAAATAGTAACAAGTAGTGCAATGTAGAACACAAGTAACAAAGTTAATATAGATGCTTCAATGAAGGCGGGATGAAACATGTAGTGTGAACATTCTAAAAATTGTGAACAAATATAGCAAAAGCAGTTTTTTGTGCAGCAAACTACTGGCTGTCTGCAGCAATTTGGCATCTATAAAAGCAATTGCCCATTAACACAACATAAATCTCAATAATATTACCTCAAGTGGGTCTGTCTCGCCCTCCAACTCAACCATCACAGGAGCATTCATGCTGCAAAGTTAAAGGGTTGGTGCATATGGTTATCAACTGAACTTGATCAACATAATTTTACAATTTTCCAGGGGGGGAAAAGGAAACCTGATCTGCAGAGCACGAGTTCCCAAAATTCTGGCACGCTCGTACTTTGTCATATATTTTGAAGTTTTACGAGGACGCTCCACAGGTTCCTGATCTTCTTTATCCTCAGTTTCAATGGGTTCTCCAGGAGCATCCTCATTGTTATTATTCTCAACATCCTCCTCAATGCCTTCCTGTTCAATCATCCCACAGGTTTAAGATAATATGAAAGCTTCACCTACATTATAGGAATCAACTACACGAAATGCATACTTACCTCTATCTCAGGCTCCGGCTCATCTTCATATCTGCAGTAATAATGTAGGAAATCTTAGAAAGGTTATGAAGCATTATACAAACACAGTATATAATTGGGGCAAAAACATGTCAGTGGTTTGCATGATCTTAGTCCCACAAGAAGACTGATTATAAGTTAACATACCGCACAAACAATAGTATACCTCAAATTGCATTCCTGATATTTGTAGTACTACAAACATATGACATGCAGAGGCAATTGACATGGCTCAAAAATAGTCAAAGCGCAACCATAAAAATAAAAAATAAAAAAATAAAAAGTTTAATTAGGCCAAAACTAGATGAATACTGCACTAAAATGCAAAACTTAAACTGCTTATGGATTAATGCTTACATGTTTAAAAAAAAAAAAACTTCAAAGAAACTAGGAAAAAATCTAGTAAAATTTCGATAAACTTCCAGTTTAATTCATACAAGTAGGGAAAGTTGAACGAAGTTTCAAATTCCCTATGTTTTTATTTTGATTTCGAAACAAACCATAGGGTTAAGTCGAAAATATTTTAGTTATCATTTTCTTGAGAACCAAAAAACTAAATTTTCAATTGCTTTGTTCCATTCCAGCAAATTAATTTTCTCAATAATCAATAAATAGCATATTAGATTACCGAAAACTATAAAACAAAACCCTAACCACGTTTCTGTTATGAAGCGTGTGTGTCTGTGACAGAGAGAGAGAGAGAGAGAGAGAGAGAGAACGGACCCCGGCAATTCATCCATGTAGTCGTCGTCCGCCATGGCTGATCGTTGAAGACGAAGAGCCCCTTTTTCTTTACTAGCTCGGTGCCAAAGCCCTAACTAGGACACTAAAGCAGTTCAAAATACCCCTTGACCTCCTATAAAGTTCTCTGCCCAATACCACCGACCTCGCGCTATTTCTTGTATTTTTCGGATGGAAATTAAAAATTAAACCAAAAAAAAAAAAAAAAACCCTTTAAGGAAAGAAGTCTAAGACCTTTCTGTCGTTCTAACATGTTCTGTCGTTTACCAAACTAGAATCAACGGCTTTATATAAACCATAATACCTCCTAAGAAAAAAAAAACAGGTTCAAAAAAGCATCTACATCAATAACAATTTGAAGGTTTAAAATTAGGCCCATTTATGCCTTATTTGCAAGCCTTTGTCCCCTTACCCCAACCAGACCCATTAAGGTTATTAAATACCAATTTTGTAGGAATTTATAATTTATAATTCAAATTTCTTTAGTATATAAAATCCTTATTTTCTCGTACTAATGTTTTTTTTTGGAAAATACGTATCAAATTGAGGTTTATAATATATTAGTTTTATTGATTTTTCTTTTGAACAATCAATATTAAAATTTTATTACTCAAGTATCAATTAATACAAATAGCTAATGGAAAATAGGATCTCTCCTTAAAAAATATATTATAACTAAGAAAGTACAATAAAATCCGTTGATCTTAAATAAACTAGGTTACACGTAAAATATGAGATTTATGTAAAAGTAAAATGATGTATAGATATTCCTAAAAAAAATTATGTATAGATGTATTTTCCAAATAAATCAAGATGAAAATGCCTATGTATAATGTTATAGCATGAAAATTTAATATTATTGCATATCACTATTTCCTTGGATTAGTGTAAAAATGAGACATAATCTATTTAAGATTTTGTCAATTGAAATTGTTGTAACCATGTGGTTAATTTATTTTTAAACATAGCAATTAGCATAGATTTTGGGCCCAAAAGCACAACAATTGCAATACTGGCAATTGGAATTTATTTAATATTTATTATACAAGTGATATTTAAATAAATAAAAATTAAACAGAACAATTCTTTCTTCATAATTGATTATCTTTCCAATTTTGTTTTTTCAAAAAAAAAAAAAAGAAAAAAAGAAAAAAACAACGCAGATCTCTTCATCTCGATGCCCTTCACCACTAATGCTTTAATTAATAGGAATACATGCACGCGTAATCGTTGCCGTAACGACATTGGGTTACTCGCTCCTGGTCAATAACAATGTCTAGATAGTAGATACGGTGAGCATTCAGTTAACCGAACCAGATCCAATTGTTTTTGCTCAATTTGAGTGAATAGATTTTATGATGGTTCGGATTAGATTATTTGTATAAATTAAGTTTTTTTAATATATTTTATTATAATAAAATAAATTAATTTCTTTGATTGAAAAAAAAATTATGATGAACGAACTCGGACCAAAATGTGTGACAATTAATTCAGTACCAAATCGAATCAGATCTATTTGGATTTAGCTTGATTATTTAAAATTGAATAATTTATTAATTCAGTTAGCTATGCAAGTGACTCACTCGAAAATAAAAAATTATTTGGTTATCGCCATTCAAATCAGATTTTTAGAAAACTGATTGAATCAAATCAGAATGAATCGATTCGATTATTTAACCGGATCAAATGCCGTTCAACCTAATAAATACTAATTACCCTGTTACTAGCTTCATAAGATGTATAAATTTGTAAATCTATTACTGTCAATATTTGACAAAAATACTTGGACTTGTAGGCAAGACTCCACTTTCTAGTGGAACAGTAGTGCTTCCTTTGATTTTGCATATCTTTTCTTTTTTATTATAGCACCGTGTTCAAGAGAATTTGCATTGCAAAGAATCAAATACGTTACTTAAGTTATAATAATCGATTTACAAGTATTTTTTGACACTGAATTATTCCATTTGAATTATTATGAACAGTAAATTTAATAAAAATATATTAGGAAAAAATAATTTAATGTTGTGCGGAATGATAAAATGACAGATGTTTTAGGTTAAAAAGGACAGATATTAAAGAATTAAGGGAATATTTGGTTTTACAGCTAATTAATTAAAATTTTTCTGACAAAGGAACTAACTACCCAGAAATTAACCAGAAAAGGAGAATGAATTCAAATTTCAAATCCTAACGTTTTCACTTCCCAAGAAACGAAATCTGTGGTCAACTCATCTGTACCGACTTCTGGATGGTAGCTAGCCAAGTCGGCGCACCCAAAAAAATTAGTACTGGTGTGGTGTTATTTTAATTTAAGTAAACTACTCAACTGGAGCACCACTATTTGATACTTCAAATCTTCCCGTCCCGTCCTGGCCTGGCCTTTCTTATTCTTGTTTCTCTCAGGCAGCAGGTCAAATATGTATTTATAAAATCTCTTTCCATTTTTAAATAAAACCTCTGTGTATTTAAAATTATAGTAACTATTCTAACAAAAATTAAAAATATAAAATGCAACTTCCTTGGGCTCCTACTTCACATGATCAACTTGATACATAACCTATTTCCCTTCAACTCTCTCTCCGTCTCTTCCAAATCCCAAACCACAATTAATACAAACACTTATATATATACAAAGGATATGGTGTATATATATAGCAGATACCCAAAAAAAGAAAACAACAAGTAGGTATAGGCAATCTCTAACTATGGCTGGTCCTAAACCAGAAGAATACCATCCCACCTCTAAGCCCTCCAAAGGCCTCACCACCATCTACACCTTCAAAAAGAAAGACCTTTTTCCATTAACTCTTATTCTCTTTCTCTGCCTCTTCTCTTATCTCTTTGGTCTCTGGCAACAAACTGGAAGTTTTACCCTCAAAACCACAACAGCCACTGCCACCACCAATTCGATCGTTCAAATCCCATGTAACCCTACCAAAACCAACCCCACCGCCGATGCACAACATGACGAATCACTTGATTTTGGGGCCCATCACATGGCAGATGATGACGGAGCGGCAACATCACCAGTCAAAGTCTACCCTCCATGCAACGTCAATTTCAGTGAATACACTCCGTGTGAGGACGCGCGTCGATCGCTCAGATTCAGTAGGCGACAACTGATATACAGAGAAAGGCATTGTCCAGAGAAAGATGAGAGGATAAAATGTCGGGTTCCGGCTCCCTATGGGTACAAAAATCCGTTTGCATGGCCAAAGAGCAGGGACTTGGCCTGGTATGCGAATGTGCCTCACAAACACCTTACGGTAGAGAAGGCAGTACAGAATTGGATCAGATATGAAGGTGATCGCTTCAGGTTTCCCGGAGGAGGGACTATGTTTCCGAATGGTGCAGACGCGTATATAGATGATATTGGGAAATTAATCAATCTCAATGATGGTTCCATCAGGACTGCCATTGATACTGGTTGTGGGGTAAGCTTCGTGGATCATTTCTCTTCTTAATTAGGAATTAATCCCCCTTTTTTTTTTTTTTTTTGAAATGGTGCACGACAGTCGTATGTGATATTGGGAAATTAAATCATCTCAATGATGGTTCAAGTCAGGACTGCCAATTGATACTGGTTGTGGGTAAGCTTCGTGGATCATTTCTCTTCTTAAATTAGGAATGTAGTCCCTTTTTTTTTTTTTTTTGCTCTTGACTAAAAATATTCTGGTTTGTTCGGTTGGAAATGAAGTAAATGATGTTGTGTTTTTTTTTATTTTTTTTGAGAATATATCAAAAAATAAAGTGTTAAGGAATATGTTAACATTAGATTTTTTGCCAGGGCATTCTTGAATTGGGAATTATGGAAATCTTTATTTTGTTTTTTTTTTTTTTTTTTTTGAGAATATACAAAAAATAAGTGTTAATAATATTTAACATTAGATTTTTTTGCCAGGCATTCATTGAGGGAAATTATGGAAAATCTTTATTCAAGGCAAAGAGTTAATTAACGATTTTTTTATTTGGTAGGTATAGATTTTGTTAACAATATTTTTGCTAAATTTGATTCTTAGAGGTCCATTTCAATTATTTATTTTATAATATTCATAAAAAAATCACTTCCACAAAAATAAAAATTTTTATTAACATTTGTGACTAATGATATTCGATTTTTTTGAAACAAATAACATGCATGTATATATATATTGCTTAATTTGTTATTATCTCAACTAAACCAAAGCAACTAAAGAAACATCCTATTTACAATGTATGTAGTCTTTTCTTTTTAAATATGCAAATTACATGGGTAAAACTTTTTTCTTCTTAAATTTACTGATTAAATTATTAAAATGACTTTTTACCTTCTAATTATTTTTTATCTTCTTGACTTGCGGGTTTTGTTGTGATAACCCCTCTCTATATTTTAATGGTAGTAAGACTTTGAGCGCCAGCTACTATTAGTATTCCCAGAAAGTCTTGGCATTAGTAGAAGTTATATGATAATAGTAATTTATCGAAAGTCGAAATCTATGCAGGTTGCAAGTTGGGGGGCGTATCTTCTGTCGCGTAACATACTAACCATGTCGTTTGCACCACGAGACACTCATGAAGCCCAAGTTCAATTTGCATTAGAAAGAGGTGTTCCTGCTTTAATTGGAGTTCTAGCCTCAAAAAGGCTTCCATACCCCTCCAGAGCTTTCGACATGGCTCATTGCTCTCGCTGCCTTATTCCATGGGCTGAGCTTGGTATGTATTAGATAATTACATATATATCCCTTGCCCTTGACAAAATTAATTAATTATTATTTTTTTAATGGAACAGGAGGAATTTATCTGATGGAAGTTGATCGAGTTCTGAGACCTGGTGGGTATTGGATTCTTTCTGGCCCTCCTATTCACTGGAAGAAATACTGGAAAGGATGGGACAGAACGAAAGAGGACTTGAATGCTGAACAGACTAAAATTGAAAATGTAGCTAAGAGCTTATGCTGGAAAAAATTTATAGAGAAAGATGACATTGCTATTTGGCAAAAACCATTTAATCACTTGAATTGTAAAGCTAACAGGAAAATTACACCAAATACTCCAACTTTCTGCCCAGTCGATCAGGATCCTGATAAAGCCTGGTACGACTTAATTTCTATCTGTTTTCCACTTGCATTAATAATATTTTTGGCCTAATTAGTTTCTTTCAGGTACACAAAAATGGAGGCTTGTTTGACTAATTTGCCAGAGGTATCAAATAGTCAAGAAGTTGCAGGTGGAAAATTGAGAAAGTGGCCTGAGAGATTAAATGCTATTCCACCAAGAATTAGTACAGGAAATGTTGAAGGAGTGACACCAGAAATTTTTGAGAATGAGATACAGCTATGGAATAAAAGGATGGAATACTATAAAGCTGTAAATAACCAATTAGCGCAAGCTGGAAGGTACCGTAACCTTTTGGACATGAATGCTTATTTAGGTGGATTTGCTGCTGCTCTAATCGATGACCCTGTTTGGGTAATGAATGTGGTTCCTGTGCAAGCTAAAGTTAATACTCTTGGAATAATTTACGATCGAGGATTGATCGGAACATATCAAGATTGGTAAATAATATCACACTAATGTTCTTTATCTTATCTGATTTGACTTAAAGATTTAAAGAAGCTACTCGAGGTGAGTGCCTATTTTTCATTTTTTTTTTTTTTTTTTTTTTTGATTAAAGAAGCTACTCGAGTGAGTGTCCTTATTTTTCATTTTTTTTTTTTTTTTTTTTTTGATTGCAGGGTGAAGCTATGGCTACTTTCCTAGATACTTAGATCTGATTTCATGCTAATTCTTTTTTGCCTGTATCAGGGAGGTAACTAAGCATCTCATATTTGATTTATAATTTCTTAATTGGTGGAAAATCAGCTTCTTTCTAACATGTAAAATTTAATATCTTAATTGAATGGTGTAATTGAAGCAGATGTGAAATGGAAGATATTTTGTTAGAGATTGACAGAATATTGAGGGCGAAGGTTTTTTTTTTTTTTTTTTTTTTGATTTGCAGGTGTGAAGCTATGTCTACTTATCCTAGAACTTATGATCTGATTCATGCTAATTCTGTTTTTAGCCTGTATCAGGGAAGGTAACTAAGCATTCATATTTTGATTTATAATTTCTTAATTGGTGGAAAATCAGCTTCTTTCTACAGAAATTTAATATCTTAATTGAATTGGTGTAATTAGCAGATGTGAAATGGAAGATATTTTGTTAGAGATGGACAGAATATTGAGGCCTGAAGGAAGTGTGATACTTAGGGATGATGTTGATGTATTGGTTAATATCAAGAAAATAACTGATGGATTAAACTGGGAAAGTCAAATTGTTGACCATGAAGATGGACCTCTTCAAAGAGAGAAGCTTTTTTTTGCAGTGAAGTCTTATTGGACGGCGCCTGCTGAGCATGATCAAATTGGATCTATATCTTCTTAGTTAAAGAGCTTTTTTTTAATGAATCGAAATCGAAAAAAAAAAAAAGATTCCTTCTATCTGTTTCAATTTACATTATTTTTATATTTTATCTTTTTTGTGGCTTTTATAAGTTTTAGAGTTACCAATTTAATTAAATGGCATAACCATGATTCATCGTTTGGTTGGTTTTTAGTTTTGAACCTAAAAACTGCAGAGAAATTGTAGTTGGAAGGTTGATAACAAAAAGCAAGTAAATTTTGGTGAAAGCCTCTTTAACATTGGCATGCAATTGTAGGTTTTGAACTTTGTAAATAAATTAATCTACAATGCATTCAAAATTTATGCCTTCAACTAATTTAAGAGGCCAACACAATATTGATGATCTCATTATGGGTTAGGTAACTCACGTAAATATTCAACTTCATAGAAATCTAAGGCTATAAATTGAAGCAAAAGGCATAAAACTTACATAAAAACAAAAGCCGAGTCAGGAGTTATGGCAGCTCTAAACAAGTTTCTGGTTTCTCTCCTTATTCTGGTGATTGCAGTTGCAATGCAGAGCCAGCAGGCTCATTCGCAAAGCTGCCCAGCTCAATTGAACAATCTAAATGTGTGCGCGCAGTATGTGGTGCCTGGTTCTACTAACACCAACCCAAGTGCTGAGTGTTGTAATGCACTGCAATCGGTGCAGCATGACTGCCTCTGCAACACTCTCCGTGTCACCGCCCGCCTTCCATCCCAATGCAATCTCCCACCTCTCAGTTGTGCTGCCAACTGGTAGTTCATTATTTACTGCTGCATTTTTAAATTATCATATTGTTTTATTTTCTTGAATTGCATGTTGATTTCCATTTTTTTTGTTTTTCTAATTGCAGATGCAGAAGTTATCATCCAGAGAATAATGTCATTTCCATTATCGTCAACTTTTTTTTTTTTCTCTTTTTAGTTTTAATGTATTCCGAGAGTTCAAGCAGAAACTTCCATATCAAGAAATAAATATATTGTAGTTCCTCTTTTAAGGGACATGCATGGAACTTAATTAATTAAATAGCTAAATGTACTTAGCAAGCAAATACTATATTTTATAATAGAAGTTATTAATTAATATTAGTTCACAATCAATGGATCGTATTATGAATCTAACTCTAAAAAAATAATAAACAATCAGTAACGAAAATAAATAATTAGAATTATTGACTTCAAATATACAAGTCCATTCACTAATTACTTTGCACATACCATATTGAAAAATAAGTAAATAAATAAAATAATAGTTATACACTTATATATAAAAAGGCATCATGTTAATGTGAGAATGTATTTAAATTAAAGAGTGAATTTTAATTTTAATATACCAAAGTTTGATCCGAAAATACTCATATTTATTCATAGAAATAATAATAATAATAATAATAATAAGAAAGGCTAGCATAATCACATGAGATACATCTAATTTCACAAAAAATAGAAGGTAAACGTAGAATTGAAATAAATAAATAATGAATAAATAATCTTTAATCTTATTACTCATTTCTCGAAGCCTAGTTTTTTTATGATTGAACATCTTCAGTATTGAATTTCTTCCTTCATAAATTTCGAGTCCTTTTTACTTTTATTTACCGGTCCAAAGTCCAACGATTTGACTCTAATTAAAAAATGAAACATGGACTTACATTTGAACTCGTTCGAAGCTCATACTGTCCCAACCCGTTTCAAGTTCCCTCCTCCAACATGGGCTACTACCTCTGGGCTTATAATATGGCTAGAAATTTTTTTATTTCATTTTTGGTAATTAGGGCTCCATTTGAAAAAATAATTTATCTTTAAAAATATTTTATAAACAACTTTTTTTTTGTTTGACTTCAATATTAAAAATTTTTAAAAAAATTCAAATTATTAGATTATAGAAATTTCATGTTAAAGATATTAATATTAAATATGAAAAAAAATTATTAAAAAAATAATACCAATGATTAAATGTGGCATTCGATGATGGCCAGTGAACATTATTTATCTGTGATGGTGACTATCAATAATCCATTAATTAATAAATATGTGTTTTTTTCTTTTTAGAGGAATAAATGTGTGGTTATGAAATTATAATGAATTTGTCCAAATTTAGTTTCCTCGAAGAAAAAATTTATCAATATCTAAAAATTATTTTTTTACCGTTTAGATATGGAAATTTTTCTTTTAAATTACTTAATTTTTCCTTTATAAATTTTTTTTTATTGATTGATTTTCCTTAACATCTTAAATATGGGAAAATTCAGAAAATATTTTGAGACAAGTAATATTTATCAAAAACAAACCAAGCCTCAGAGAGGACTCTTTTGTTGACGAAATTATAATCGTATTTTATTTCACATAAAATAAATATGAAAACATTTAATGAAAGGGGCATCCAGAAAAAACCAAAGAAAGAAGTGTATTTTGCTGTTAATTGCGATGATGTCACATACTTTGCTATAACTGGAGAAACCTCCACCACATTTCTAAGAATTATACTCTTATCCCCATTTTAGATTTTCGGTTTCGGAGAGACTTTGCGTTGCAGTTGGACTTGGAACTGGATTACTCGTTCTCAATAAAATCCGGTCACTGGAACACCTGAATTCGAATTCCCAATCCGCCACTAGCGAAACGAACCTAATCCATAAGCTTTGGTTCCCTTTACTTTTCTGTGTCTCTGTTACGAACAAACTCTCTGTCATTGATTTGAAGCTCTCATCTGCAGCCCTAACATCAAGGTACTCACAGCTACTCTCACTGTTTCCCTATTCACTGGTTATTTGTTTCCAACCTATAGAAATGCAGCTTATAGTTGTCTGATTCTGTGAATTTTGATTTCTCCAATAACTTGGGAACTTTATCTAATGAACGTCGTATTGTGATAAGTTAAATTTTGATTTTGGTGTATGTAAATGATGGTTCGAGGTAAAGCAATCACTGCTTATACTTTCAAAAGAAAGATGGATAGTGTGTAGTTTAGGCCGTTACTACGTTACCTTAGCTCTGAATTAGGAAAGAAAACATAAGAGCAGAATAACCTTCACTTTCTGTACATGACATTTCTTGATTTTCTGAGTTCAAATCACCATTTCTTATTTATTATATCCTTATTGCATTTTTATGACGATTTCATCTCATGAGGTTCGACATGGCTTTTTTTTTTTTAGGTACTGTTTTAGTGATGTCAACGAAGATAAATGAGTAGAGATGAAGGTGACCTGGGTAGCCCTCGTGATGAGGATATGGATATCGGAATCCAAACATCAGATAAGTTAGACTTAAACCTGGATCAGGACTGTCAAAGTCCAAATGTAGCCCAGGTAAGTGGAAATCAATACAGTCTTTGCTCCAAGGATGATTCTGTTACAGGTGGAATACTAAAAATTGGTACGGAGTTTGAATCAGATGAACATGCTTATACTTTTTACAACAAGTATGCCAGATTGGTCGGTTTCAGTGTTCGGAAGGATTGGGTAAATAGGAGTAAGGTGCATGGTCTAGTAGTCTCTAGAAAATTTACTTGCTCTAAGGAAGGTTATCGGCGGAAAGACAAAAGAGATGCTAATGTGAAGAAGCACAGAAAGGAAACGAGAACTGGTTGCTTGGCACACATGATCATCACTCGTCAACCTGATGGTAAATACCAGGTTACGCATTTTGAAGCAAAACACAATCATGATGTAAAGCCAAATAATGCTCAAACATTTCAGTTACAGGAGGAATTATGTGTTAGTCAAGCTTCCAAAGATGACTTCTCAAGTAATTTGGGGATGGGGTCAAATTCTACCTTGGAATTAATGAACAAAAGAATTGAAGTAGGTGAATCTCTTGATTATTTAGCCATGAATTTCAAGAATTACCTACAATCTGAAAGGACAAGAGATATGAAAAAGGGAGATGCAGGACGTTTGCTGCACTATTTTCAGAGGCAGCACTTTGAAAATCCAGCATTCTTTCATGCGATACAGGTTGATATAGATGACAAAATAAGCAACATTTTTTGGGCTGATGATAAAATGGTAGCTGACTACGAGCACTTTGGGGATGTAGTTTGTCTGGACACAACTTACCGAATAAGTAAAGATATTCAGCCCTTTGTACAATTTGTAGGACTGAACCACCACAATCTTGCTATCACTTTTGCTGCTGCACTTTTATTTGATGACACTGTTGAATCGCTCAAATGGCTATTTACTACCTTCATAGAGGCAATGTCTGGAAAGAAGCCAAAAGTCATCCTCATAGATCAAGATGCAGGAATTGTTGAAGCAATTAATTCTGTCTTGCCAGAAACAAGCCATCACATCTGTGTTTGGCAGATGTACCAAAATGCTCTCAAGCACCTTAACCATGCACTGAAGGATATTGAATCTTTCTCCAGTGATTTTAGAAGTTGTATCTATGATCACAATGATGAGGAAGACTTCATTCATGCCTGGGAGGCTTTGCTGGAAAAATATGATCTCCAGCAAAATGAGTGGCTAAGATGGATGTTTAGAGAAAAAGAGAAATGGGCCGTTGTGTATGGCAGGAACACATTTTTTGTTGATGCCAAAGGATCTCATGTTGTTGAAGATTTATACAATAACTTCAGAGGTCACTTAAACTCTGACCAAGATGCACTTCAGTTTTTTAAGGTTTTTGAGAGGATGGTAGATGAGCAACGCTTTAAAGAAATACAAGCTAATGATGAGATGATTAGATGCATGCCAAGGTTAATTGGGAATGTAGTCTTGTTAAAGCATGCTAGTGATATTTACACACCAAAGGCATTTGAAATATTTCAGAGGGAATATGAGAAGTCTTTAAATTTTGTTGTCAGCCAGTACAGTGAGAGCGAAATTTTCCTCGAGTATAAAGTGAATACATTTGGGCGAAGTCGAGAATACACTGTCACATTCAATCCTTCAGATGACACTGTCATTTGCAGTTGTATGAAATTTGAGAATGTTGGGATTCTGTGTGGCCATGCTCTGAAAGTGCTTGATAATAGGAATATAAAGGTGGTTCCATCCCAATATATCCTGAAGAGGTGGACAAAAGATGCAAGGACTGGAAGGGTGGGAGAGACTAAAGAGTTTATTGCACAAGAAAACTCAAAGTTGGTTGCAGCTAGCCGTTACAAAGAGTTGTGCCACAGAATACTTGCAATATCAGCCAGAGCCATTGAATCAGAGGACGCGTTTCAGTTTGCTTCAAGACAACTTGATGACGTAATTGAAGGGGTGGAGAAGATATTGGCTTTTAAAACTGAGGGGGTTCAGGGTATGAGCTCGAGTAGCACTGCAGCAAATGTTTCTGAAAGTGAAAACCCAGAGATTTTCTTGGATGAGAGAACAATGGAGGATCAGGATAAGGACAACAGAGTAGCGAGAATATCAGAAAAGGAGAATGCTGCCCCTGATAGGCAACAACAGAAAAATATCATAGAAAAATGCTCTAGGAAAAAAGGATTGACGAGTGCACCACCTCCACCATATACAATTAACTTTGTTTCCAGTCCCCCGCAACCATGTGTTTCAACAGAAGCCCAAACACATAATTCTGTCCTGCAGGTGATTCTTCCCAACCCTTGTAATGCATACTATTGTTTTATCTCGTTTATTTCTTAGGTTTGTTACTTAAGATTGTGTGATCCTTCCATGTGAATTGTCCAGGGTCTGTATCAGGAGGTCCAGAGCATGTACCAACAGCAGAATTCAGTCATGAACCATCAAGATAATCCCAATCCATACCAACAATCGAATTTTTACTCTGACCAGCATGATTCGCCTCGCCAAACTCCATTGCTGCAGGTACATTTGAGTTATACATTCATTGCCATGGAGGAACATTTACTTCATAGCACCACCACAAGTCCTATACGAACAACGAATAGTTGAGATGTGCGAAATCAAGCATTATAAAATAGGATAGTTTTGAGCACTAGCATTTTGTTTTTGGTGCCAGATTGAAGCTACTTCTTTGTGCTGAATAAAATACAATTCTTTGATTTTCACGGCAGGCTATGGATCTTGATCTCCAACATCCACAACCATCTTCATTCCTTTGATTTGATCACAGATTGAGAGGTTCAGACGCATCTTTTCTGGGATCCAAGTAGAGATAACGTATGTGGCATGCCATTCTTTTCTGTTATCTATATATTTTGCCGCTGTACAGCCTCAAATGCTTCAATTTTTAAGTTCTGATAAATGAGTATGTTCTAATATCTCCTTCTCTCGGCTTCCATTAGGTCCTGCCCTCCTACGTTTTATTCAATCGAAAATCATCTTTTCCCTGTTGTTTACATAATTAGCTTTTGCTAAATTCTGAATGTTTTGATTTCAAATAAGCTCTGCTGACTACTACAGAATAAAAGGATGCTTCTGAAGTCACGTCCTGTATAAAATGGTGGCATAATCACCAACTAACATTTTAGGCCTCGAACTTCAAAATTGAACGGCGGCCTTTGAGCAAAAATGTAATATAAGAAGGACCATATCAAATTAGAAGGCTTGAAATGCGACTAATGGTGGGGATTGGGCAAATGATCACTGAGTATGAATATTGGGCAAGTTGTCATTTGATTTAAATTTGAAATAACACTAGTAAGAAATAAAAATGCAAATTAGGTCATCTAATAGTCTCATCACTAGTCAAAAGTAAATTATTTTCTACTGATCCTTTCCTTGGCCTACCCTACTTTGTAACATAAAATCCCGTGACAGGCCACCACATTTGTCATTAACAGTTAACAAAGGACCCTACTGGTTAAAAGTGCATCAAACAAACGAGTAATCATAAGCAGTTTGAAACAAGAAATAGTTGTGCCGCAATAATCCAACTAAAACTCTTAACTTTGTGATCCCATGTCACGGTATCTTTCTATTTTATTTCATTTTATGAAAAATTGTTGAGGTAGTATTTTTTTTTTTTTTAAATAGTAATATATAATAGAATGAGTCAAAAGTTCAAACAATAATTCCGGGTGAATGCTTATTTTGTAATTTAAACAATTTTAAAAATTATATTGTACTAATTCCAATAAAAAACATTGCGATTTTGTGTTATGCTAATTCCAATTAAAAGTCTATTAATCATTTTTTTTATGATTTATAAATATTTCATCTTTAGAGTATTATTTTTTCAGGGAACTAAATTAACTTTAAATAATTAATATCTTCAGATAATTTTGTTAATATAATAAACTTTATATTACAGTAAAAACCCAAGCGCGTACTTCCCAAACCAAAACCATTCGCGTCTAACTGAGACCCTCAATTTCCAACTCGCTTAATCCAATCTTCCCTTCCTCTTAAAGCTGCTTCTTCAGCTCTTCCGAGACTCCGTTTCTCTATTCTGCTGTTCAGTACTCTCTCTCTCTCTCTCTCTCTCTCTCTCCCAGTAATGTCTATAAATTACAAAATCAGTTAAACTATGAGACATGGGATTTTTCCGACGAATTTTTGGCGCCAAAAAGGCCGGGTCTTCTCCGCCTTCCAAAGAGAAGAGGAGGTGGAGCTTTGCTAGATCTTCCAATTCAATTCCGTCGCATTCCAATAAGCTCGACACTTTATCAGGTCCGTATGGTGACAATTTGGACGCGAACAAGCACGCCATTGCTGTGGCAGCAGCCACTGCGGCTGTTGCGGAGGCCGCACTCGCGGCCGCTCAAGCTGCAGCAGAGGTTGTGAGATTGACTACTGTCGGCGGTGGCGGTGGTGGGGGAAGAAGTACTACTGCCTCAGCTCCTGTCATTGACGCTCACCGCCGGTGGGCGGAGGTGGCCGCTATCAAGATACAGTCGGCTTTTCGTGGTTATCTGGTTAGTATTTGTATTCATATCTTCCTTTAATCTTCCATAATCATACTTAGCTGTTTGATCCGGTGCCTTTTAGTCATTCAATCCGTCCATTGGCTGCTGGAAACATTGGGAAGTTCAAACAAAGTGGATTTTTGAATATTGGTACTTTATAGTTGGAATGCTTTTAGAAAAAGTCCAGTCTTTTGAAATTCCGTTTTAAAATTTCTTTTGTGGAAGACATTTTAATCCCAAACGCAAAATTTTCTTGAAGAAATTGCAAGTTTTCCAGATTTATGATTATAATTTTATTTTAAAATATTTGATTATTGATTTATGGTGGTCCAAAACAAATAAAGTTGCAATTAATTTGCGCCGACAATAGTGGTTCTTAGTGATTGTATGGTGTTAGCATCAGCAGAATGAACTTATTATGGCAAAAAATCGTAAATGTCGTTTATTTCGAAGCTCTTCTCTTACTGGCATGTGCCTTATCTTCACACGTATTTCTTATATACAATCTGTGACGTTCTTGTGAGAAAGACTCTAGGTAGTAGCTAGAGCCACCAAGCTCCCCCCACGCTCTTTTGAAACGCGTGTCCCACTTATCCAATAACAGGCATTGGCCATTTTTTAAAAATTAATTTATTATTTATTTTTCTAGTTAACCAGACCTTGATGGAACGTAAAGTTTGTAGGTACAAACATGTCAATTTCTCTCATGGTGTGTTTGACTGTATTTTAAGGGTATTTTCTCACTATTTCTCAGTCTGGTGTCTGCCATCCGTACTTCATTGTTTGTTTTCATTTGAACCTTGTACAAGACAGAGCCCACGTAACGCGATCATATCCTTTGCAATGCTTGCTATTAATATACAGGAATTAGAGAATTTTGGTGGCGTTTATCTTTTATTAAGGTCTATTTAATAAATAATTATCTGAGATGAGCTAGTGATTAAGATCAGACTTAATTTTTTTTATGACATCTAAATATATTTTGATTGTGTCCGCTTGCATCCTTAAATTATTATGGTTGAAACTTGAATTATCTTTCAAGTTAGTAAAAATTTTGCTATCAAATTATTGTACCTTCTATCTACAAAAGAGCAGGGCTTTTAGGAGATTCTAAAGCACTTTTTGAAATAGTTTATGAAAATAGTTCCAAAATGCATCATGAATTATCAAACGGACCATGTGATCATGATGGTCCATTGACGGCCCAGCATGCCATTTTTAGTTTGATTGGTCATGGATCACGTATAAGTGGATGGGCAGCGTTCCTAATTTAGATAAGTTGGTCAGTTCTCTTTTATTTGAATCTTGAAACAGTAATTAGTGCTCCAACTAAAGCATGATGTATCTACTTTGTGGGCAACTTTCAGCTTTTGGCCATAATTTAAAGCTCTTCTGACTTAGGAATTCCAGGGGTAGATGTTTTCTTTCCGAGCACTCTTTTTCATGTGTTCACTGAATTGTGCTAGCTTTTTGTTTAATACAATAATAATACTCCTAGCACAGCTGAACTTTTTCCCTCAGAGTGGACCAAGGCAGCTGAATACCAAATAATTTTTCCCCAAAACCTTTCAATTTGATCTGGCCAGAGGGAAAAAATTTTGCATATAACTTGAGCTTTTCAATTGAGTTCAGCTCTCCACCCAATTTCCAGTTATTTTTATATTTGGTGTCTTCTGGCACAATGATTAAGATGCACCTCTTTTAAATGCACGCATCATTATAATCTGGTCCAGATGTAATAAATTCCTGGATTTTGATGAAAAAAGAACTTGATATTTGAAGACTTAAAACAAATTGTTAATGTATTGTTTTTCTTTAATATTTTTATTTCATTTAGATTGGGTTATGATGTCGTTACCCTTATGCATGTGTATATCCACATGTTGTATTAGATGGTTTTGATTAGTTTGGGTTAAGAATGAGGATCTGATTTTAAGTTTTTGTTGGTGATGTTGAAGGCAAGGAGAGCACTAAGAGCACTGAAAGCATTAGTTAAGCTCCAAGCATTAGTGAGAGGCCATATTGTGAGAAAGCAAACAGCTGACATGCTTCGGCGCATGCAAACATTGGTGAGGTTGCAGGCTCGGGCACGTGCTAATCGAACTCATATACCAGAATTGCGACATTCTACTAGCAAGTCTTCTCAGTCACATCATACAGTAAGCCACGCTGCTGCTTCTTTTTTTTCCTCCTGTTTTTTCTATTGTTTGCTTATGCTTAGGTAGAAGCTTTAACAGTTTCTGATGGCTGTGGCCTCTGAGAATGGCTCCTCAATGAGCCTGTATTTTATTTGTAAGGGAACACAAGCCCATGCGATAAATTGGAAGTTAGTTCCATTGCTTAGGAATTTAAAATTGTTTTTGCAAGTTGCTAAGGATATGAGGAATTGAGAGTGTTGAAAGCACATTCTTCATGCCTATTTACTAATTTTGAAAGCAATTGCAGCTGCAATTTTGTTAGACTTGTCTGATAACAGTCCTTGCAAATAGTATGGAGGCATGAATTAAAGAGATAGCTTAAGGTAAGCGCATGAGTATACATCCATTATATGCTTACTTGTTAGTTTGCGTTTTTGTACCTGAGATTACCCTCAAAAAAATTTTATATTGACCAGTCATTTTAAAATTTATCTACAAAAATTTTCTATTGTTCGCACCCACTAGGCATGTTGTTAAGCAAATCAAGGTCGATTATCAGGTGCAGGAGCAATGGCATTTAAAACTAATGATATTCTAAATTTATCAGTGCCAAGAAAACTGATTTATAGTTCAGTCAAACTCTCGACTGTTGCCAAATCCATTGTTTGACCAGAGAGGAAGATTTTAAGCTCACACAATTATAAATCTCTATGTGAATTTAGGCAATGCCCTCCTTTAACTGCATTTGTTTACAGGTCACTACAAGTCATGTCAAGGATCACCTACTTCATGATTATAGTACTAAATTTGATGGGCCCTCAATTCTTAAGGTACCACGTAATTGATTTTGTAGAATCTTGTGTCAACATGTTTCTGGATGTATGGGAGATGTGTGTGTGTCAGTTAGCCCATCTAAAATAAGCAATGAATAACAGAGCGACATCTAGTCCCTCTTATTTTTTTTCTATCCTATTTTTTGTAAGAGAGGGAAAAGGAGAGGGAGTTCAACAAAATAATAATAATGATATCAATGTCAAACCAATAGAAGGGACTTTCCTAGCTTCTACCTTCTTGCAGTGGTAAAGTAGGAATCCTTTCTAAGATTCTGGTTCTCTCTTTTCTGATGAGAAATAAGAAAGTTAAGTATTTTTATAGATTTCTTTAAGGAATTCTAATTGGTTTTGCTATTCAAAACATGCAGAGATGTGGTTCAAATTCGAACTTCAGAGATGAATCAAAACTAGGTTCAAATTGGTTAGATCATTGGATGGATGAAAGTTTTTGGAACAAGCATGGTAGCATTCCAATGAGAAGTCATCTTGCTGATGATGAAAAGAGTGACAAGATCCTTGAAGTGGATACTTGGAAGCCCCACATGAAATCCCAACAAAGTATCAGAGCCTTTCAGACGTTGCAGCATGGTTTGGCTTCAGAAAATAACAGCCAGAGCTTTACAACATTCGAATCACCATCCAAAGCAACAAATCAAATGCCAAATGTCTCTTCAGGAGAAGTTTTGTTAGTAAACACTCTTAAAGTTCCCCTTGGAAAAGATGAAGCAGCTTTTAGGACTGTGGAGAACAGCTCCAATGCGTTTTCCCCATCATCTAGACCCGGAAGCAGTGGTAGAAGAGGTCCTTTTACCCCCACAAGGAGTGAGTGTGCATGGGGATTTTTTAATGGCTACTCAGGCTACCCAAACTACATGGCTAACACAGAATCCTTCCGGGCTAAGGTCAGATCACAAAGTGCCCCAAGGCAGAGGCTAGAGTTTGAAAAGTATAATTCGAGCAAAAGATCTGGCCAAGGGTTTTTTGATGCAGACACTATTTCAGAAAGGGGCTTTGCTCAACAGCCCAACTTTAGAAACAGAGCTTATCCAGCATCCGGTCGCATGAATTTGAATAGACCAGCAAGCACCGATTTGAGGTGACAACCACTTTCTTTTCTAATTGTCTTCTTTTTTCATCTTTTTCTAAATTCTTCTTCTCCTTTCCAATGTGTGTGAAAATGCTGTTATTGTAATTATTTGATCATGATCTCACTTTGTTTGCCCTTACAGAAACGAACTTGAATATTTCAAGTGTTTCTCCAAAATTGTGATTGTTTCTTGATTCATTCCGGTGATTAATGTTTTATTATTATTATTACAGTCGTGCTCATATTTTGTATACTGTTTCTCAGTGTTAAATTACCGATCTTTTCAACTGTAGCAGGAAATACTTTGTCTTTAACTATGTTTAACCCTTCGTGTCTTCACGCACATTAGATAATTGTTCTTGCTTTGTCTATGGTGGAGAATGGCCCCCATTTGTTTGTCCCATCAGTGATTTGCCTCAAATGGCTACATATCAGAGCACCTTCTCCCTGTCTAGTATAGCTTTGGATTCCCACAACAGGCCAACGAAACACACAGTTGAAGATTGTTAGGTGATGGGATTGAAAGAGTAAATTACGAAGTTTCTCCGTTCTCCATTTTGGGTACTGACAGAAGTATTCGAATCAATTATGAATGAAGGAATTGATTGCAACTGCAACCAAATCTTGAGAGGATGCTTTTCACTATTGCCTCTAGATGATGTTGTTTTAGGCAAATCAATTGCCTTTCGGTGAAGGGAAGTTTAAAACAAAAGAGAGGGAGTACTGACAGAGATTTATTAATCATTACGATTTGGCATGTTGGAATACCTTTTTCTCTTTTTTTTTTTTTAGAAATTCTTATTAAATATACTCTAATTATTAAATGTTGATCACTAAACAAACACAGTAAGGACATTATAAATTAATCATCATTGAAATAACTTCTGTCACTTATTTTTTGTTTTGAATTTCATTAAAAAGTCTGGTTGAAAACATACTTCTTATTCAATCTCTTGATCCAATTTCTTCAATCTCTGCCAACCCAACTTAAGGAACCCTGCATGATCACATGAACTAACATTAGAATATTTTAATATGCCAAATTCAGTTAGAAATATGATGCCATAGGAATTTAACAAATTCCATCAACTTTAGTTGTATGCTATTAATTATTGGGATGAAGAGAAATATAATCCAAGTTTAGATCAAACGAGCCATTAAATTTGGAAGTCAATATAATGGGCTTTGGTTTAGTTATTACGATGAGGATAATAATATGGGTTCAAATCGAGAGAAATAGATATTTACGTGGTGCAATCTGCATTAGGACCAACAATGAAGCCCAAGCTTATTCCGCAAAAGCCAGGCAGAGTAGCAATAGTGGTGGCAAATGGATTATAAGCAGCAATCAGCCCCATGAAGCATCTACAAACCGACCTCTTATTATCGCCGGATTGTGCAATCAAATTCAGGCTTGTCATGGACTCACAACACGGCGAGCCCGGAAGTGGGTCTGGCGAACCATAGCTGATGAAGGTTGAGCAAGCTGAGAGGAAAGCCGTCACAGTGGCACAATCAATGTTTGTTGCCTCCACTGCAGCCAACGATAGCAACATCACCAATCCTATCTTCACTTTCTTGGCCTCCATTTTATTACACCTTATTTCAGAGACGAACTAATTTAATACATTTGGATTCCTTTTTTTTTTCTTAAGTTGAACTATTGATATTCATTAGTATCTATTTTGTTGGGTTGGTGTGCAATGAAGAACCTGTGCCTTTTCATGCAAGTATGATGAGTTGCTGGCTCGCAAAGCGTTATGTATTAGCTAGTGAGCAAGTTTCATGTTTCTGGTGTTGTGGTGTAGTTGGTTATCACGTCAGTCTAAAAGAACCTAGTGACCTTATTTCATGCATAGTATGATTGAGTATTGCTGGCTCGCAAGCGTTATGTATTATGCTAGTGAAGCTAAGTTCATGTTCTGGTGCTTGTGGTGAAGTTGGTTTATCACGTCTCAGTCTACACACAGCTGAAGGTCCCGGTTTCAAGTTTGGGCGGAACGCCATTTTTTGTTCAAGCTCAAGGCCAAATATACATTAGAGGCTTTTTTTACATCTAACACGCTGAAGATCTCGGCGGTTCGGGCTGGGACGTCCAATTGTTAGTGGGGGGAACTACTGCAGTCTACTTTTAAACAATTCTAACACACTGAAGGTCTCCGGTTCAAGTTTGGGCGACGCCATTTTATGTTCAGCTCAGCCCAAATATACATTAGAGCTTTTACATCTAACACGCTGAAGATCTCCGGTTCGGGGCTGGGCGACGTCATTTTTAGTGGGGGCGACCTACTGCAGTCTACTTTTTAAACATTAGAATTTAGTATAGGAGAGAAACATGTTTGGTGTCGTGGTGTAGTTGGTTATCACGTCAGTCTAACACACTGAAGGTCTCCGGTTCAAGTCCGGGCGACGCCATTTATATTTTTTATATCGAATGCACAAACCGAGCAAGGATATGGTATTGTACCTACAATATGAAACTTGAATCTGGTGTCGTGGTGTAGTTGGTTATTATGTCATCTCATACGCTGGAGGTCTCCAGCTCGACCATCGGTGACGCCATTTATCCATTGATATTTTTTACTCGGTTCATTTTGTGAAATTACGTTTTTCGTGACGTATTTGTCTACTTGCATTCTGCCAAACCAGTTACACTATGCAAAACGGCTTGTTTTATATTGATTTGCGTATCAGTATTTTGTGTTTGAATAGCCAAGAATCACATATAAAGACAACTAGAAGAAGAGTTTTCATTGTTTAACCCGTCGTTTCCTAAGCTACTTGTAAGCATTTACACACAGGAATTTGACACCACAGAAATAATGGAGTTTGTTTCCCTCCTAGGTCTGGTTTTCATCACAGCTCCATCTTGAGGTGGGTACGCAGCTCAAGTAATGACACCAATGACAGTGATCATTCCCATTCTCTCCTCGGAACAGCATCACTAAAGCAACTGTAAATCTGCATTTCAATCATATTCAAGTTAGTGTTTTTTCATAAACTAAATTCAGAATGAATTCCAACAGTAAACAGAACGATAAGAAACTTCTTTTTTAACAGCAGTCTCCTCCAAGTGGAGCATAATTCCATGCCCCCACTAACCATTAAGATGGGTATCAGTATCAAATGACTGAACACTGATTAGGAGCGCACTAACCACATGACATAAAAGTAAACTAGTTCTGTCTGTTTGCTTTTTTCATAACATGAAGATTGTATTGCACTAACTAGTTCTGTCTATTGCGCGTATCTAAGATACCGCCTTAAAGATGGTGTTTTCCCTGCCTAAATCATAATCTAAGTCTGCCTCTTGTCTATTTCACCATTTCAGAATATCTTTCCACCACACATAATGTCAAAGAAGACTAAAAATGTGCATTCAGAACAGGAACATGAAATCATTCATTTCCTGGGCCCCAAAACCATATAAATTGATTATGACTAATTGTTTTGATATTTTGGAGTTTGAGGCTGTGACTTACCCTACAATTAGGAGAACCAAAGAAACCACCCACAACAAATATTGGTACGCCTTGTACTTGGATTTGACACCTACACTGGTAGGGAGGTTTTGACCCTCTAACCACCCATATTGAGGACGAGGCAGTAAAACAAATCCGAGGAGAAACCCCGCCAGAAATCCACCGATGTGGGCGTAATTATCAACATGCGGCAGAATTCCAATTGCGAGGTTGATGGCTATGATGACAAGAAGCGTAAGCAAAGCTGCAGCCTATGGAACCAACAAAGAACAGGAATTAGGAAGTAAAATCAATATAAGATGCTTCGCACCAACATTACTCCCATTAGATTCTAATAGAGAGGAGAGTGTAGTGAACAATTTTAATTTCATCTACTGTAAAACTTAGAACCAGGAGTAGACTAGCATTTTGAGAATATATTGCCAGCACTTGTGTATGTTACAAATAATATTAGCATGCTTACCTTGTTAGAATAAATAGTCCAGTTTGTAATTAGTTCTGAAAGCATTGCTCCAAGAAGCCCGAAAAGGGCACCAGATGCACCGACAGAGATGCTGTTTCTAATAAATAGAGCGGAAAGCACACTCCCAGCAAATCCAGACAACAGATAAATAACACAAATGCGCACTGCAAAATTGTGACAAAAACATTAGAACCCATAGAAAACCGAATACAAATCTCAATTTATAAAGTGAAATTTTTAAGCATGATTCAACATAGATCAGAAGAATCAGGCTCAAAGACATCAAGTTTGACCTTATTGGTATAAACATCGAGTAGTGAAAAGCAAGCCTATCCTATGGTTCTTTTGTTCAAATACTTAATGAAAAACATTCAAGTAGGCCAAATTTTTATCCATTGTCAAAGTGAGATCTTCACATGGAAACACATCAAAGTGTACTTCGGAGAATATTTTAAGAAATACATACCAAAACCAAATTGCTGCTCAAGGCGAACGCCAATGAAGATCAAGCAGAGCATGTTTGAAAGAAGATGAATAACACCGGCATGCAGCCAGGCACATGTGACAAGCCTCCATCCCTGGTGCTCATGTACAATTTTTTGCCACTGAAGAGCCCCCAATTTCTCCAATCTTTGACCCAAAAAAGAGGACAAGAAAGGGGAACAAATTAATTAAACTATTCCTTCTACTTTCTTAGATTTATTACTGTCATGGTAATGAAAATACACAGAAACAACAAATCGAAACAAGTTGGGTTATTTTGGATTTAAACATCTGATACCCCTTAGGAATCCCAGGTAAATAACATAAACTTATGGACTTCACGATCCAATTTTGCGTGATAGACTTAAATAATTCGGTAAAGAAGAACTATCTCATCTGATGCACAACAATTCTAAATATAAGACCAGACGACATTCTCCTTAAGGAAGATCAATGAAGAACCAATAAATATATAATTAATATTCAGAAGAAAATACCTGATTCTGCAGAACTAAGTTTCACTAACAAGCATTTAAACTATAGAAATCTATTAAAAACCACACCAAAGACATAAAATTATTTAGACAACTTCCACTTCCAGACTCCAGTATTCCACTGTTACTCAAATTAATCATCTGAAACACATAACCACCATGAAAACCCCCCTTTTTCCCTTTCCAGATCGACTAAATTCTCATTCCAAGCACATAATAAATCAAAACAACTACATATCTAATGCCAAGGCTAGAGATACCCGATTAACATTTGAAGGATCAAATTTCATTCTAAGCTTAATAATCACTCTCACAAAATTCCTCACCCGGGTTTAAAAAATAAGACAAAACGGAAAAAAAAAAAAAAAAAAAAAAAAAGCCGATTAACATCTTGAAAAAGGATCAAAATTCCATATCTAATGCTTAATAATCCACTCTCACATAAAATTCTCACCGGGTTTAAAAAATAAGGACAACAACGGAAAAAAATAAAAAAAAAAAAAAAAGGGTCAGAAGGAATTTAAGTAATTACGTAGCGGAAGAGGGACCAGAGAGATTGTCCCCGCTTAGAGCTCGAAAGAAGAAACCTGCCACACAAAAAAAAAAAAAAAAAAAAAAAAAGGGCAGAGGAATTAAGTAATTACGTAGCGGAAGAGGGACCAAAGAGAGGATTGTCCCTTAGAGGCTCGAAAGAGAACCTCCCAAGAAATCTTGCAACGCAATTCCCTTCAAACCGAGAATGAAAATGGTCAGGGCAATTATTGATGAACATGACAACGATAAAGACAGCAACATTCGCCACCACAAACATAGGCACAAGCCACGACGTCCATTGGGTCTCTCTATCTTCTATCAAATACGAGGAAGATGATGTGTAATTGTCATTTGTTCTGCTCTTCACTCCTCTTTCTATATCTCCTCCTGCCATGCTTCCAAGTTCTTACCTTTCTTATGTGTGTGCGTGTGTTTCTCTCTGTGTCTAGTGAGTGTTTTTAATGGAGGGAGGGAGGGACTTTCACAGAGAGAAAGTGGAAGTTTTTTTTTATTTACATATACGGAAAGAAAGTGGGTAAGAATGTTCAGTTAGCTGCTGATGTGAGCACAAAAACCTGTTATTTACAAAATCAACCAATATATATTCGACACGTTGATACGCGCAGTGTACATTATTGACGTGACTAGACACGATTCGTTTGGTACAGTACCAAGTTTGGTATAGGAAGTTGCTGTTGCTGAGTCAAATTGGTTTCTCGCTGTCTATAACTGTAACTGTAAAGTTTCGCGGTTACGACACTGCTTGTGCCGTTTTAAATGAGATGAACAAAACTTCAGGAAAATCTAGTTTTTATTTCTATCGAGCTAAAATGTGATTATCATTGAATAGAAAAAAAAAAATCAAAGGAAAATGTTTATTTTTTGAGGTGATAATAATAATAATAACACTGTACAACTTTTGAAAAGGTAATCAAGACACACGGTTTCCTTGTCTTTTTCTTGTATGATTGTATTTTAAATTTTTAACCATATTAAGCTTTACTAAAAAATATAAAATTTATTTTTTATTAAGCTACATATCAATTTTTACCATAAAAATTTCTTAGTGCAAAATCATAAATTCTATCAGAACAGAAGTCTCTCTCGTTCAAATTCAGATCCAGATTAGTATCCACCCATGGCCATAGAACCCTTTTCAAATTTCATTATTCGTAATTTTTCCATGACAGTTTGTCTTTGCCTCTGAAACAATAATATATTAAAGAACCATAAAATTTCTCACCTAATAATTATTCTTCTAAAATAATTTTGAGGAGAATATAAATACACTCTAGAAAAATGTGATAGCACTTTCTAGTTTATACAACTTTTTTTTTTTTTTTTTTAATTAGAGGGGCATATTTTTTAAAGAAGCAAATAATCTTTGGCAAATAAGTGCCAACCAGATTTTGCATAACACATCGCTAGCAATTTCAAAGCCGCCTTCTCTTCCCTCTTCCTTTTCCTTTGCAGCATCTATTATTCTGCTTTCATAAGCCAATTAAAGGAATAAAGGGAAAGGAAAGCAGAATCGAAACTTGTGGAACCGAAACTTGTAGAACTCTAAAGAGTCATCTCTCCGCTTTGTGGTGGGGTTGGGTGGTGGTGGTGGTTTGGTTTGGGTGACTCTGTTGCTTACAATCTACTCTCTCATCTTGCCACGTGGCTACTATGATTGGACTAAACCCAAGGGATTGTCCCATGGCCCCACTACTTTTGTTGTTTTTCAGAAAAAATAATTTCATCAGCATCAAATTTGTTTTTGTTTCCTGCCCACTACTTCCAGTTTCCAGGCGATTCTTCCGTTCGGGTAATGACAATAGAGGTTGATCTACCTCCCTTTCACGAGACAGTGACTTTGCATGTTATTTCAGCACAAACTTAATAAGGGAATTTTCTACTGAAAGGAATGGTTTTCACAATTCTTTCTCCTTTGCAGCAAAACTAACATTATAATGAAACATATCATTTAAGACAGCCAACAACACAAGTGTGTCCCAATCCTTCATATCTGTGATTCATCTATTTCACGCGTTGTGTTGGTGCACCTTAAATTAATGGCAGCAGCAGAATCACATGCTTTCGTGTGTGTCCTCCCCTTCATATAATACAACCAGCAAAGATAAATTTCGCAATTTCAAAATGCCAAACCAATTGGACAAAACCACTCTTAAACATATCCAAACCCTAAAGCCTAAAAAGGAAACAGCATTCTCGTCCAAATTGACTAATGATATATTCTTACTTGACCTTCCCTTGTGAAATACAACTCTAAAAAAGAGAGACAGATTTCTCTGAGGCTAGTCTCATATCTGTGGTGGTAATACAAGATCCATTTCAATTTTAGAAGTGGGCAAAAAGTTTAGGCGAACAACAGTTGGTCCATTTAATTTTCCAGAAATGAACATTAACTAATAAACCGTCATTTGATTTCTTTGACAAAACCATGACACTAATAATTCATGAGATAACAAAATTGCATGATCCTCGTATGATCGGTGATACAAAATTCTTTGAAGGAATACCTAGTAATACGAGGAAATAGGGGTTTCAGCGCTTCCCTCCACCCCCTCCAAGCTTGGGGCCCTTTGGTGCCGCACCTTTGGGCACACCACCCTTGCTTTGGGTCTTTTGTGTCTTCGCCATCACCTCAGCCTTCTTGGCCTTCTTTTCATCCTTGGTTTTCTTAATCCTCTCCTTTATTTCACTGCAGAAAGGATTGCATAATTCATTTAACAAAAAAAATATATATCTGAAATGCAAACAGTGACAGAATAATCAATGCACATTGATCAATGCAAAAATTAGAAAGCATACCGGAGTGCAGCTTCTCTTGCAGCATCACGAACTTCAGGTTTTTCAGTTCGTCTCTTCTGTATGACCTCCAAAGTAGCACCAACTATTGACCTTGAGTACGGTTTTTTGGTTGTGCGACGTCTCTTCTTAACAGCTTCAGCAGCAATGTCCTGTGAATGTTAAGAAAGAATTTTCAACATGACACGTAAAACATTATGTTACAAAGTTATTTTCCAATTCCTATTAAAAAAATATACAACCATAGAGAATATCCACCTTCTTATGTTGCTTCCTGTACATAGCTGTCCAGGTGAGCTTTGAGGGCTTCAGTCGGTTGTGGAAGTACCTCTTGCATTTAGAATTGGCGAACAGGAAGACCTTAATTTGATCGACAAAGATTATTCAGTTTCACAGTAAAGAGGAATGCATGTAAATTAATTTTGAATTTGATAACATTGGAAATTACCTGAGAATCTGAGCGAATAAATCTGATACCCTTACCAGGGTATATCTTTGCGCCGCTAAAGCGACATAGTTCAGTCCTGAAATTCCCAGAATTAGCAATCAATTCCAATTCAACAAAAGGCATATATAATAATACATTTTTCTCTTAAATCAAACCGGTCCACTAGCTATACATAGCAATGACATTTCTTTATTAAATATTTTGCTACTCTAGCACACAAAAAGCATATGCAGAGTCTCCAATGAATTGAAAATTCCAAAAGCATATACATATTTATGGCAAAAAAAAAAAAAAAAAAAAAACACCAATTCAGGACAAAAGGCAATATATAATAATACATTTTTCTCGCCTTAAATCAAACCCGGTCACTAGCTATACAGTAGCATAGACAATTTCCTGGCTATATTAAATAATTTTTGCTACTTCTTAGGGCTTCTCGCACACAAAAGCATATGCAGAGTCTCCGAATGAATTGAAAATTCCAAAAGACACACATATTTACAATAATTTTATGGCAACAAAAAAACAAATTAATCAAAAAAAAATTGCAACAAACAAACAATTTCCTATCTGTTGATTCTGCGGAAAAAAATGCGAACCATGAGATTTGATATTTAGGGCTCGAGTGAGTAAAAATCTGCTCAACAAAATTTTTGTTTCGTCTCTTCATGTAATAACGCACGCAAAGCAGAAGCATTTGATTATATTGGCAATTTATCTTAACAGAGTTAAAATATTATTCTATTAATTATTTCAAATTGAGACTCATACAAAAAAAAAATAAGTAACGTACTTGAGAACCATGGCGGAAAAAAAAAAAAAAAAAAAAAAAGCACAAAACAACAATTTCTATCTGTTTGATTACTCGGGAAAAAAAATGCGAACCAGAGATTGATTATTTAGGGCTCGAGTGGAGTAAAAATCTGCTCAAAATTTTGTTTCGTCTGATACGCACCAAGCAGGCATTGAAATGCAATCAACAGATGTTGAAATTATCATTAAATTTCAATTGACAAAAAAAAAAAAATAGTAACGTACTTGAGAACCATGGCGGCAGCAGCTTCTCCTAGTCTGTGAATGACTTTGGCAGGAAATACAAACCCTAAGTTTAAATTTGTTGGATCAAAATATAGTTTGTTATTGGGCTTAATTGTAGTTGAGGCCCTTGAAATTTATGGGTTGAGAACCGGATTATGGGCCCGCATAAGATGAAGGCATTTACATGGAGGGAACAAAGAATCTGAACTGCTTTGAGCTACTCAAACCACTCTTCCAAATCAACCGCTATTTGTCTAATAACCTAAACGTGGGGTCGTTTTCTATACTTTACAAAGTACAATATAATCCATAATTTTTTTTTTTTTTAAGTATAAGTATGGTATCTTCACGCTCGGCCATAATGATATTTAATTAACATCTTTCTAAAAGTAACAATTCTAAATTTTAAATCTTTAATCTCATTTGAAAAAATATAAATATAATCTATACCGCTGATTCAACTGTATATTGGTAATCAATTGCGTTCGTGGATAACTGTAGCGATGGACCTATTCTTCAATCAAAGACCCAAAAAGACAGGCTTAATGCCAGTCCTTACACGTTATGTGATATTGTCATTCGCATCACAATATCTCGAGAGGCAGATATGGCACTTGAGATTGAGGCATTATTGCGGTTTTGCGCAAATTAGAAAGTGAAGTGCTTGCATTTGCAACGTGCAAGCTGAAGACAGATTGGCCTCGAGTGTTATGGGTCTCTGGAATTTTATATTTTTATTTCCTCATCAACTGCTTAGTGGACAGAGATGGGCTAAGCTCACTTTATGACAAGACTTGCATTTCACTTTTTTGTTTTTTTTCATTCCCTTCCCATTTTGAAGGATTCTTCCAGAACATTGTCTCATCTCATCTGTTTCGCTTTATCCCATTAAACTATAGATTCCTTAGAATATGAAAATATTGCTTTTTGGATGTTTTTTTTTCTTACAAAATAATTACATAATAAAAGTAAGCATGATTATTAATCTTTTTATTATTTTTAACAATATGACAAGTTAAAAATTTAAAACTTCGTATCTATAAAAAATTTTACATATTTATTTGTATTTATTAAAAAGTGAGGACCGGTTGTCATAATTCTTTATCCCAAAATTTATCCCATAAATAAAAATAATAAAAAGAAATTAATTGGTTTAACTGGTCATCAATGATAATTTTTAGTTAATACTTAATCACAATTTTATTTTATTTTATCTTGTTTTGTCTTCTTTCTATTGTTAGGAGCAATTTATTTTGAGCAAATAGAGGTCTTAAATAAAATAAGTGTTATTAAACTCAGTTTGATTCAAATGAATCCAGAGAATCAATAATTTAGACTTAAAATCAAATTAATTTCATTTTTATAAGTTAAAAAAACAAAATAAATCGAAAAATTGGGATCAAATCAATTGATTCAAGCAAACTCCATAAACTTAAATTGATTTATTGATAATTAACGATTAATATTTTTATAATTCATCAATTAAATTATTAATCCTCTCAGTCTTTTCAGCAGGATCAACATTCAGCCGGATTTAATATCATTGGGATATAATTTGGACCTTTGTGTTTAATGATGGTAATCAATTCAATGTGAATAATACATCCTCAAAATAAATGCTAAAATTCCATTTTTGTAAAAAAATTGAGATGGATAAAATGATGTTCCAAGCATTCATTGAGTTATTTATGTTTAATGAAATTAAAATTGGATTCACCGATATATCATTTATTTTCAAACTATTTATGTTAATTACCTCAATAACTCGTTATTAAACTAATTATCCACATGCTTAGAGTAATTAATTAATTATATATTTATTGGATGCAATAATGTGGTCAAAAATTAATTTTTGTGGTGTACATTGCATTCACGACAACTTTTTTTTTTTTCCAGATATACATTACACATTATTTATACTCAGTTATAAAAACATCATAGAAGTTTGAAAATATTAATAAAATAGTGATATGATAATACTATTTTATTTTGAAGATATATAAAAAAATTACAAAAATTTTGGTTTATTAATTAATAATAACTTGATATTTAAAAAAAATTGACATTCTTTGAATTTAATATATATATATATATATAAGACAACTTTTTTTTTTTCCAGATATACATTCCCACATTATTTAATAACTCAGTTTATAAAAACATCAATAGAAGTTTGAAATATTAATAAAATAGTGAATATGATAATACCTATTTTTATTTTTGAAGATATATAAAATAATTACAAAAATTTTGGTTTATTAATTAATAATAACTTGAATATTTAAAAAAAATTGACATTCTTTAAATTAATATATATATATAATATAAACTTGAAGAGTTGTATTAATTTTATAATTTTATTTAAAAATAAAAAAATTAACTTATCTATCTATAATAATAATAATAATAACAATAATATTATTAACATATGTAAATAAACATATAAATAGGAAGGAGAAAATAGTGGAATTTCCTAAAGTATACTTAGTAAAAATTTGAATATTGTACAACATCTTTAGGTATAACCAATTAAAAGGTTTTGATTTAAAACTATAAATAATGTTTGATTAATTCTAATATTTTTTATATTTAATTTATCTAAAAAATGATAACTTGTGATTTATACAATTATAAATATTTAATATTAATACTAATATTAATATTTTTATAATATTTAAAATAAAACCAATTATATATATGTAATTAATTTATTTTTAATTTTAATTTGTATTCTACAATGGTATATTGTTTCCTCTTAATGAAATTTTAATTTGATTTCTTAAAAAAAATTGTCATAATTTCAGAATTGGAGTCAGTAATAAAGTTATATCCATGCCACCTCTTATATAGATGTCATGTGGGAATCCATATGGAGTAAATATGCAAAGTAAGAAATAATCTCGACTTAAAGAGAGATTCTACGTGGATTATGTATTATTAATGGATATGTTATGCATTTTTCAAATTAATAAATAATAATTTTGTTATACGTTTTAAATCTCATATTGAAACCTTCAAGCTTCGAAAGATTATACATCCCTTATCTAATAAAATAAAACGATTAACCATTTTAATTAATTTAATTAAGATGAATTTATATAAAATAATTAAAATAATACGATCATCCATTTTAATTAATTAACTTAATTAATATGATATATTTAAAAAAAATATTACCTATGACTAATAAGATAATAAATATTTTACAAATGTTTAACAATGAATGCTAATGTTAATATTAATGTTAATTAATATTTAAAAATAAATTTAATCATATACATGTGTGTGTGTGGCACACACTTGAAGAGTTGCATTATTTTATAATTTTATTTGAAAATTTAATCTACCTATCTATAATAATAATATTAACACATGTAAATAACACACATGTAGGAAGGAAAAAATAATGAGATTTTTTTAAAGTATACTTATTGAAATTTTGGATATTGTATAACATCCTTAGGCATGAAAAATTAAAAGGTTTTAATTTAAAAATATAAATAATATTTAATTAATTGTAATATTTTTGATATTTGATTTATCTAAAATATCAATAATTTATGATTTGTACAATAAAAATACCATGTAAATGTTTAAAAATTAAAATTAAAATTAATATTTTGATTTTAATTATATTTAAAAATAAAACTAATTAAAAATACAAAATTAAGTAATTTTTAACTTTGATTTATATTCTAAACTATTTCCTCTCAAAGAAATTTTAATTTCTTAAAAAAAAAAAAATGCCATACTTAACAGAATTGGAGTTAGTAATAAAGTTATATTCACGCAATCTCTTATATAGATGCCATGCGGGAATCTATACTCAGTAAATATGCAATATAAGAAATAATCTCGACTTCAAAGGAGATTCTACGTGGGATATATATTATTAATGGATATGATATGCAATTTTCAAAATTAGAAAATAATTATTTTATCATCCGTTTCAAATCTCATACTAAAACCTTGAAGCTTCGAAAGATTTACATCGCATCTCTAATAATATCATACCAAAAGACATATGATGCAATCATAACCTTGAATTTTACATGCTTTTTTTAAGAATTTTAATTTTACATAGTATAAAATTATTTTTTATTATTTTTTATTTTGGGAATGAATAAGAAACAATTATAACATGTTTTTTTCTCATTATATATATTTGTACTCCATTTATGTTTTGTACCTATTATAACACCTTAACATGCACACACTATTAAAATTCAATCGAGGAGATAAAAAATATTTGTAAAAAAATGCTATAGTTTTGTTTAATTTACATCTCTTTCCTAATTTTGCAGTGATATATATGGTTAAAAAGTTTGAAAAATAGAGTTATAATCTAATGACGTGCATATTTTTTTTGAAGAGAGATGACTATGTGAATTGATAAATCATTTTAATTATTAAATTATAAGTTATAAGAATAAATAAATCGATTCAATTATTAGATTATAGGTTATAATAATGATAAAAAAGTGGATCGAATCAATTTGTTTTCTATTTTTCAATGATATACGCGATTAAAAAAAATTTAAAAATAGAGTCATAATCTAATGATATATGGACAATTTTGTGGACCGATAAATTGATATAGGTTATACGAGTTATATATATGGCTAAAAATATTTAAAGAACATAGTCAATAATCTAATGATGTGTGGACAATTATTTGGATCCATAAATAGATTCAATTATTAAATTATATCCATTTATAACTTTTAAGAGTAACATAAGAGCGAAGTAATGCTTTTATTTTTAATGATATATATGGAAAAAATTTTTTAAATTCCGATTAATAATAGAGATTTTGCCCTAAAAAGTAGATTCTAGCATGGCGCGTTTAATAACTGAGAGTGCATATGATATACATGCCAATTAAATTATACATTTATTATTTTCTTAAAAGAGATAAATTAATTGTTTTAAAAATCAATTTTCACTCTATATTTTATTAAAATTAAAAGTGAATAATGATTGGAAAAAAAGAAGAATCAACTATGATTCAAATTAGATGGAGAATGAGGAAAAGTTTAGAAATATTAACAATATTTTAAAATGAGTTAAATGGATTTGAGTGATATATTTTCAGAAAACGTTTGAGAAATGAATTTATGTTTTATAGGCCAAAACTGGCAGGAGAATATCTATTTTATTTATTAAAAATAAAAAGAATTGACAATGAAATCGATGGACATGGCAAAGTTAGAGAGTCAAAGGATCGGTGAGGGTGAAGTTGGGAAAAAACAAGCCAAAAAAGAGAAAATGAAAATGAAACAAATACGGTTGAGCAAAAATAAAGTGATTTCCAGATCAGGTTTAGGATCTTGTTCCCAACCAAAGAAGACTGCAGTCACGCCATCATTATTATTTTATTTTTTTACCAGGTTTTATATTTTCTCAGCAACGAAAGGTCTGAATTACCCTCCTCAAACAAAATAAAAGGTTTAAATTACCAAAACATCCATGTCATTTTGGCTGAAATACCAAAAGGCTATCCACTGCCATTTCTGTCAACTTGTTACTGGCTAGTTTTCGCCACGTACTATAATTGTACTGAATTAGAGCCGCACTGAATCACCGACTATTGAATTAGGACAGCTTGCGCGAAACAACACGCGCGAGTAGCAGCGTGTGATTAGAGAAGAGGGCGGACATCACGAAACCTGTTATAGCACTAGGTGGACCCCTCTATTTTTCTCTCTTCCTACGTATACACATAATTTATTACTTCCCTTTCTATTTCACAAAATTTCCTTTTTTTTTTTCAACTTTGAAAGGAAAGAGAAAGGTGAGAGCGAATTGTGCATGGAGAAAGAGAAGCCATTCAAATCAGAAAGAAATTATATAATAATTCTGAACTAGGTTTTTGGGTTTCTGGTTTTTTATTTTATTTTTAATTGGAGTGAACAAAATCCCATTTGACTCTACTGATCTCCTTTCACTATACATGTAAGTCAGCTCAAACCTTCAATTCCTAATTATTATTTTTTTCATAAATAATAATGTATATTTTTTGTCGTTTATCTTTGGACAGATCCCAAACTGTGCATAGAGATAGAGAGGATCTGATTTTCTATAGTAGTTTATGTATATCATCTATCTCTGTGAAAGAAACAGGCTTTGGTTACTGTAAAATAAAAAATAACAAAGGTGCCTTTTTTTTTTCTCCGTACTGGGTTTGGTTTTTGTATTGTATTGTGTCCAGTTGAAGTGTTACAGTAAGAGAGAGAGAGACAGTGAGAGAGAGAGAGAGAGAGGGGTCAACTGCGTCTTTTTGCTCTGATTTGGTTGGGTACTAATAGTATTGTGCATTATTTTGAAAAGTCTTTTTATTAAACAAGTGTGAATGTGAGGGATAAGCTTCAACTTTTTGCTGTTTGGCTTTTGGGTTCTTTCTTTTCTTTTCTTTCTTTTTTTTTTTTTTTTTTTTTTTTTTAATCTGTGCTAATCCTTTTCGGACCTTTTCGTTTTTTCTTGCCCTTTTATTTCCATTTTCAATACTGACAAACAGTTGGTCAAAGCATTTCTATTTGTTCTGGCAGAAGCTGGATGGAAAAATTAGGGTTTTGTTCATTTCTTTTTTTTCATTTACTTTTTTTTTTTTTTTTTTTTTTTTTTTTTTTTTTATCTGTCTAATCCTTTCGGAGCCTTTTCGTTTTTTCTGCCCTTTTATTTCCATTTTCAATACTGACAAACAGTTGGTCAAGCATTCTATGTCTGCAGAAGCTGATGGAAAAATTAGGGTTTTGTTCATTTCTTTTTCTTTCATTACTGGTCTTTATGGTGTTTCAGAGATTTTCCGCTGATGGGTTTGTGCTGTAGAGAAGGAAGGATAGGTGTGAATACTGGATCAAAGAGAGCGACTTTTATTTCTTAAAAAAAAAATTGACCTTGCTATTTCTTCTAGAGAGAGTTCAAAGTAATGCATGGGGCGTTGACAATGAAACAGCCTTTTCTCTTTGTCTGTTGAGACTGCTACTGTAAATACTAAACAATCTTGGTTCAATGCGGAGGTGGCTGAAGTTTTTAAATGTCAAAACTAGGACGACAAGAATAGAGGAGCAAAATCTAAGTGCATCCCTGAGACACTGATAGCTTCCTCTTCAGTAAACCAAGAATTAGAGATTGATTAGAGAGATAAAAAAAGAGAACAGAAAGCGTTTTCTCTTTCTTTTTCCATTTTCGACGAGTTCTGAGGTTTTTGATAGTCAGTAATAGTTTTAATAGAGGTGGGGGTGGGAGTTCAAATATTGTGGTTGATATTGTTACACACAGCACTAACATGCATAGTGGTGCCATTGCTCAGCCACCGCTCCTCGCTTCATCTATTCCCAAATCACCCGCTCTTTCTCTTTCTATAGTATGAATCATCTCATCAAATACATATTGTTTCTTGTTTTTTTATTTATTTATTTATTTATTTATTCTTTAATTTTTTATTGTTGATTGTGAGTTGGTTTTAATGTTTTTTGCTTCTTGCTGTTCTTAATGATGTGCCCTCACTTTTATTTTTATTTTTTTACTTTTTGGTTAATCTATTCTTAATGGAGTGCAGAAAGGCAAAATGGATGATCACGGTGATATGGGTCTGCTTGGGGAACCTTTTGATCCTAGTATAGTGGGGAGAATCAAGGAGGATGGTTATGAGAGCAGGTCTGGCAGTGATAATCTGGAAGGTGCATCTGGGGATGATCAGGAAGCTGGGGACCATCAAAGGCGCCGGAAAAAGAAATACCATAGGCACACTCCTCATCAAATACAAGAGCTTGAAGTGTATGACTTTGTCCATTAATTTATATCTTAATGCATATGCATTTTTTTTTTCTTTTTTTAAGCTTGGATTTAGGGATTTGCTAAGGGAGCTTTTTGTTGTCGTGTTAATAGTTTCTTTAAGGAGTGTCCACATCCGGATGAAAAACAAAGATTGGAGCTTAGCAGGAGACTCGGCTTAGAAAGTAAGCAAATCAAGTTTTGGTTCCAGAATAGGCGAACTCAAATGAAGGTAAATTGCTAAAGTGTAGTGCGCCTTTTGACTTTTCCTTCATTTTCTCTTATGGTTATTGAAGAGTTTTAAATTGTTGATTGTGGAATTAGACCCAGCTGGAACGTCATGAGAATATAATCCTTAGACAAGAAAATGATAAGCTCCGAGCTGAGAATGAGTTATTGAAGCTGAATATGACAGACCCAATATGCAACAGTTGTGGCGGTCCTGTAGTTCCTGGTCCAGTATCTTTTGAGCAACAGCAATTAAGGATTGAAAATGCTAGACTCAAGGATGAATTAGGTCGTGTTTGTGCTTTAGCCAATAAGTTCTTAGGCAGGCCACTCTCGTCCTCAGCCAGTCCTGTCGCTCCTTTTGGCTCAAATTCCAAGTTGGACCTTGCAGTTGGGAGGAATGGGTATGGGGTTTTAGGCAATGTAGAGGCGCCATTGCCGATGGGACTTGACTTCAATGATGACATAACAATGCCTTTAATGAAGCCTATGACAAGCCCTGTGACTAATGGAGTTCCTTATGATAGATCTATGTTTATAGATCTTGCATTGGCAGCTATGGATGAATTGATTAAGATTGCTCAGATTGATGGTCCGGTTTGGATGAAAAGCTTAGATGGAGGAAAGGATGTCTTGCACTATGAGGAGTACACGAGGACATTTTCTCCTTGTATCAGTATGAAGCCTAGCAGCTTTGTTACTGAGGCTACAAGGGAGACTGGTTTAATAATCATCAACAGCTTGGCTCTTGTTGAGACTTTGATGGATGTGGTATGCTGTCTAACTCTTATGCCGCTGTGAATGCTCCTAATGATTTTATTTTTAAATGTAAATTGCTGCTAGGTTTTGATGTCTGCATTTTGTTTTTACTTTCATCTCAATGACTTCATTATATACATGTTTAGTCTTGAGCTTTATTTACACGAAATCTTTTTCATCTTATCCATGATGGTTTTTTAATTTTATTGCATCAGGAGAATCAATTTGATTGTACATGGTACATTGCTATCAATGCTCATTCCTTAAAATTTCCAAATTATTATAATTATTGTTTTTTATCTGATGTAGTGGAATGATTGATTTCTAAATTTTGAGTATCTTTTCAACTGCATTTTTGTAAACAGAATCAATGGGTAGAAGCATTCTCTAGTCTGGTTGCTAGAGCCTCCGTCATTGATGTGATCTCGAGTGGCATGGCAGCTGGATCTAAAAATGGCGCTTTGCAAGTGGTGTGTCTCCAGGTCCTATCCTTTTTTAGTCTTTGGCAGTAAGCTGGCACTAATAAGGGGTTTTATTCTCAGATGCACGCGGAGTTTCAAGTGATTTCTCCTCTGGTCCCTGTGCGACAAGTGAGGTTCCTTCGATTCTGCAAGCAGCATGCGGAGGGTGTCTGGGCTGTGGTTGATGTTTCTATTGATGCAAACCAAGAAAGTTCAGATGTGAATCCATTTAATGTGTGCAGGAGACTTCCTTCTGGCTGTATTATGCAAGATATGCCCAATGGTTGCTGCAAGGTAACCGCTTGTGTATATATCTTTTTTTAGTTTGTATTTGTTTTTATTTTACATGCAAACTCTACTAGTCATTGTTGTAGGTGGCTTAATGAGGATGTTGTAATATCTGCAAGATTGAATAATTTCTACTTAGAGTTCAATTAGATTACATCATTTGAAATTTGGCAATTGGACCCCAAGTCAAGTCCCAACTTAAGTTGACTAATTGATTTAGTGAAATTAGTTTATTTTTTTTATCGCAGCAAAATAATCTTGCACTATTTGATGACACTAAATAAAATATATTAGGAATTTACCTGACAGTAGTCTGACCTTTATTATAATTTAATAAAGAAAGATGCTTCCTTTTAAATATTGCTTCCACTATTACAAAGCTAAAATTGCTTCTTGTCGTCTCAAAGTTAGTCAACTTATACTTTTGAGAATGAGGAAATCAAGGGTGCTCATATTGAATAAGTTACGCACACAGAGACATTTAATATCATTATATGATTCCTCCATCTTTAATTTAGTATATCTATGATCTTCCTGTCCAGGTAATTCTTGGAAGTTTCAATCTTCACGTTATAAACTATATATTTGATGCTTCTATTCCTATCTCTTATGCCTATACTGGTGATTATTTGTTGTTTACGAGGTGATTCGACCTAGATCCAGTCTTTATATTGTAATCTTATATCCTTAGTTCCAGGAAATCATCCTCTTAAGGTATAGAAGAGACTTCTATTTGATAATTGTTTCTCGACTTGCTTAAACTAACTTTTAGGTTTGACTTTGTTTGTCCTCCCTGCAGACTTCTTATATTTGGCCATATGATATTAGTATGTAAATGTTCTCTAGGTAGTTTCTCTTAACTCTAGTTGCAGACAACATCTTCCTCTCTGATGTTATGGTGTTTGTCTATTGGTGAAGATGGATATATGTTATGTCCATGTATTACTGGAGGTGAGGTAGATAATTTCATGATTGGGCAAGTGCATGATCTGTTTCCACAAATTTACTTCAATAAGACCACAACCTTGTAGTTGCTTTTAAAATGGGTCTTGTAAAAAATTTAGAAATGCAACAGTGTAAAATAATCAACCAAAAGGGGAACTAAAGAGTCTCAATAAGGTTGGAGCTGTGTTAGGAGGATTGGGTAATCCGAGTTTATGCCACCTTCCTACATTATATTATAGAAAAAATAACCGAGGGAGTAGAATAGTAGATCCATATTGCCATCATTGATGGGAAGATGGAACATTAGATTAGATCTCCTCAAAAAGCTTCATTTTGTTTTTTCACTTATCACCTAGCATTCTCCCTCAGTTACTTAGCTACTCTGCTACTGTGGTGGGCTCCTTTGTGAATCCTTGTTTTTGAACTTTGAGAAGAACCAAATCAAAGTTACGTTGAAAAGCTTTCTCTATGGATAACTTAGAGATGATAAACTTTCCTGGGGTTCACATTAAGTGCAGCTTCTAAAAATAAGTTTATCTGAAAAATATTCTTATAAAACCAATCTAGTTGAGGTAAATTCACCTTAGCAAATCCAAGTTTGTTTCTAGCAAGGTTACTGGGTTATGCCACATAATTAGAGTCCCTCCACCTTGGGCACACACAATGACCTATACGTATAAAATACATATTTGTATGTGTGTATTCTAGCATTTTGATCGATAATCAAATGCAGGTTACTTGGGTGGAACATTCAGAGTATGATGAGAGTGTAGTTCATCAGCTATACCGGACAGTACTGAGTTCCGGTGGAGGCTTTGGTGCTCAGAGGTGGGTTGCCACCCTGCAAAGGTACTGTGAGTGTATGGCAATCCTTGCATCTCCCACCATTTCTGGTGAAGATCAGACAGGTCTAGCTCTTCTATCTGATCCTTTCATGACTTGTTTAGTTTCTGTGACAATATGGCATGTGCCAGTATCTAATACATTGTATGGTACTATTATGCCATAGGGATAAACCTAAGTGGCAAGAAAAGCATGTTGAAGCTAGCACAGCGCATGGTGGATAACTTCTGTTGTGGAGTCAGTGCTTCATCTGTACGCAAGTGGGATAAGCTTCTAGTTGGAAATGTTGGTGAAAATGTTAGGATTTTGACCCGAAAGAACGTCAATGATCCTGGTGAGCCACCTGGTGTCGTGCTGAGTGCTGCAACTTCTGTATGGTTGCCTGTTATGCGACAGAGGTTATTTGATTTCTTGCGAGATGAACGGTTAAGGTGTGAATGGGACATTTTATCTCATGGTGGGCTGATGCAGGAGATGGTCCACATTACCAAGGGTAACAGCAGTGGGAATTGTGTTTCTCTCCTGCGTTCAAGCGTAAGTGTCCTTAAAACTGCATTTTGGTAGAACAAATTAACATTACATGTAGTATTTTAATAGAATAATCTCTGAAATCTCCAATTTTTCCATTTTATTTCATTTTACGGAGTGTATGTTATCCATTCAGATGACTTTGGCTTTGCAGGCTGTTAGTCCTAATACAAATGAAAGCAACATGCTAATATTGCAAGAAACATGGAATGATGCCTCAAATTCCCTGGTAGTGTATGCACCGGTGGACATACCATCAATGAGTGTAGTGATGAATGGTGGGGATTCTACCTATGTGGCCCTCTTGCCATCAGGGTTTGTGATTGTTCCAGATGATTCCTTGCGTCAAGGTGGTCCAAATTTCTGTAATGGGAATTTGGTCAAAAGAGATAGTGATGGCAATGATGGAGCCGGGTCTCTTCTTACAGTTGGCTTCCAAATTTTGGTGAATAACCTCCCTACAGCGAAGATCACAGTGGAATCAGTTGAGACCGTCAACAATCTCATCTCATGCACAATTCAAAGGATCAAAGCAGCACTTCAACTAAATAGCTGAAAGGGGTACAAAGTATGCAATTTTTTTTTTTTTTTTTTTTTAAAAAAAAAAGAGACCCGTCAACAATCTCATCTCGATGCACAATTCAAAGGGATCCAAAGCAGCACTTCATCAACTAAAATAGCTGAAAGGAGCGGCCTACAAAAGCTATGCCTAATTTTTTTTTTTTTTTTTTTTTAAAAAAATAAAATACTTGTTTAGGCTTTTTTGGTGTTCGCAACATACATACAGTGTGAAGAAAAAATATAGCCAGATTAGAAAATGCTTTCACAGCAATGAAAATGGAGTGGAGCTTGCAGACGCGTATATTAAGCTTGCATAAAAAAAAAGGGGTATGCAAGTCGCGCTAAAGAACGAAACCGCGATGTGACAAATTATTTGCTTTTTTTGCTTTGTGCCTGATTGCCTCGCCGGGATGGACCAGAAAGACTGTTCCGGGGGCTTGGTTCCTCAGTAGTTTGAAATCTCTCGTACGAGAATGAGATCTGGCTTATTGGTGTTCGGGTATTGACTTGGTACGTAGACCCGAGTATGCAATTTTTTTTTTTTTTTTTTTTTAAAAAAAAAATAGCTTTTTAGGCTTTTTTGGTTTCGAACATACATACAGTATGAAGAAAATATAGCAGATAGAATGTGAAAAATGAAATGGAGGGAGCTTGAGACGATAACTTGCATAAAAAAGGGGATGCAAGTCAAGAACGAACCGCATGTGGACAAATTTTTCTTTTTTTGCTTTGTGCTATGCTGGCAGAAAGACTGGGGGTTTATAGTTTGAAACTTCGACGAGAGATGATGGTTAGTGGTTCGGGTATTGACTTGGTTAGACCGGCGAGGCACTCTGCTCTCACTCTGGCTAATGTTTTGTTAAAGATCTTACATAGGAAAAAGAAGATAGACAGTGGAGGGACTGCTAGCCCCACTCTTTTTACTTAACTGTTAAAACAGTTTTAGTTGTCTTTTTGACTAATATTATTCTTGGTTCTGAAATTTCCTCTGGCTTAGCCTTTTTTCTACTGTCTGCTTTTCTTTATATGCAAAACTGTCATGAATATAAGCGCTAATTACTATTTTTAAGGATATAAGCCTTTTTTCTACTGTCTGCTTAGCCAAATAAAGAATGATCATTCCGAGTGCGGCCAAGTTCTATAGGAGAAATGTTTTTGACTAAGTACTATTTTTAAGTACATGAAAAAAAAAAATACTACTTTTATGGGATCACTAATTTTCATTTATTTAGAAATAATAAATTATTATTAAATGTGACTAATAAGAATTTATAATTAAGAATTTGTTAAATATTATACAATCTCTATAACTAATGCCCACGTATGAAATTTTTTTGAAGATTATATATCATCTGTTTAAGTTTCAAACAAATGTATTTTCATTTTTAAATTATGGTTATATGTTTGTAATTCTTTTAATTAAATGCCTTTATTAAGTCAAATACATCGAAAAATGACATTCTAAAATAAATATGATAAATAAGTTGAGTTTGAGGCTCTAGGCCCCACTTTCTATATGATAATTATTGGGCCTCCGCCCATATTTATCGCAATACATGGGCAAAGCCTTCTATGTTCTAAAATCCTCGTTCAAAATGCAATTTCCCCGTTTCAGTCATGGTCAGGGCTACGTTCGACCAGCAAAACCCTAAACCCTGGACACACCAACTGATCAGTCATGAAAATGCTTTTCTTCATTTCCCTCAAATTCAATACCAGAGTATTAAAGAATATCCAATCGAGCTTCTACAATCTCAGCTTCACAAAATCAATGTCCCAATCCACCTCCATTCCCAAAAAGCAGCTGCGAGTGCGCGACCATGGCTATGACAATTACATGGAAATCGAGAAGAAAACCCGTAAGGTCCTAAAGTTCCAGTCCCTAATTCTTTCCCAATTTAACCAGACAATACAAATCTCTCGACTTGACGCACTTGCTCGCCGCCTCGGCTTTAAGCAGTACCAGGCCGGCGCTTTTGTACTGAAATTCCCTCACATTTTCGAAGTCTATGAGCACCCTGTTCAACGCATCCTGTATTGTCGTTTAACACGCAAAGCCCTTCTTCAAATTCAACAAGAAAAGGAAGCCTTGATCGCCCAGATACCCGACTCTGTGACTCGCTTGAGGAAACTGATAATGATGTCGAGCACGGGTCGTCTGCGATTGGAGCACGTACGGATTGCCAGGTCAGAATTTGGATTGCCTGATGATTTTGAATATTCAGTAGTTCTTAAAAACCCACAATATTTTAGATTAATAGATGCCATAGACACGAGGAATAAGTACATTGAGATTGTTGACAGAGACCCTATGTTAACAGTTTGTGCAATAGAGAAGGCTAGGGAGAGAAAATATAGGGAAAAAGGAATGGCAGCTGAAGATATAAGATTTTCGTTTATCATCAATTTTCCACCCGGGTTTAAGATAGGAAAGTATTACAGGATTGCGGTGTGGAAATGGCAAAGGACTCCTTATTGGTCGCCTTATGAGGATATTTCAGGTTATGATTTGAGGTCAATTGAGGCTCAGAAGAGGATGGAGAAGAGAGCAGTGGCAGCAATTCATGAACTGGTGTCTTTGACTGTGGAAAAGAAAATCACATTGGAGAGGATAGCCCATTTTAGAATGGCTATGCATTTGCCTAAGAAGTTGAAGGAATTTTTACTTCAGCATCAGGGGATTTTTTATGTCTCAACTAGAGGGAATCATGGTAAACTGCACACAGTATTTCTTAGGGAGGCATATAGGAGGGGAGAATTGGTGGAGCCTAATGATTTGTATTTGGCAAGGAGGAAGTTGGGTGAGCTAGTGTTGTTTAGTCCGAGGAAGGCCAAGATGGATAGGGAGTTAGTTAGCTATAGAAGGGATAGAAGAGATGAGGAAATGGAGCGATTTGGAAGAGACTGTGTGGAAAATAATTTTGAGGCTGGCAAGGTTGGACAAGATGGGGAGTTTGAAGATGATTTGAACTCAGACTTGGGTAGTGATGTTGGCTCTGATTTTACTGATGAGAGTGATGACAATGGTGCTGTTGATATTGTCAATGCAGAGGAGGCTCATGTAACTAGTGACTGAGGTAGGATTGATAGTAAGGGTTCTTGCTGGTCTCAATAGTTCTTGTAAATCATGTACCTTTTGTAATAAAAAAAAAAGGTCTAACATCTCACTGACATTATTAGGCTGGAGAATCAACCTTGCTTGAATTTATTGGAGACATGAGATGAATGTCATTTGGAATTGGATTATTAAAGAAGACTTGTAGTTCACAGGAAATTTCTGGTGCTTCAAGTGAACTTTTATCACGCTATCCGCAAGACTTTTTGGCTGTTGAAGGAATTCAAATAAGACAGGGCAAGTGGCTGTTCTTAGAATCATTTTAAGTCAAGGTGGATATTTGTTTATTTATTTGTTTCTACACAATATTCATGTTCTGATATGAAAAATAAACTGCTGTTCGTGGCCTCTGCTTTGCCATAATAGCTTCTTATCCTCGTATGTATTGATTTTTGTACTTGTTTAATCAATCTGAAGATGATCTAAAGCAATTCTATTACATTATTGATTCTTAAAATTTTCTCACTTGGGAATTATATATGGATCGTTCAACCATATCAACTGAAGCACGTATTTTTCTGTCTTCTGAGGCCATGAAGATGGACTGCACAAGTTTAAGTTATTTTTGTCAAAACTAACCATTTAGTTGCTGATAGCAGGGTTGCTTTAACTGCTTTTCCTGGGTTTTGTTTTCCACATCTGATTACAGTCTGCATATCGCTTTTCTCATTCTTTTATTGTGATTCTTAAATATTTGCGTCACTATTGGGAATGTATATATGCGATCGTTCAAGCCATAATCAACTGCAAGCACGTTATTTTTGCTGTCCCTTCTCGAGGCCATGAAGATGGATCGGCACTCAAAGCTTTAAGTCGTTATTTCTTGTCATAGAAGCTAACCATTTTCAGATTTGCTGAATAGCAGGGTTTTAAACTGCCTTTTCCGTGGGTTTTGTTCTTCCACATCGACTTACAGTGCTGCTGCTATATCGTTTTGCATTGCTTTACACAGGCATCTTGTGCTGGGAGGACAATTGAGGTTGTTGTGGCTATGTTAAGAGGAGCCAATGTTATGAGAGCTTTTATAGATCAATCTCAAGAAGTGAATGAAGCTTTAGAAAGTTCGAGTTTATAAGAAAAAAGATGTTATTATCCGTATGTTTGAAATATATTATGTTTCAAAATAATATAATATAGAGAATAAACCGTCCGTGAAATATCTATAATAAGAGATTACATGTTTTCATATGTTTTTATTCAACCTGGTTGTCAAATTATTTATTTTAAAATTTAGTTGGAGAATATACAGTGAAAGAAAAAGGCAATAATTTTATTTCATTTCTATATACTATTCACAAGCTGTGTAAACATTGCACAATTTTGACAAATCGATTTAATAACTCAGTGTTGAGATGTTAAGATACAGCCACTAAAGATGCCTGGTTTCCTGAGGTGTGTGTTTCTCGGGGAGATGCGCCTTCCTTAAAATTAGTAGAAGCTAACTGTTTATCATATACGTGGTTGTAAAATTCACTGTTAGAGTATGAAGTTAGTGTAACTAGCTGTCTCCTTGTCTAACTATTTGGTTGATGCGCCGAATGAAGAATCCAGCCTTTTTCTCTATATATAATATCTTCGGCGCAGAATGGAATTCAGCTTTTAAGGTGCTTCACAGCACAGCAAGCACGATGCTTTCTCCAAATTGTAAAAAAATAGGGCAAAAAAAGATGAGAAATAAAATACGTATCATGATGATGCAAGCAACAACAACAGAGCTGGGGAACGTTTGGCAATTAATGTGCAGGATCAAAGGATGGGCAACAACACATTCAAATTGCTTATCGAAGTAATTAGAAGTTGTCTGTTTTGCTTTGATTATTTATCTTAGAAATACTCCTGATGTGGTATTCGCCTCATATTCTTTTCAAACGTTACTGCCCTTATCCCCTATTTTCCAACAAAAAAAAAAAAAAAAAAAAAAATACTATCATATTATCAACAACAACAACAAGCTTGGGAACGTGCAATTAATTCAACAAAGGTGGCAACAACAATTCAAATGCTTATCGAGTTAGAGTTATTGTTTTGCTTTGTTATTTCTTAGAAATATCCTATGTTATTCGCTCTATCTTTTCAAACTTCTGTTTCCCTATTTTCCACTTTTTTTAATTTTAGTCGTGTGTTCTTGTTTTTGTCAGGACTTTGGAGAAAGCAGGGTAGATTTTTACGGGTCTCCGCTAAATCACAATGAGTCTTTATAATTACTCCCTTTGTCCATAAATATAAAATATTTTAGATAGTTAATTTTCCTTTATCTATAAATATAAATTGTTTTGAGAATGTTAAGGAGTAATTGATAATTTTTTTAAATTTTTTCTTTATATATATATATTATTAATTATATGAGATGAAAGATAATTCAATTAAATTACAAAAGTTTTATTATAATTTAGAGAATTTAATTTTTTTTTAATCATTATGCAAAAACTTTAAACGATTTATACTTGCAGTCGGAGGATAGTTAAATAGAGTTAATACCAATATATTATAGATACTAGATTTATTGTAGATGTCCAATACTCATTTGAAAAATAAAACTTAAAAACATAAGTTTGGATGTGAAAGGTTAAACATGGAGAATTGAAAGATTATAGCAGTGTTACTTGTTAATAGTTATTATAATGAATTTTTAATTACCTGTTAATGATATTATATTACAAAATTTAATTTATATATAGATTTTATTATAATGAATTTTTAATTCATATAGGATACTAATAGACCGCAAAATTTGGAGTGTACACTCCTCTGCACCGGCAACAATAATTTTTGGATTTTTTTGATTTTTTATGTAAAAATGTTGTTATATTATTATAATATTTTTGAGTATTGGGGTCAGGGAATTCGAACTTGAACCTATAGTCAGGTTGTAAATATATTTACCGCCAGACAATATCTTGGAGTGCAATGTTGTTTTGATATTTGATTACAGTAACTTTTAAAATAATAATTTTTATATTTTTCAACTATCTAATCAGTGTTTTAATGAATTTAATTATATAAATTGAAGAGTTCTATAGGTCAAGTTGAAGCGTTAATTAAGTTGAATTTTAAATGCGGAGTAATTAATAGTAGAAATTGATTTTTTTGGTCCATGAATTTATATATTTGATTAACTGTTATATATGTATATCGATCACTGTCAGAAATAAAGTAATTCGTCACAGTGGAAAATTTGGGAATTTTCAGAAGATTCATCCCATATCTCTTGAATAAATTAAAGACAAATTAATAGAATCAAAGAAATCAAATGGAATATGGATCACAAGACCTAGTAGCCCCACTTCAAAAGATTCGATTGCATTGAAGACAACGACTTGTGAATGAATATGAATCAGTAGTTATTGTAGCAGATATTTGATTGGTCGGTTTCTACTTTTCTCCAGAAACAAACACCATCCTGACGGAGAAAGATAAAGAAGAAGTAGAACAGTCTCTTTCACTATGTTCTACAATTACCGAATAGAATAAATCTTTATGAACAACTAAATCTTTATGAACTTGACACGTACTTGGAGATCAGAGAATACAAATTTCTCTGAGAATATATTATTTATTTGTTACTTTGTTGTAACAGGAAAAAGCTAATTTCACATTTCAATGTTCCTTGACCGGCCTTTCTACTTCAAGTCCGTCACTCATCTCAGCAATCAGCATAAATTAAGGCAAAAGTCTGCTTTTTTCTTAATCATTTTTGACATTCGATACGTGTCTTTGTGTTAAAACTTCAATCTTCCTTGATTCAACTTGACATGTGTCGTTATGTAACCATATGCATCTTTTAAAGCTCCATTAGCCTTTTTGGTCATAAACTCATAAAACTAGGGCATGTGTCCTTCTCCCGACCGTTTAATCTTATCCCACCTCAGCCCTCCATGTATTGATGATGCAGTTTCAGCTGTATTCTAGTATTTGTGTTTACGAGGAAAACACAGATAGTTTTGATAAGCTGAAACACTGCAAGTGAGGAATATTATAAGCAAATAAACAAAATTCTTTAAAAGCAAAAAAAAAAAAAAAAAAAAAAAAATAAACAAATTCTTAAAAGCGAAAAAAAAAAAAAAAAAAAAAAGAAGGGCCTAATAATGAAAAGGCAAAAAGAGTTATTCGAGTAACACAGCATACAAAGAAAAAAAAAAAAAAAAAAAAAAAAAGAAGGTAAATGAAAAGCAAAAAAGGATCAGAAACACATACAAAGGAACAGAATGTGATCAAAACAAAAAGGCACGACCCCATATCTCTCGTCTTGTTGGGCGTCCCACTAGATATCTCTATGTTTATTCGATAAGATAGAGCAGAAGCATAGGAAGAATGATGAGGACAAACTGTAAAAACATAAAGGTAGAAATGAGATTCTGCAATTTGCCAATGTATATATCATGGAAAAAAGGAAGATAGTAACAGGAAGGAGAGAGAAAATACAACGTTTGTTTTTTCCAATTTCCAGAACCACAAAAGATGCACACAGGCCCACAAATAATAAATTTTTAAGGCTACTTTTCCCAGGCCGAAGTCCATTTAATGCAACGGGCAAAAGTTAGAGAATAAGAAGTCCATCAAGGCCCAATTGGCATTGACAGTGACTATAAACTTCTAAACCACGAAAAAGATATAAAACCGGCCCAACATTCCTGTTTTAATTGCAAACGGAGGCCCATTCATTTAATAAACCTAATTGCCGACGTTATATTTATATCCCTTCTTTTGAATCTTGAAGAGGTTCATTTTAAAGAAATTGAAATTGTGAAAGATAAAAAAAAGTTTCTTTTATTTTCCTTTCAATCCTCTTCAAAAATTCATCCAAATCCTTCATTTTTTATCTTCTTTCCTCTCATAACCAAACATAATGTTAAATAAAGACATTTTCTCCACAATTGCACGAAACAAAACATTTTTTAAGCGTGCACGCATCTTACCATGGCTATCAAATCCAAACAACTACACCTTTTTTTTTTTTTTTTTTTTTTTTTTTTTTTTTTTGTTTGGCTTCCAGGAAAACGCCTTTAGAGTGTAATCCTCATTTAGAGAGGATGGAAGAGGAATATATCAAAAAAAATAACACCACCACATATACACCACAACCACAAAAAAAAAAAAACACCCCACAC
>NW_023590829.1:0-126425 GCF_014843425.1 Jatropha curcas
TTATGGCATTAGAAGACTTGGGTCACGCAAGCATGGCACCTTAGTTCTAAAACTGTCTAAGGGAAAGATTTGGTTTGAGTCTGCCAAAATTGGAAATTTGAAAATAGATCAATTTGTGATGCTTGTCAAATGGGCAAACAGACCAAAGAACATCTTTTAAATCCAGGGCATGGTTTCTACTTCTAGACCTTTAAGAGTTGCTACACCTTGATCTATTCGTTTCAAATTACCCCTTCTAGTCTTGGAGGGAAAATTCTATGCATTTGTTATTATAGATGATCACTCTAGATTCACCTGGACCACTCTTCCTTAGAAATAAGATGAGTCATATGACGTGTTTGTTCATCTTTGCAATGGAGAATACAAAATGAGAAAGGATACAACATCTCAGCAATTAGAAGCCTTGATCGTTGGAGGAGAATTTTGAAAAATCGAAATTCAATGGCTTTGCCAACGAGTCAGGAATCTTCCCATAACTTCTTCAGGCACCTAGAACACCTCAACAAAATGGCAGTAGTGGAACGCCAAGAATAGAACACTTTTCAAGAAATAAGCTTAGAACCTACATGCTAAGTGATTCTAAACTACCAAAGTTATTTCTGGGCAGAAACACGTTAACATTCATGGTATATTCTAAACAGGGCTTTGGGTAAGATCTAAACTTAAAAAAGACTCCATATGAGCTATTACAAGGTAGAAAACCAAATATTGGTTTATTTCACATTTTTGGGTGCAAATCGGCTTTATTCTAGATAACAAAGAAAAATCATCTTGCTAAATTTGATGCTAAATCTTATGAAGGATTTTTTCTGGGATATTCTAGTAATTAGTAAAGCATTATAGACTATTTTAATAAAAAACTCTAGTTGTAGAAGAATCTATTCATGTTTGTGTTTCGATGAATCTGACTCTACATCTAGAACTTTAAGGAAAGTGATGATGCCTGTAGATTCTAATCATTGAAAAGCAAAATGAACAATCAGAACAACTAGAACAGCCAGAAAGTGAGCAGAATACTTGATAATTCAGGCTGAACCAGAAGTTGAACATGAAGGATCAGGAATATTGTGAATCAAAATGCCACCAAACAGAAAATGAAGATTCTCAATTACCAAAAGAATGGCGATTTCCATAAGTATCATCCCCAAGAAGACATTATGGATAATCCTTTCAGAAAGGATGATGACTAATGAGCTCAATATTAAAATATATTTGTAATGTTGCTTTCGTTCTCAATTTAAGAACTTAAAAATTTTAGAAGATGCTCAAAATGATGAAAGTTGGATTCTTGCTATGCAAAGTAAAACTAAATCAATTTGAGATTAAACCAAGTTTGGAAACTTGTTTCCTTAGAACCTAAAAACCATTCTGTATGAATAAAATACAGGGTATTAAGAAATAAGCTTGAATGAAACAAGTGGAGGTTTGCTGAGAAATTAGAAATAAAGCAAGATTAGTGGCTCAAGGCGTACAACCAAGATGGAAGGCATCGATTTTTTGATGAGGACTTTTGCACCCGGTTGCTAGACTTGAGGGCCATTAGAATTGCTTTGTGCATTTGCATGTTTTTAAAAACTTCATGTTATATCAAATGGATGTGAAAAGTAACTTTTCTAATGGTTTTGTAAATGAAGAAGTGTATTGTAGAACAACCTCTAGTTTTGATGAAATTTTTGATAAACCTAATCATGTTTACAAACTTACTAAAGCTCTTTATGTTTTGAAGCAAGCTCCTAGAGCTTGGTATGAAAGATTAAGTAAGTTTCTATTAGAAAATAGTTTTTCAAGAGGAAAAGTTGATATAACACTATTTATAAAAAATAAAGCACATGACATTTGAGTTATACAAATTTATGTTGATGACATAATCTTTGGATCTACTAATAATCTCCTTTGTAAGGAATTTTCTAAGATTATGCCGGGTGAGTTTGAAATGAGTATGATGGGAGAATTAAACTTCTTCCTTGTGAAATGAGTATGATGGGAGAATTAAATTTCTTCTTTGGCCTTTAAATCAAACAGTGTGATAATGGAATTTTCATAAACCAAGGCAAGTATACTCGAGAATTGTTGAAACTGTTCAAAATGGAGAATACCAAGGTATGTAGTACACCAATGAGTCCATTCTCAAAATTATAAAAAGATGAAAAAGGAAAGGATATGGATATTAAATTGTTTAAAAATATGATTGGTTCTTTATTATATCTAACTGCGAGTAGACCTGACATTCACTTTAGTATTTGTTTATGTGCTAGATTTCAATCATGTCCCAAAGAATCTCATTTAATTGCTGTAAAAAGAATTCTAAAATATCTTTGGAACTTCTAATTTGGGTCTATGGTATTCTAGAGATGATACATTTGATCTTGTTGGGTATAGTGATTCTAATTTTACAGGAAGAAGCAGAATAGATGGAAAAAGCACGTCTGGCCATCTGGAACTTGTCAGTTTCTAGGGGTAGCGCCCTGTATCATGGTTTTTTAGCAAGAGGAAACAGGACATTTCGTTGATCTCTCTATTGTAGAAGCAGGAATTATTGTTTGCCGCCGGAAGCTGTGTTTTGCACAAGGTTCTATGGATCAAGCCAAACAACTGGCAGACTATGGACTGAAATTTAGAAACCCCAGGTCCAATAAAGGTGTGACAAACATAAGCGCCATTCAATTTATCTAAAAAATCCAGTTTAGCATTCTTAGATCTTAAGCAACATAAGAACTTAGACATCACTCATACGTGATCATTACATAAAAGGTGACATAGTGGATTGAGTTCATTCCTTACAGAAAAGCCCAATTGGGCAGAATCTTTTACTAAACCTTTGAATGAAAGTAATTTCTGCTTAATTTAGAAGAGAACTCGATATGTTAGTTTTTCTAAACTCTTAACTTTAGAAATCTGTAAGTATGTTCTTTAGAACTCTGTAAGTATGTTCTAAACTGCTTTCTATATTCGAAAGTGAAAGTCCTGCTATGTTCTAATACTTTATTCTGTACATGTGTGAAAAATGTTTTTGTCTAAAAAGAAATGCGTATTGCTCTGATAAGACTTTCTAATGTCATTATCAGAATCTTGCTTTAGACAAAATTTAAAAACAGTCAATTTACTGCGTGTGTTTGTTTTATTAGGTTTTGTGTCCTTAGTTTTGGCAGTTTTATCTTTATTTCATTTGTCGATTTGAATTTCTCTAAAAACTTTCTTTTATTTTCGTTTTATTTTTCCTTAAAATCTATTTCGCTACTTAAATGTTCCTATCTCTCTATTAACTGCTCTATATTTCTCTCATGCTCTCTTGCTAATGAAACCCTAAGTTGTTCTTTGCGTCAAAAACCTCAACAATGGTCGAATCAAGTTTCACCTCCTCGTCCGACTCTCTAACTGAACAAGAACTCCAACTCCTAAAAAGACTATTAAAGAAATAAGAGCAAAAGGAGTCAAAACAGAAAAAGGCAGTTGAGGAACCAAAGGAAGAAAAAGCGGAAATAGCTACTTCAAAGAAACAAGTAGCTAAGGCTCGCAACAAAGGTAAATTTGTTCTTTCACCATATCCTCTCATGCGTTCATATATCATTGATTGGAAATTTTTCAGGAGTGCTGAGTTTAATTTCAAGGAACTCTTTGATTTTTAAGGTTGGATGGATTTTCTGTCGTTAAACAAACTATGTTATGAGAGTTTAGTCAAAAGAGTTTTACGGTTCGCTTAAGGTTAGTGGAACAGAGTCGATCTCTATAAAACTTGAGGGTGAAATCAAAGCGTTCTCATACGCTGACTTGAGCAAAATTTTTAATTTGCCAAGCAAAATTTTTAATTTTGCCAGATACTTGAGTTCTAGGGTAACAAAGATTAAGGATATTTTCTAGGGTTAGTTGAGTACAAAAAGGAAGAATTTTATGAAGAAAATGTCAAGAGGGGGTTCTGCAGACAAAACAGGGCAACTAGAATGTTCAAATTTGACGGATAACATAAATGGCTATATAAACTGATTGTGCATTATATTTATTCCCAAAGTGCTTTCACTTACATATGTGAATCATGTTGAACTGCATTTATGTTGGCACATAGGTTGAGGAAGAAAACCTTTTTTCAACCTGTGTCATACCATCTTTGACAAAATGCAGAATAACCCTAAGAAACTGCCCCATGGAATGGTACTTACACCAGTGTTTGAATTTCTGGATATTGATTTAAATGAAAGTGTTGGTTGCAATGTTTCAAAGCTAGACAGTGGGTCGTTAAAAATGAAAGATGAAGGAGAAGAAGAAAAGGAAAAAGAAGAGAAAGAAAAGAAAGAGAAAATGAAAGATGAAGAGAAAGAAAAGAAATTAGAAGAGGAAAAGAAGGAAGAGACAGAAAAAGAGAAAATAGCTGAGAAGGAAGCAGAATCAGAAAAAGGGGAAGAAACAGAAGAATCAGAAAAAGGGGAAGAAACAGAAGAGAAAAAGGAGTCTGAAAAAGTAGAGAAAGGAAAGAAAATAGAAGAAACTAGTAATGCTAAGACAGAAAAACTAGAATTGAGTGACGAAGACAGGTCAACTGAGGTCAAAACTGCAAAAGAATCTAAATTCTTATCAGCTCAAAGGAGTAGAGAAGCTATGCTAGGAAGAATGGAAAAAGAGCTTACAGAAGAGCATAATAAGGAGCTTGATGAAGCAATAACACATTGCAAGACTGTAATTGACCATAATCAGTCTCTCATTGAGTCCTTGGAAAGAATGAAAGATGTTAATGAAAGGAAGCTAGCTACTCTGAAAGTTAAGGGAACACTCTACACTCCTGCCTCAGAGAAACCAAAGAAAGAAAGTCAACCACGCTGCGGTAAACATAAGGTTCATGGAAGAAAGCCTCCATTTTGCAAACCCTTCTTCTTAAACGACCCCAGAAAGCTTCTTACTTGAAACCTGAAACCGCTCCTACTCAGAATCTAAGAAGTTCTAAGAGACTTAGATTTGATCCCAAGCCTCTCTGATTTTTGTGTTGTGAACAATATTTTTTTTGCTTTATCTCTATAGGTTATATCATTTGAATTATGTTTATTTCTTTTTACTATGCTCTGATCTTTACTAACCCTTTTGTATGATGACAAAAAGGGGGAGAACACAAGATATTTTGATGATTAAGTACGTACTTTGCTGATGTGTGGTAATCTTAGTACTTATATATTATTGCTTACTATTCTCTAATATGTGTTTTATATATATATATATATATATTCCATGATGAACTGAGTGTTTTAGAACTTAGATCCTTATTCTAACGTATGCTCTGCAGGTTAGACTTAAGATCTTTTGTTCTATTCCTAATATCAATTTCTATTCTATTCTTATACTCTCACCATATGCTCTGATTATTAGAACTTAAAATATCTTGTCTATTTTTGCTAGTTCTAAATCAGTTTCTAAAATGTTTCCCTAGCTCTAAATTTCATAAATACTTTTATTGCATCTATTCAGGGGGAGCATAATAAATACTTTTATTGCATCTATTCAGGGGGAGCATAAAACATGTTCTAAATTCGCTTCATATTAAGATCATTTGGCAAACTTAGAACTTTTATTCTTTTTGCATAAAATTTTAGGGGGAGCACATGTTTTATGTTTGCTAAATTTATTGGTTTTGTCATCATAAAAAAGGATGTCACTGTTGGCTCAAGGGTCAAATTCTAATGATTAAAACAAAACAAATAAATTTAAAAATTATATTATTTGTTCTAATAATATTTTATGCAGAATATATATGGAAAGTAATGAACGAACAAGGCAAGTCCTACAAATCCAAAGATTATGAAGACATCCGAAGACCCTAGTGGTTAGACTTTTAGGATTCATTATAGGATAGTAGAGAGAAAATTCAATTATAAGCCACAAAAACTTAATTTTTTGCTTTTTCTCATCAGAATTATTTTTCCGAAAATAGTGTTCTGTCAAAAATAAATTCTTTTCGTTAAAAATTTTTTTCGAATTTCTCTTTAAAAGATTCGGAAATATTCGAATTTACCTAAAAATTAAAAGAGATAAATTAAAGAGACCTTGTCTCTAACAATTTTGGTAATAAGAATAAATCGAATAAAGACCTAATACATTTCAAATTCAGAAACAAAACCTTTTTGAAAATCTAAGAATCTTGATTTATCTTCTTACCTAAAACGAAGAAAAATCCTATTTTAATTCGTTTTAGTAAGTAATCTTTTCAAAAAATATTTTTCAAATAATTGCCTTCGAAAATCTTTATTTTGAAGGAAAGAAAGATCGTCTTTTATTTACTTACCAAAAGGATAAAACGATTCGTTTTTTTTTTTTTTTTTTAACTAAGATTTCTGTATATTTTAAATAAGGAAAGCAATTATTCTAATTTAAAAAAGAAATATTCACTTTCTAAAAACGAGGGTCACAGACCTCTCTATAAAAAGACGTTTTCATTCTTAAAAAATGTGGAAAAAAGAGTTTTCGTTTTAAGAGTATTCACCTATTGATCATATCTTTTATCTCTCAAAACTTACTCTCTACCCCCCTTATTTCTTTTCATCTTTTCTTTTTCATCTTTATTACTTTTGCGTTTTTATCTTTAAAAGAGAAAAGAATTTTTATAACAACTTCTTTTTGAAAAAACAGTTCTGCTTCTCCTAAACGATTTTCTAATTCTGAAAAACTGTTTTTCCTATGCTTATATTTGCATTTCTTCTGGTCTATTTAGATTTCCTGTAATATTTTAGGTAGACAGGTTTTTATGTGATAAACATTTGTGTGAATAGCTTAGGTGAGAAGCTGATTGTGGAAGAGGGTTATAACGACCTTCTCCATGAGAGAGATTTCTAATGTCTTGAATTGAGTTTCTGTTACTCAGCCAAAAACATAAAAGGGTTTGAGGTTAGCTAGAATCCTTTGGAAATCTAGTTGGGATAAAAGGTAGATCTAGTGTTGATCTAGTTGATCTATTGCCTTGTACTGTTGGTTTGTCTCTTACCCTTGAAAAGAGATAACACAGTTGAGGATCTCAAGATGAGTCTTCGGGAGTGGATGTAGGCCAGTTAGTGCCGAACCATTATAAATCATTGTGTTGATCTTTTTAATTTCTGAAGTTTTGCTTGATACTATTTTATGCACACTTCTGTTTATACTCTAGAAATGCTAAAGTTGTTAATGGTTTTGATGTTCTAAAAACTGAAATAAGTCTTATCTTCTCTGAACATTAGAACTCTAGAATTCTGATCAGTGAATATACCAAGTTCTAAATGGTTCTTCTATTTTCACTAATTTTTCAATATATATCACTATTTGGGTTTCTAATCAGTTTTCTAAACTTGATTGAAGCTTTGGTGAAGCAATCAGATTTCAATAACTCTCTCTCACTTAGTCTTTTATGATTTTCTAAACTTTATGAGGAAGTTTCTAATTACAATAGCCTTTTCCGTCATTAAGCAGTTTGATAATTGAATAAGACATTGGGAAGCAATTCTATTGATAGTTTGCACTTCGCAAAGGTCTTTCATTTTTCTCTTGAATAGACATTATAAGGTAGTTCTAATCAATTAAAACTTATTTTCACAAGTTCATTAATTTTTCCACTACACTTAGAATTTCTGATTTTTGTTTTTAGAATTCTGAGTTTTGTTTTAAAGCTAAAATTTTTATTTTTAGAAAACCCAATTCACCCCCCTCTTGGGTTGTGCCATACATATACGGGACCCACAGTCACTTTTGATGAATCTACCATGTTAAAAAAGGTGACAGTAGAGCAGTTAGATGGTACTCCACAACAGGTGGAGGATACTACACAATACGTGGAGTTTGATAGAAAAATCCCAGTGGCAGGTACTGAACCTTTAGAAACTCCTGAGGTAGAAGGAGGTTCAGATGAAGAGGAGGTTCAAGTCTAAGAACCTCCACAACAACTTAAGTCAATTGCACTTGATAGGCCAAGAAGATCTATAAGAAAGCCTGCTCATTTTGATGATATGGTGGCCTATGCATCTTCAATTGCAGATGATAGGCATTCCATCCACTTTTAATGAAGCTTGTCAAAGTTCAGATTGAAAGTAAAGTTGGAGAAAGCTATGGAAGATGAAATGAAAGTCCCCTTTATTAAGAATCAGACGTTGAACTTAGTTGAATCCACCAAAGGGAAAGAAGGCGATCAAGGATGCAAAATGGGTATATACAGAGAAAGAAGGGATTTTCTGACAGAGACAGTGTCACCTATAAGGGCAAGGTTGGTAGCTAAAGGCTATGCTCAGGCACAGAGAAATTGGATTATATTGATTATAATGAAGTGTTTTCTCCAGTTGTAAAACATTCCTCCATTCAGATTTTGTTAGCCTTGGTAGCACAGTTTGATTTGGAAGTAGTTCAATTGGATGTAAAAACTGCGTTTTTACATGGAGATCTAGAAGAGAAAATCTACATGACTCAGCCAGACGGATTCAAAGTTGCTGGAAAGGAAAATATGGTATACAAACTTGAAAAATCGCTTTACGGATTGAAGCAATCTCTGAGGCAATGGTACAAGCGATTTGATAAGTTTATGCAAGGGCAGAAGTACACAAGAAGCAAATACGATCATTGTGTGTATTTTATTGCAAGGGCAGACGGAGATTAAATCGAAAGAAGCAAATACCCGTAATCTATTTGCTGTAGTAATTTGCGTGCAAGGCTAAGCAAGCATTGGCTCTCTCATATTACTACTTTTGTAATGTTGATGAATGCTGATAGCTTTTAAAGAATTAGAGTAAGAAAATTGTATGAACTATTGAAGAATCAGTTGGATTATCAAGAATTTGAAATGACAAACAATCATGCGGAAATCGAAGCAAAAAGGATTCTCAATTTAATGGCATGGAAATAACCAAAGATAGGAAAAATTGGGTGGGGGAGACTTTGTGGCGTGAGATCCAGAAAAAGAAATACTCTGAGAAAGAGATAAATATCTGAGAAAGATACTAAAGCGTTTTGGTATGGATGACAAAACCAAGCCTGTTAGTACACCTCTTGCTCCTCATTTCAAACTCAGTGCAGCTCAGCCGCTAAAAAATGATGCAGAATGGGAATAGATGTCAAAAGTTCCCTATGCAAATGCTATAGGTACCTTGATGTATGCTATGGTGTGTATAAGACCAGACATTTCACAGGCAGTTGGAGTTGTGAGCAGGTACATGCATGATCTTGGCAAGGATCATTGGCAAGCTGTGAAATGGATTCTACGGTATCTTCTGAACACGTGGATGTTGGATTGATTTTTAAGCAGGATAAGTATAGTGGTCAATGTATAGTCGGATATTGTGATTCTGATTATGCCGGTGATTTGGATAAACATCGATCAATTACTGGTTATGTGTTTACTCTTGCAAAAGCACCAGTTAGTTGGAAGTCTACTTTATAGTCAACAGTGGCTTTGTCTACAACAGAGGCAGATTTTTAACTGGATTACGATGGTGTTGGTCTCTCTTGCAAAAGCACCAGTTAGTTTGTGACACGGTGGTAGGCTTTATAGTCCACAGTGGCCTCTCTAATAGTCTACCAAAGGCTAGTTAGCAGAGTTATTCAAAGGTATAAATCGGAAGCCTTTTTGGTCGTAGGAGCCCTGACTGAACCCCTGTTCCGAGCCGAATCCTTTAATTAGGGCTCTCGGGCAGCTATGAGGCTCATTTAAGGTGATTGGTTAAGGGGTCTTATGGCGATCGGTATGCCTCTCACAGGCCTCAATCCTTCCATTAAGGATTGACAAACTCAATACACAATTAATGGGGCGCAAAATCTGGTGCCAACTCCGGAAGGCTTTTGCAGTTTTAGCTCTTACCAATAAGGCTGTGAAGGAAGGATCAACTTTTGTGACTTCAACTTGGATGCTCCTGGTCGAATGAAGGGCGTCTAGTATATAGCGCACAAAACAACATGTGCTTGCTATTCATTGTGCAGGATGAGCCAAAGTCGCATCATATATTTCATTTTCGGCACATGCAATAAGAGTTTATTTAATCACAAGACAAGGCAACGAAGCTAGTATAATTTCGACCGTTCGATTTTCATTTTGTTTAGAGACATCTAGAGAAGGACAGGTTTCAACTCAGAATGTAATTCAGACCTTGTTGATGATTATTCGTGCTGATATGGGTTGATAAACGAAGTGGTTGACCAGCTTGTCAAGTTCAAATAACTGTTGGAGCTTGATTAATATTGACTGTTTGGACTTGATTAATATTGTTAAAAATTGAAGCTTGGCACGACCAAGCGCATTTGTAGACATTGCAACTTTGTGAGAGATCGAGCAGAAGCTTACATTGGCGGGATTTTCGCCAAGATGGAGATTGTTGGTTATGTGGCAAATATCCCACATCGGGATTTTAGGAAGGGAGAGGGGCTCCTTTTGACTATAAAAAGGAGCCTAGTTTCTTCATTTTAATCGTCCCAACTTGTCTTCTAATACCTAGTGAGTTAGACAAGTTTCTCTCCTCTCTCAATTTGTATATTTCTTCAGTGAAATATAAATTTGGTAGTATCCTCTCTTCGCTCTCCATCATTTGTATATTTCTTCAGTGAAATATATAATTTGGTAGTCAAGCGACGCGACGTAAGCACAAATTAAGGCCGAACCGTGCGTTACATAATCATCTGGATATTGGGGTGATGGTCTCTTTTCATTGATGTTGTTGTCTATGAGTCTTATATTTATTTCAGGTAGTCAATATGTGTTGGGCCTATCAAACACACTGATGTTTGGTGGTGTCACTTGTTTATTTAATAGCTATTGTTGGGCAAAAATATTTTGGTGGTTATTGTCTGATTAATTGCATGTCTAGGTAAATTCTGTCAAACGACACGAATTTAATCCAAGGCAAGTGAATTTTAAGTGAGACCGTTTGTGACTCCTCCACTTATCTGGGAATTCACCTTGTGTAGTTACTCAGTACAGTAATGCACAAATTATTTTTAATTTGGTGGAAAAAGCCGAATTTTCACAACATGTATAAATCTAGGTCCCAGATCTTTTCATATGTTTATCCTTTGACATGATATACAGTAAAAAAAAAAATTTGATACAAGCAAACTTATTGCATTTTGTGATTATTTGAATGAGTTCCTTGTACTAGGAAGCAATAGCCTGATAACATATATTGCTTTTATTTCTTTTACTTTTAGCACATGGATTTTTCCTTTCAATCTTTGCTGACACATAAATTTTGAAATATTGCACTCCTAAATTCTTCTATTAATTTTGTGAAATTCAATACCTCTTTGATTTTATCAATATGGATCTTTTGGTCACATTGATTCTTATTTATTTTCTAAATTGCTTTTTAAAGTTATATTTCCGATTGTGAAAGAAACCAGTATTCTTTTTCTTTTTTTATTCGACCATCATAATTCATAAAAGCCATCATTTTTTCTTTGGACTTGTACGTTGCACTATTTTTTTTTTAGTCATATTCGTTGTTTCAAGTCAAGTATTATTATTACTTAATTAATGTATATAGACATAGTTAATAAGTTTCTTGTGAAACCTTTTTATATTTTGGTAGGAGTTAGTTTTTCCTTTTCCTTTATGCTTCAAATTGTTATTGTTTACGAGAGAAGGCCAACAATCAAAGATCAAGATTATTGACGTTATAATAATGTCTCCATATCATTTCTTTTTTTTTAGACATGTTTCATATATATTAGTTCTTTTTATAACATGTCATGCATATTGACTATACTGGTTGTATGCTTATTTTTTTATACTCATTTAACTTTTTTATTTATACTAATTCTTTTTATGACATGCGATGCATGTTAACTACACCGGTTATATGCTAATTTTTTAATACTCATTTAGCTTCTTTTTTTTTTTGTATAAATTAAAGTATGAATTCTTATTTACAATGCAAAATATCTAGTGGTTTTTATATATACAATAAAATATTTATTTTAATTATATGTCTTGCACTATAATATCATTGAAAAAAAATGATATATTTGTTTCTCCCTTTAAAATAGCAATTTAAAAATATGAAATATATTATTTATATTCTCTTCCACATACTGGTTTATATAGTTTTTATTATACACTAGTTGCTTTTATTTTTTTTGTTTAAGTTCCAAATTGATTTAAAAATCATCATATAGCTTTTATTTTACGTTTTATAACTAACTTACATATTTTGTTAATAACTTTCACTATAATCTTTTTAGTAAATAAATATACTTTAACAATACTTTTTTATTTATACTAATTCTTTTTATGACATGCGATGCAATGTTAACTCATAACAGCATGAATACCGCGATTTATATTTTGGAGCAAATTGCCGGCTAGAATCTGGTGTCTTTTCACTGAGCGTGCCCCAAAATCGGTAGGTATATGCCACTTTGGTCATAGGTAGCCCTGACTGACAATAGGCCGTTTTAGCTTCCTTTTGTTTTTTTATTGAGGTAACTCAAATTACAGAGATATTAGTAATTTTCTGTTATACTGTCTTACTCACGGATGCAAAATAATCTAGTGGCGTTATTTTAAATATATACAATAAAATATTTATTTTCTAAACTTATATGTCCTTGCACTATAAAATCATTCTGAGTAAGGCTCATCTATAAAAGAGTGATAAGAAGATAAAAATAAAATTTTGAGGAAAAAAGGGTCTATATAAAATGGAGTCGAATCGGTATGAGCTCAATGTCTACTTTTTGGTTGCTTGCTTTTTCTACACGCTCTCATTAAGGATTTATAAAAGCAAGCAAAACTTCAAAAAAATAAATTGATGAAAGCGGGCAAATAATCGGTTTGTCCTATATCTCTTCCACATACTGGTTTTATATAGTTTTTATTCATACACTAGTTGCTTTTAATTTTTTTGTTTTAAGTTCCAAATATTTGATTTAAAAAATTCATCACACTCAGGCCAAGTCTTATATTTGTTAGGCAACTCGTTTTTCAAGCCTACCTAACTTACCATATTTTTTTGTTAACTAAATACTTCTCTCTTGTCTCACTATAGTATTTGCTGTCACGGGCCTTTCTCTATATTTAATGTAAAAGGTACTACACTTTAAAAATAATAGATTGATAAGAAAGTAATATCATAAAGTCAAAATATCTAATATATATGAATGGAGCAATTGTAATCATTTTGGGCAATTCCGAGCCGGTGCTGTATAATTAAACCGGGGTCTTTTTTCTATTTCTTTTCTAGCCTAAAATATCATAAAGGTATGTCAAAATCAAATCACGCAAATCGTCCTTTTTGTATAGCTTTTATTTTACGTTTTATAACTAACTTACATATTTTGTTAATAACTTTCACTATAATCTTTTTAGTAAATAAATATACTTTAACAATAGAATAAGAAAGTAATCTAATAAATCAAATTAAATATTTATAAGTAATAATAATTTTTTTTTATTTTTTTAGCCTATCAAAATCATGAAATCATTTAAAAAATTGTTAATAAAATTATATTCCTTAATATAAAGAATAAAATTTGAATTAAATAAGATATCAATATAATTAATCAAATTCAAGATGTTTAAAAACAATATTTTTTATCTTATTTTTGGCCAACCAAATTAGAGTGCAATTTGTCTAAATCTAAATCTTAATTATCTATATATATGTATGTAAAATAAATTCAAAAGATAAAAATTTTCAAATGCCTCATATTTACACATATCATTTAAAATAATAATGTTGAAGATAAATTACAATAATGGTAAATAATAATAATAAAAAAATAATAAATTATTAAATTATTAAATTATTATTAATATTATATATATTTATATAGTTTATACACGATAAAGCATTTATATGCGGAAAGTTTTAGGCAACCAAAAAGTTTAGACAGATGATACACAATAATGGAACGCAATATCTCTCTATTGTCTAGAATATCTGTAAATTTCGCAGCGTTGTACAATCTGTATAATTTTGAGGCCATAAATTTCCTATGTCCTCTTAAGTATGTAAGCATATTGATGTAGGAAAGCATTGTAAAAATCTCCCATTTTATTTTGGAGAGGGGCGATTACCGGCCGGTGGTCCGCTTCGGGCCCAAAATCAAAGGTATTATACCTAGTTACACTATTTTGTAGAAAAGGAAGACAAACCATGGGACATAACCAGTCAGCCCTGTTCGGAGCCCGATATCCAATTTTCTAATACGGGCTCTGCGAGTCAACAGCCTATCTAATAGTCTGCCGGGATAGGCAGTTCCCCTAAATATGGCTCTTATTTTATGTGTGTACACTTGGATAAATATTTTGGTTCTAATTGAGTTAATTGAGCTATAGTTTCTTTTAGCGAATATCTTAAATTTTAATGACATGGATAATATATTAAATGCCTATCACGGAAATATCATTATCTCGGCTGGCCCCCCTCACCCATCCTTTCACTTAATTTATATAATAATATAATGAAATAAACAAAATTAGACAGAATAAGATAATGATAGTAAAATTTTAAATTTCCAAATGTTAATTATCTATATGTATTTAACTATTAAATTAAAGTTAAAAAAAAAACATCCAATCAAATTATAGAGATATTATATTTTTTGCTAAAATTTTTTAATTGGTTATGACTAAGTTTATTTTAGAATATCTTAAATTTTAGAATGATAATATAGGAAATATCATTATTCTCCCCCCCCCCCAATTCTCATTTTTATATATAATATAGATAATTAAAGTATGAATTCTTATTTAGATTGTAATACATATAGTGATTTTTATATATACAGTAAAATATTTTTTTCAATTATATGTCATTGAAAAAACTATTGATATTTTTTTTCTCTCTTTAAAATAGCAATTTAAATATGAAATACATCATTTATATTCTCTTCAACATACTGTTTCATATAGTTTTTATTATATACCAGTTGTTTTTATTTTTTGTTTAAATACCAAATTAATTTATAAAAATCATCATACAACTTTTATTTTACGTTTTATAATTAACTTACATGTTTTGTTAATAAAGTTCATTATAATCTCTTTTAGTAAATAAATATACTTTAACAATAGAATAAGAAACTAATCTAATAAATCAAATCAAATATTTATAAGTAATAATATTTTTTATTTTTTATCTTTTTAGTCAATCAAAATCATGAAATTATTTAAGAATTTTATTAATAAAATTACATTCCTTAATAGAAAGAATAGGATTTGAATTAAATAAGATATCAATATAATTAATCAAATTTAAGATGTTTAAAAATAATTTTTTTTATCTTATTTTTTGGCCAATCAAATTAGAGTGCTATTTATAATTAAAGAAATTGAACCATACCTTTTTTAAATCAAAATCTTAATTACCTAGATATATTTATTTAAAATAAATTCAAAAAAAAAATTTCAAATGCCTCATATTTACACATTCATTTAAAATAATAACATTGAAGATAAATTACAATAATATTAAATAAAAATTAAATTATTAAATTATTATTAATAATTTATATAATATTATAAGTAAAATTTTAAATTTTTAAATGCTTAATTATCTATTTGTATTTATCTATTAAAAAAAGGAAAGATTATTATTTAGTCCCTGAGTTTTGACCAAATTAATGACTTCGTCCCTACATTTTGATCAAATTATTATGACATTCCTAAGGTTGCTTCCCTCTAACTATATGGTCCACTAAAAAAAAAAGCACTTTCGGTCGCAATATTACAATAATATTGCGACCAATTGTGGTGATTGTTAAAATAACAGAGTTTAATATCCACCGACGAATCTGCGACCAAACTGCGATAATTTTAGCAACGGAATTGAGATCGCATGTAGATCCGTCGCTAATTCTAACGCTAATGACTCCTGCTACTTTACAACTCCATTGCGAAGAATTTGTGATAAAATTTGCGACGGATATGCGACCATTTCATAGTCCATCACAAAATTGCAGGCTACAGTTCAGCGCTAAATTTAGTCTCCGGTTTGCAAGGGATTAGTGACCGATTTGCGATCGATATGTTTACGACCGACTGTTTTGGTCGCAAGTCAGTCACAATTTGTTTGATAACAAAACGACATCACAGGATTAAAAATTACGGCCAATTTTTAATGAATTACAACCGACGTGTCGGTCGCAAAAAATTAGGGCTTTATAAACCCTTGGTCTCCTTGGGCGCAATCGCAGTAGCTTCTTCTCCTCTCCTTTCTGTTGCAGCGCCGTTTCCGACCGCGTTGTTCTCCTCTCTGTTGCAGCGTTGGATGCCAGAGAAGCCCAGTCACCGAAATCATCGCTCCTGTCGCTAGAGAAGCTGCATCATTCGCCTGGTCAGGTAGGTGCTCATACCCTTTTATTTATCTGCTTTTATTTTATGTTGCAAAATAATTTATGTTTTATTTTATTTTATGTTGATTTTGTTTTTTATTTTTTGTTTTTTGTAAATTCTTTTTTATTTTGTGTGAATCTTGATTCGTTTTTTGTTGTAATTTTTAATGGATAATAAATTTTTTGCTGTAAATAGTATTTGTTGGAAAATTTGATTAAGTTTTTAAGTTCTGTTCTTTATGTATTTGCTTTTTTATAAAAATTTTTTTGTGGTAATTTTGTATGAATGGATAATATTTTTTGTTGTAAAATTTTATTAATGAATGGATAATAGAAAATAACCTTAAATCTGAAATTTGTAAAAAAACAAATGCACAATTATTAGAAATAATTGTAATTTGTGACAAAAAAAAATTAATGAGTGTAATTTATAACACTAGTTATAGTTTTGAAATAAGTTATAGTATTGAAATAATTGTAATTTGTAACAAAAAAAAATTATTTAGTGTAATTTAATAGTAATCAAAATTTATACTAATCAAATTTAAAAAATCTAATTTGCAATGATGTATTGAAATTTATTTTTTTAAAATTACTTTATGTTGATTTGTATTTTCATTGAGTAGAAATCACATGAATGATGCATTTGAGTTGGAGGCCTAGTAGTGGCCATTTTGACTTTGGAAAACTTTCGGATGATATAGAAGTGTTTATGTGAGTGTGTTTTGACTTGAGATTTGATTATATTATGCCGAAGTGCTGCTGAAATTTTTTTAAAAACTGAATATGAGCTTTATGTTGATTTTGTATTTTTTCATTGACGTAGAAATCACATGAATGACTGCAATTTGAGTTGGAGGCCTAGTAGTGGCCATTTTGACTTTGGAAAACTTTCGGATGATATAAGAAGTGTTTATGTGGAGTGTGTTTTGACTTTGAGATTTGATTAATTATGCCGCATCGTGCTGCTGAAATTTTTTTTAAAAAGAACTGGAATATGAGGAAAATCCGTACACTTGCTGATCATTATATGTAAGTTTTTTTATATTATATATATATATTAGCTACCCTTATTATAGAAATAACCTTAATAAGGAAATGTAAATGGAACATTACTTTTGGTCTGTTTTAAGGATGATTTAGGACTAATGCAATTACATATAATTTGCCCTTTATAAACAAAGTGTTAATTATGTCACAAAATGCAGACTAATCGAGATTGGATGTATTGGAGGTACGAGGTTAATGGGATATTAAGAAAAGAATTCTTGAAAGGATTGAAATCATTTATACAGTTTGTAGTTGGTAATCCCAGTTACATGGATGGTAATAAGTTGAGGTGTCCATATAATCACAAGTGTCAAAATAGAGCCTTCTTAGATATCGATACAATTAAACTTCATTTATGCAAAAATGAGTTCGTGGAAAATTATTATGAATGGATACATTATGGTGAATATGAATGGATACATTATGGTGAACCTCGAGTTTTCAGTGGGTCAGGCCACTCTATTTCTGTAAGTTCAGAAGGTCAACCTTTGCAATTTCAGTATGGTAATCGATTCAATGATATGGTAATCATGAACTGAATGATTTTTGCATCCAGGCCATAGTTCACTGTTAGCTGCACTTAGCATGTCAAACAATTGTTTTGCTGCATAGTTTGATGATTCCTCCATATTGTCCCAATGGAATTCTGCTCTAACCCATTCCCTTTTTAGTCCGGTAAACTATGCGGCAAAACAATTGTTTGACATGCTAAGTGCATGATTACTACACATGAAATCGGAGCACCATTTTTCAGAAAGGTGTTACGATGATTTTATGCAGTTACCAAAAGAAATGTTGCTTGGAGGCAATTCGATGGTGGATAATTTTTACTAGACAAAAAAATTAGTTCGGGGATTAGGACTACTAGTGGAAAAGATTGATTGTTGTTGAAATAATTATATGATATACTGGGGTGTTGACTCCAAATTAAAAGTATGCAAGTTTTGTAATCGTCCAAGATATCAAAAGCAGGGTCAAGGGACTGGTAGAGTACAAAGAGAGAAGCTTTCAAGAAGATTTATTATTTCCCTCTTGTTCCTCACCTTCAAAGGTTATATGCATTTAAGGCGAGTTTATCTGCATTAAAGGCCGACAGCTGACACATGAGATGACATGCTTTGCATGAATACTGAGGATTGTATAATGACTCATGCCGTTAGACTCTGAAGCGTAGAAACACTTTGATAACAATCATCCTGGTTTGCTGTTGACATAAGAAATATGAGATTGGGCTTTATACTGATTGGGTTTCAGTCGTTTGCGCAAATCAGGACAATAATATTATCATGGCTGTCCAATTGGTCACACCTATAATCTACCCAAACCCTCAATGTGATATGAAAAGATGAATGCTTTGTGTGTTATTGTACCTGGCCCTAATAATCCGAAATACAAAATTGATGTGTTTCTGCAACCTTTGATTGCTGAACTTAATGATTTATGGGAATATAGAGTTAAAATGTTTGATATTTTGGCCGATCAGAATTTCATAATGGGAGCTGCTTTGCTTTGGACCATGAGTGATTTTCCAGTATTTGGAATCTTATATGGGTCGAGCACGGTAGGCAAATTGGCTTGTCCTCATTGCATGGAAAACACTAATGCATTTACACTAAAAAATGGAGGTAAATAATGTTGGTTTGATTGTCATCACAAATTCTTTAATCTCACCCCTAGAGGCAAAATCAATGATGTTTAGAAGAACACACTATTGCTAATCCCCCTCCACCTGCTAAGTGGAGTTAAAATATTACAAGAAAATTGAAGATCTGGGCTTATGAAACGTTTATAGAAGTTTAGGTGCAGAAAGGTGCAGAAGAGGTAAATGGTAGAATTGGCCGGAATAGCAGATGGAAAAGTGAAGCATCTTCTGGGATTTGCCACACTGGAGTTCACTTCTTATCCGTCATAACCTTGATGTGATGCACATAGAAAAAAAATGTATTTAAAAAATATGTTCAACACTGTCATGAACATTAAGGGGAAATCCAAAGATAATGCAAAAGCGAGAGCAGACATGAAGGAAATTTGTCGTCGACCAGAACTCCAGCAATCTGTAGTTACTGAAAAGTTTCCAAAGGCATGTTATTCTTTAGATAAACCCCAAAGGCAAGTATTATGCGAGTGGGTCCAATCATTGAGGTTTCCAGATGGATACATATCAAATATGGTTAGATGTATCGACATGAGGAAATACAGATTCTTTGACATGAAAAGCCATGACTGTCATGTTTCCATGCAAAGATTGATTATTGTGGCATTCCGAGAATTATTGCCAGGGAAAATTTAAGAAGCAATGATAGAATTGAGTCTCTTTTTTAAGGACTTGATGATGACTGTTATCCGATGCGATGATATGGACCAATTAGTGTGAGAAATCCCAGTAGTGATATGCAAATTGAAGCGAATTTTTCGCCCGGCTTCTTTGATTCTAGGAGCATCTACTGATTCATTTGCCTTATGAATGTCATATTGCAGGACCGGTATAATATAGATGGATGTATCCATTTGAGGGGTGAATCACTAACATCCCATTCTAATCATTATAATTTTTATTCAACTCATATTTACATATTGACTTTGTACAATTACAAACACCTGTAGAAAATAAAAAAGAACGTGCGCAATAAGGCAAAGGTTGAGAGATCAATTTGCAATGCATATTTGGTGCAAGAAGCTTCCACATTCTGTTCACACTACTTCGAACCACATGTTTACACTAAGCATCAGAGAGTGCCACGCAATGATGACGGAGGAGATCAATTAGAATCTGAGTTAGAAGGGAATCTAACAATTTTCACCTATCCTAGGCGTATGATTGGTAAATATAAAAAAAAGACGATTGACTTATGCGAGATATGAGCGGCTCAAACCTATATTTTGTTGAATTGCGAAGAGATTACACCATTTGTACAGTAAGTATAAATCTTGTAGAGAGTATAAACTTAATACAACTTAGTTAAATCATATTAATACAACTTAGTTAAATCATATTTATGATATTTTTGTTCGTTCATAAACAAGAAATATATCAAGCTTTTACGGCTACAAAATCCCAATTTGGTTGATACTGTAGTTGATGCAAAACTAGACTCTGAATTTGCAGAATGTTTCAAATGTTATGTAAGTAACTTTCTAGTTTCACAACATATATGTGTACATTCTTATATTTTACTCGTGTCATTACTATTTCCCATAGGCCTGAAGCTCGGGAAGCGATGTTGATAACAGATTCAGTATTGATCTAGTAAGGAGACCTCTACCGGTTGCTAATGCCTACTCTGGCTACTTTGCAAAAGGTTACAAGTTTCACACTAAGGGTTATGGGACAAGCAGAAAGACAATGAACAGTGGTGTTTGCATAAAGGGATCAAATTATAGTGATGAGTCAAATGGTTTTTATGGAAAATTGATTGAGGTTTTGGAGTTAGAATATCCATCCCTACCAATCAAGTGCACAATCTTATTCAAATGTGAATGGTTTGATCCTATGCCAAATGTTGGCATGAAGGTTCATCCTAAAAGTATAATCTTGTAGATATTAATCATAGAAGAAGATATACGAAGTAAGAACCTTTTGTGTTGGCGAGGCAAGCTGCGCATATGTACTATGTTCCATATCCATCATTGAAATGAGATTGTTGCGATTGGATGACAGTATGTAAAATCAAGCGTAGAGCAGTTGTTCATGCAGTTGAAACCAAATAATCTGCTTTACTCGCAATATCTGAGCCATTTCAAGTGCAAGTTGTTGAAGATTTGACGAATAGACTGGATGATGAAAGCGGAACTTACGTTGAAATAGGAGCATCAGATGATGAAGAGGAAGAAGATCAAATCATCATGGGTACCTCAGAAGATGAAGATCAAGAAGATGAAGAAGAAGAAGAAGATGATGAAGACAGAAATACTTAATGCATTATAAATTCATAGATGTATATATAATATTATTAATGAAGAATTTTAATATTGTTGACTTTCTTTATACATATTTACCATATGTTCTACAATTCATATAATTGTATACGTACATATGTAGGTTTTGTTATCTGTAGTACAGATGGCTAGAGGCAGGGCGGTTGATTCAGACGCGTCCGACAATGGTCCGCGTGGAGGTCGTGGCCGAGGACGCAGTACACGTGGACAAGGAGGGACTATCCCTCCTCCTTCTTCTTCAGGTATGTCTGGGGCTTCATCCACCACCACTTCCTTCTATTCCTTCCTCTTCTACCCCATTTCCTAGACCAGAAGAGTCTTCACCAGCTTCAGAGTCACCTACTACACCAGGTAATCATAAATGTCATTTACTATCATTTTAGTTATATATTAATTATTTCTCTGTATTGATAGCATTTGTCACTTCTTTTACAGCTTCATCAGAGCCACGTAACAAGCTCAGTTTTGTAGCGGGACAGTAAGTACTTATTTACTTTTTCCTTTAAGACTTGGTTTTGTTCAGATTTTGATGCTTTAGTCTACTTATATTTCACTTATGTTTTTCTTTCTCAGCATATATCCATCCTCTCGAGCATCAAGGCAAATTATAAGGATAATCAAGCTACATTTGGATAAAGATGGATACACATGGGATGTCGTACCATAAGAGGCGAGAGACTTTCATTGGCAAGAGTTTCAGGTATAATTTGGTTCAAGTTATATCTTCATTCAATGTAATTAATAATCTGAATCTATGGGCCTTCACTTACTCTTTACGGAAAAATTATTTTTCATTTTTGCAAAAGCATTTCTTATGGGAAGAGGCTATTACGACTATGCTAAAAGTGGCCTGGGAGAAATTGTGTGCTCTATGGTATGCTGACTTCAGTTATAGGATGCGAAAAAGCGTGAAGAAGCATCAGTGCGTGTCTCAGGAGATATGGGAGAGCTGGCAGAAGGCTTGGGAGGATCTTGTATTCAAGAGAAAGTGTGAGATATTTGCACGAAATAGGCAAAGTGAGACTGGTGATGACGGAGCAGGACCTTCCCGACGCACAGGCGGATCAATATCTGCCATAGAGACATCTCGATTATTAGTGAGTCAATTAGTTATAGTTACAAAACTGATGTTTAATGAAATGACACTATATTAATATATCATGTATAAAAATTCATAAATATGGTCGTAAAGCCCCACGATGGAAGGTGTCACTACACTCACTCAAAGGACCACATGGAAATACTTCATGACAAATTGTGCATGGGCATCGATGAGTAACAAAATGAAGAAATATACATTTACTTTCTAGTCTTCTCTTACGTGTACAAGCTTCAATATATAGAAAGCTTACAACGCATGATTAATTTAAATTGTTGTTTTCCAGGAGAAACTATTAATACACTCACATTGTTTCTTCTTAGGTTGGATCTGAAGCTGAGTCAAGAATTGATGAGTTAGCACTTTATTTGGAGGCCGTAGGGGGCGAAAAGAAGAGGAAAGTATATGGCAACAGATCTTAGGCATCACAATTTTATTGCGGCTCAGCATTTGACGCTTCTGCAGCCTCCTCACGACCACAGTGCCGAGGCGATTAGTATATTACAGGTTCGTGTTGATATGCAGGAGAGATAGCTTGCAGAGCTTAGAGCACATGTCGTATGGATGTCCGGTCATCATAGTGCTGGTACTTCTTCCTCTGATCCTCCGTCAGCTATAGATCCATATGTTTCTATAACTCTGCATCCGCCACTATCGTCTCATCTTGATCCCGATACTGCGAACGATACCTTGGTCACTCCTACAGACACTGCAACACATGCAGCAGATACTACTATTAATCCAATAGACACTACAGGGGATCGTCCAGAGGACCGACATCATAGATTTGATTTCGGACCAATTTAAATTTTCTTGATTTTTTCATATTTTGTATAGCACATTACATTTACAATTCTTTCTTAGATTGTCATTATTTCTGATGATCCTTGTGATTGTGATGTATATATATGTTGACTTTCAACAGGTGGAAAAAATTATGATTTTTAATATTATTAAATTATTTTTTTTGCCTGTAATTATATTTTGCGACCAACTAGCGACCGAACTGCAACTAAATTATAACCGTTAAATTTAAATTTGCAACAGATCACCAACCAATCACTTTCAGAATTTGCAACCGATTTGCGACCACGTTTCATAATTGTGACCGACACTTTCTGCGATCAATTTACGACAAACTTCTAGAAGGAAAACACGAAGAAAATTAGCGATCGATATTTATAAGTTTAATCGGTTGCGAATTTGCGACCGCTTAGTCATTCGGTCGCAAAATTATTTGCTACGAGCACTTTTGCAATCGGTTCATGTTTGTCGCAAATCGGTCGTTATATCTATTTAGCGACCAATTTCTTTTATTTAGCGATCGATTTGTCGGTCGCAATTTAACGATTTTTTTTGTAGTGGTCCTTCCGTCTAAAAAGTACTAATTTTCCCATTAATTTTACATAGAAAGACAAAACTACCCATATTTATGGGGCCCTACTGTTAGTACTTTTCCCCTCATATTGACTAAGACGTCCAATCAACCTTGAAGCTGAGTCGACTCAAATCAACTCGGTCTATTCTCACATACTACTCCTTCTGTGCCATTAACAATGATCATAGTGAGTCTTCCCTTTTGAACCGTCCAAAAAAAATCGACTGTTAGTACTTAAACTCCACTTTACTTTCTCTTATTTAGGTTACTCAAAAATAAAATTTAAAAAAATCCATCTATTTAATCTCGTTATCAGATTTCTTCTTCTTCTTCCATCCTAACCAATCGTCTCCTCTGCTAGTTTAGCTGATCTATAAGCCTTTTTTTTTTTTTTGCATTTTTTTGGCACTTCTCTGTTTACTAATTAATAATGATTTTTTTTATAATAATCAGTAATAATGATTAAGGATAGAAATATGGAAATTTTTATATTTTTTAATTGATAATTTTGTTGCTAAATATGGTCAAACTTATGGGTTTTGGGGGCTGAGATTGAAACATCATTTTCAGGATAGTTCCATTAAAATGCTTCTCTTCTCTGTCTGGACTTTTGGAAAAGATGCTCTTATTATTATTATTTTAATCTTGTTGTTTCTACTGTTTAAGGGAAAGTTACTCTTTCTGCGTCCCATAATATGGGTAGTTTTGTCTTTCTATGTAAAATTAATGGAAAAATCAACACTTTTTGGATGGAAGGATCATATAGTTAGACAAAAACAAACCTCAGGGATGTCATAATAATTTGACCAAAATGCAGGGACGAAGTCATTAATTTGGTCAAAATTCAGGGACTAAATAATAATTTTTCCAAAAGAAAAAGAATAATGGTTTATTTCACAATCAGATATATAACTTTAAAAAGTAATTTAGAAAACAAATAAAAATTAATGTGAGCAGAATATCCATATGGATCAAATCAAAGAGGTACTGAATTTCACATAATTAATAGAAGAATTTAGGAATAATATTAAAGTGCAGTTTTTCAAAATTTATGTGTCAACAAAGATTGAAAGGAAAAATCAATGTACTAAAAGTAAAAGAAGCAAAAGCAGTATATGTTATCAGGCCGTGCTTCCTAGTATAAGTAACTCATTTTCAAATAATCACAAAATGCAATAAGTTTGCTCGTATCAATTTTTTTTACTATATATCATGTCAAATGATAAGCATATGAAAAGATACGGGACCTAGATTTATACAAACATTAATACTGAGAAAAGGAAGCTTCCAACCAACAAATAAAATCCCTTGCCAAACCTTACTCGGGCAAATCTTGCTATGGCATATACAAAGTTTCAAGCATTTGGTGCTGTCAAAGTAAGAATTAAATAAGTTTGTTATTTTTGTATATATAGCTTTAAATAATCCTGTAATTGTTTCAAACATAACCAATGAAACAAAACCTACATGATGAGTATAATGATTGAATCAAAACGAAAGAGACAGAAGAAGCAACACAAAACAAAACAAAAAGTAGAAAAATTGAATCATTTAATAAAAAGGAATAAACACAATACAACACAATTAATGTATGTCAATTAATAAAATAATAAAAAGAGTAGAAAAAAATTACATGATGATAGGTTATGCTTTGTGGTATGATCTTCCTATTCCCAATGGGCAAAGAAAATATAATAACATTAGAAAAAAAAATGTATGAGAGATATGTTACGTTATTAGGATAGTATATTTTAGTCTATCTAATAGCAGTTCACAAAATGGACAATTAACTCATTCTTTTGATTGTGAGCTACACGTGGCAATAAAAGAATAAAAAATAATTTTCTATAGTCTTTGTTTTTCTTCCATCCATTTCTATTCTTCCTCATCCTCTCCTTTTTCCATCGTGAACTCACACTGTCTACAATATCACTCTTAATTACAAAATTTTATAATAAAATTCAATAATCTAATTATCCTAATATTCCAGTCTCTACAACTAAAAGAGTTTCTATATTCAAAGTTTCTAGAATCTCATACTAATTCACAGCCTACAATATCACTCTTAATTACAAAATTTTATAATAAAATTCAATAATCTAATTATCCTAATATTCCAGTCTCTACAACTAAAAGAGTTTCTATATTCAAAGTTTCTAGAATCTCATACTAATTCACAGCAAAAGATAAAGAGAAAATTACAAATTTAAGAAATAAAGTAGTGAACAAATACAAGGGAGAGCTAGCAAGAACAATAAATTTCAAAATAAAAAAAAAAGAAAAAAAAAGAACAAAATCATCAAGAAATTGACTAAAGAATGATGATAGCACCCTTGGCCTTTCCACTTCCCTTGAAGTGCCCACCATCTACACCCTCCATATTTTGACTTTTCTCATCAAAAAAGACTAGCACAAACTCTATGATTGCTTCTATTCCTGCCTATGATTAAACAGGCTTAGAAGCTGCCCATCTCAAAAGATGAAGCCTCTCACAAAAGGTATTAATATAAATTAAGGTTTGAAAATTAGAAATGAAAGAGAGAGATTGAATTGAAGTGGGAGAATGAAAGAAGACTTTAAAGTTAGAAACAGGTTTGAGAAATTGCTTTCTACAAATATATGGAGAAGAGAGGTTAAAGTCAGAAATTACAAAAATTTCAGAAATGCAAGATGCAAGATAAAGAGGCAAAAAATGGTTGGTGATTAAGCAAGATATTTGAAAGGGTTAATTTAGATTTGAAAGAAGTATCTTGATAAATGAGAGGCCATGAAGAAATATTTGACTGTATTTAACTATTTTAGGTTGTGGATTTGCTATGCAATTTTGGGTGCCACAGAAATCTTTCCTTGTAACTTGTATTGGGGCTCTAATAAATGGAGCTCACTCTCTTTTGAGTTTGTTGGAATGGGACGCGCCTTGACTAAGGAAGAAAATGTGCTTTTTGTATCTTTCATGCCAAAGTCATAGGCTTTTTGTTAAAAAAAGGTTTAAAAATGGGTATATTGTATTTTCAACCCAAATTCAATATATAATATACATAAAAGTGGGAATGGGGGGAGGGGGGAATAATAAGATTTCCTATATTATCTTTGTAAAATATAAGATACTCTAAAATAACCTTATGTATAAGATACCCTAAGATACTGTAAAATAATCTTTGTAAAATATATGTTTAAATTTTTTAATTGGCTATGACTAAGGTTATTTTAGAGTATCTTAAATTTTACAAGGATAATATAGGAATCTCATTATTTTCCCCTCATTCACACTTTTTTTGCCTCTTTATCTTGCTTCTTGCATTTCTGAAATTTTTGTAATTTCTGACTTTAACCTCTTTTCTCCATCTATTTGTAGAAATTGCAATTTCTTAAATCTCTTTCTGACTTTAAACTCTTCTTTCACTCTCTCACTTCAATTCAATCTCTATCTTTCATTTCTAATTTTCAAACCTTAATTTATATTAATACCTTTTGTGAGAGGCTTCATCTTTTGATATGCGCAACTTCTCAACCTATTCAATCATAGGAAGGAATAGAAGCAATTACAGAGTTTGTGCTAGTCTTTCTTGATCAGAAAAACCAAAATACGGAAGGTGTAGATGATGGGCTCTTCAAGGGAAGCCAAAAGGCCAAGAGTGCTATCATCATTCTTTAGTCATTTTTTGATGATTTTGTTCTTTTATTCTTTTTTTTTATTTTGAAATTTATTGTTCTTGCTAGCTCTCCCTTTTATTTCTTCACTACTTTATTTCTTGAATTCGTAATTTTCTCTTTATCTTTTGCTGTGAATTAGTATGAGATTCTAGAAACTCTCTTAGTTGTAGAGATTGGAATATTAAGATAATTAGATTATTGAATTTTATTATAAAGTTAACCCCGTGCTTTGCCGGCTTATTATTATTACATTGTATTTTATAAATTATTTGTTACTATTAAAATAATATTTTTCAAGCAGATTACTCCATTAAATTTAGTTAAATAATATATAATTTAATTAATCATGTCTAATGTCTAAGTTTTAGTTAAAATTTATAATTTTAAACAATTTAAATACCGTATCTTGTAATTGATAATTCTATATAGATAAACTTTTTATAATTGAAATAATTCAATATGAATAACATATACATAAATATTATTTATAACTAGATGAAGGCCCCTGCTTTCTGCGGGCTAATTTGTCAATTAATGATTTATAATTCGTAAATGATGGGTAATTATAATATATAAAATGTTATACTACCGTGTTATATCTAAATTATAATTTCGTTGATTTATTTAAATAATTCTAAACTTCAATTAATCCTAACAAATGTTTAGTTAGAGTTTATAATTCAAACAATTTTAAACGCTATTTCTTATTCTAGATAATTCTATATAAATAAAATTCTATAATTCAAATAATGCAATGAGAATAATATACAACAAAATTTTGTATAATTTAATTATTTATTTAATTATTTAATGATAAAATATTTAATTTTTAAACTTTAAAAAATCCAATGAAAACATAAAAGAAAAAAAATATATATATATACCAATTACAAAAAAGTCAAATTATCTATATATATATATAGAGAGAGAGAAATAATTTCAAATAGATAAAATAGTAGCATGCCTCATTAACTTATGTTTATCTTCATTAAATTATCCTTTAGGTGAAACCCTGTCATTTTAAAAAAATTATTTTGAACACTTGGAGAATTCATATCTATAAACAAATTATCCTCTTGTATCTGAGTCATTTTCATTTTATTTGGAAATAAATTGAGAAATAAATTATCTAATAATCTTAGTATTTGTATCACTACATGTATCTATAGATTTTAATAGTAAATCTAAATTCAAACAGTAATAAATAGATGTATAGAATTAATTTTTTATCCATTTGCCGTCCAATTGTCTCTGCAACATAAAAAATACGCAAAAGGTAAAGTAAACTTTTAAATCGCATAAATAACAAAATTTTATAATTTCACAAATTAATGCCATGGTTTTATATTTTTTAAGCTAATATTTTCTAACTACTTAACTTTTTTCTAAATTCACAGTTATTATTTAGAGAAATAAATAGAAAGGCAAGAAAGGTGATAAAAAAATGCAAAATTTTGTATTTAATAAGAATCAAACCCACCTTTAATTTGCATTTTAGCAAGTCACCAACAATATTTTTTTAATGCCTAAACAACCTATAATTGAAAACTGCAGCTAAATAATTAAAGTGGCCTGTAATCAAAGAGTATAAAGGGAATAAAATAGCAAAAAAAATTTAAAAACTCAATCCAAGAAAAATAGCAACAAAATAAAAACCCAATCCAAGAAAAATAACAACAAAATAAAAACTCAATCCAAGAAGAAAAGCAAAAAAAAAAGTTCACTGAATAGTAACAAATACAAATGAATATATAGTAGATATCAATGTGTTAGAAAGGAGATAAAAAAAAAAAAGGGAGAAATTCAAAACTTTCAAATAAAAAAATACATAGAAAAATATGATTAATTTTGTTAAATTTCATTTCAATACAAAATACGATATCAATATACTCTTTAAATATTAAATGCTGAATAAATTTAAAAAAATAATTTTTAGTGGCCAATCAAATTATAAAATAAAGAAAAAAAATAGGAACTTAAAAAATAAAGAAGCCAATTCAACTTTTTGGGGAAAATTTTTTTTTTTTTTCTTCAAGATTAATATACTATATATAATATATATAATAATTATTAATATTAAAAATATAATACTTCATTATATTAAATATTAATTCTATAAAATATTAATTCTATAAAACATAGAAAAATGAAAGAAAAATTAAAATTGATTCTATTAATATTTTAGGTTAATCTAACATATGTAACATAGTACTTTAGGTAATTCTGCCATGTGAGTTAAATTAAAATGAAAGTTAATTGAAAGAAAATGAATAAAAAAATGAATTTCAAGATTAAAATTACAAATAGACACTAAAAACCAAAATATCAAAACTAATTTGCCTACAATCTCTTAATATGTATAAAATTGGTAACTACATGAATGGAAAAATACAAAAATGAATTAGACAAATATAATTTCATTAAAGAAAAATTTAGAAAAAAAAAGGAAAAATAGAAGAGTTTGATAGCAAGGATAAAAGAGCATAATGAAAAGGCAAATGAATCATGATAAATACGAAGAAACAGTAATTTATTCAATACCAAAATCAGTATGGCACTCTCACAGACACTTTTCACATAACATAAATTGAACCAAACTGAATAAGGTTATTACACCCTAGCTCCCATGGCTTTTTCATATCTCCAGAAAAAAAAAAATCAAATCCTAGATAATTAACTTTTCATTCATTTAGTAATAATGAAAGCCAACTAAATGAATATAGTATGTAGTCTAAATCTATACCTGCATCACCACATGTCAAAGCCACCAACAAACGCATTTACTAATACCTACATAATTACCTGAAAATCAAATTTCAAATATTACTTGCTCTTGCTCTTAATTTAATTTCAAGAGTATAATATATAATAACATCCAAACTTTAAATAGATTACAGTAGAATGAATTGTCAAAAAAAAAAGGGAAAAAAAAAATAAAACCATGCATCATTTATTCATTGACAGAGTAAATCAACATGAGAGAATAAAAAAACTAAAGAAAAACTCACAAACTTGCACCTCTAAAGAAAAACTCACAAACTTTCACCTTTGAGTTATGCTTGGGTTTGCAAATTCCCTTCAAATAAATATATAAAGGATAAATAGTTAAAGAGAGATAAAAAAAAAAAGTCAATTTCAAAGCATTTAAATATAAAGATATACATCAAGAGATTTGCTTAAATTTGTTAAAGATATATAGAAAAAGATTTGCTTAAATTTATTAAATTTAATTTTCAAATAGAATCTATATATCAATATAATTCTTTAAATTAGGCAATTCAAAATAAAGAAAAAAGAAAAAAAAAGCAATCAAATTCTGTAAAAAAAAGAAAAAAGGAATTTGGTGAGACAATAGAAATACCAACTTCAGCCGTTTCAAAAAATTTATTTAGATTATATATATATATATATAAATATTAATAATATATATATATATATTGTAATTAAGAGTGATATTGTAGACAGTATGAGTTCGCGATGGAAAAAGGAGAGGAGGAGGAAGAATAGAAATGGATGGAAGAAAAATAAAGAATATAGAAAATTATTTTTTATTTTTTTGTTGACCACGTGCAGTTCACTGGCAAAAGAATAAGTTAATTATCCATTTTGCTACAAGTTTTGGAGGAAATTGACAAAAAAGCTCAATTGTGGGCTTTCTGTATATTAGACCTAAGTTTAGGGTGGCAAATTGAACCTTCTTCCTATAAATATCTACACCACAGTTTATTTATATTTTATTTATAGGCCAAATGGCTCCTACGAATAAGGGTACTGGAGGGATGGTTTAGACTAGTGAACAAATTAATATATTTGTTGATATTTGTGTTTAAATCACTACAATCGGTGAAAGAAATGGTGGTGGATAAGGTAACAAAGGATGGTTATGGGTAGAAAATAAAATGAAAGATGATGGATTACAATTTACTAAAGAATAGTTAAAACATAAATGGGATTGGACGAAAGATCAATGGAAGTTATGGAAATATTTAAGAGGAAAAGAAACTGATTAGGTTGGGATTCAAGTAAAAATACAATTGCAGCTTCTAATGAGTGGTGGAATGAAAAAATTCAAGTAAGTTGCATGTATGTGACTGTTTATATATAATAACAGATTTATTCACTTTAATAGTCATGTTATTTATGATTGATTTTTTATACATTCATATTTTAGGAAAATCCAAGATTTCGTGAAAAAAACATTAAAAAGAGCTTTATGAAAAATATGAAATCATATTTATAGGAACTGTGACTACTAGAAAGTTTGCATAGACACCTTCTAGAGTATTTTTCCAATTATAATGAAGATGTAGAATTAGATAATGTTATTAATTTGAAAGAGAATGATGAGAGAGAATCTGATTTTGAAGAGCATTTAGACAAAATAATGGATTCGGGATCAATATTAGGTAACACAACTGAAAGTGAAAATACTGATCTTGAAAATATTCAAAATATGAAGAAAGGAAAGAGGGTAGACTCATGGGTTGACCGTGAACAAAGAAAAGAAAATGCTCTAAAGGAAAGAATGCTTCTGGTACTACACAAGTGTCTAATACAATTAATGAACTAAAAGAAAGTATGAAAAAGAAAACTATGGTGATGCGTGACCTTTTAGGAGATCATCTAGGTTGTTCTATTGAAGAGATCATGAAAGATATACTTTCTTTGCCATAAATAAAGGAAGGCAGTGAATTTCATTTTTTCTACACTCTTTTGTTTGACAATAAGTCAAAAAGAGAGTGTATGATACTAGATGCATAGACAAAATGGAAATGGCTACAATACCATTGTGCTATTTGGAGTAGCAGTTTATGGAAGCCACGTGCATAATAAATTACTAGGCAAAAATCTTTGACTTCTTTTCCCATTTTATAATAAATTTGAACATTAGAATAATTTTTATTTTTTCATGTTTGAACTTAAATTTGATGAATGTTAGTTTTTTTACTTCATTTATATTTGAATTTAGATTATATTAAATGTTGATTGTCAACTTTAAATTACACATATTATAATTAATAATAGAGTTGCATTTGATATTTTTTATATTATTTTTGTCATAAATATAGATATTATATAACACATAGTTCTTGACGATGATAGTGATGACGATCAAGTATTGGAAATGATAATATCTATTGTTCAAAATGCACATCAATATTATTTGAGACATATTCATAAAGAACCTTGTACAAATTCATTTCAAACAAGAACTATTTGATTATTGGAAGTAATAAGAAGGAATGAAAAACTTTGTATTAATTTATTCACAATGGATAAATATATATTAATAAATCTTTGTCAAAACCTCGAAAGAAATTACGGATTAAATTCTTAAGTAGAATGTATGTTTTGGAGAAAGTTGGTATGTTTCTTTATACTCTTGCTGTAGGTGCTTCAAATAGGTATGTTCAAGAAGGTTTCAACATTCATGTAAGAGAGTAAGTAGAAATTTTCATAAAATATTAAAGGCAATAATGCGCTTCTCAATTGATATAATAAAGCCTATAAAGACTCAACATTCAATACTATTCCTTCTGAATTACTTGATGATGATAGATATATGCCTCATTTTAAGGTATTTTAATATTATATTTTTTATTGTAACTTTTACATATGATAATATCTTATAACTTTTTTTGGGTCAAAATAGGATTATATTTGTGCAATTGATGACACTCGTGTACCAGCTTCTATTAATGAGGAAATCCAAATCCGATTCAGTGGTAGGAAAGACGTGCCTACACAAAATATTATGGTTGTTTATAGTTTGGATATGCAATTTATATTAGTATTAGCCGGAAGGTAAGGTACAGCCCATGGTGAACGACTTTTTCAATATGCAATTCACAAGAGATATTTGAATTTTCCAAACCACCACGTGTTAAATATTTATCAAATATTATCTTTTAAAGTTCTTTTATTAAATAATTTTTAGATGCAAATTTTACGTATGTGCAATTGATATGTCTTTTTTATTATATACTTTTAGCATGTAATTATTAATATATATTTATTATTATATGCAGAAAAATACTATTTAGTAGATGTTGAATATCAACAAATGGAAGGATATCTTGGATCTTATAAAAGAATAAGGTACCATTTACTAGATTTTCAACGTGGTGGTCAACCTAAAGGCTTTAAGAGACTTTCAACCGTTGGCATTCGTTTTTTAGAAGTTACATTGATAGAACTTTTGTAGTTTGGAAGGCAAAATAGAAGATATTATAGTTGATGCGTGCATACTATTTCATATACAAAGGGATATTGTAATTGCATCTATGGCAATCCATAATTATATTTGAAGAAAAGCATTTGCAGATCCAGCATTTATTCGATTGGATCAAAATCCTAATTTTATGCCACCTGATATATTTAGCAATACAAATAACATTCAACTAGAAAAAACTTAACCAGAAATTGAAGCGGTTCACATGAGTGTCTTACGTGATCAAATTGCTCATAGTTTAATGCAATATATATATATATATATATGTTTTATTAATATGTTTATCAATACTAAGATATATCATTTTAGCAATACGCTCATAGATTTTATTAATTAAGATATATAGTTTAATTAATTTTTTTATTTTTTTCTTATTTTTTAATTCATTAGAAATAGATTAGAAATATTTTTAATTTTTTTATTTTTTTCTTATTTTTTAATTCATTAGAAATAGATTAGAAATATTTTATATATCTATTAAAAATATACTCTTATTGGTCATTTTATGTATTAATAGTAACAACCGATTACACCTTTACCAAACACTCATTGTTCATCCGCTATCAGCTATCAGTAATCGCTATCAGCTCTCTGAAACTGTTAAATCAAACAAGCCCTTAGGTCCTTTTATCAACACTTTTAGTATTTTCGTCTATAATAGCCTCTTTCACTATCAAATTGACTGAGAAATTGGTCCTTAAATTATAATCAAAATAACTATAAAGTTCTTAAATTATAATTTCGTTAACAGTTTGTTACCTTTGTTTAAGAGGAAAGAATCCAAGTGTTAATGAAATCATAAATTAGAGACCATAAAATTAGTTTTTGAAAATAAAGCTCTTCATGTGTCAATTTGACTATAACTCAGAAACCATTTTCTTCCCTTAATAAATTATGGATTGGTGCTCAAGGAATTAAAAGTATTTGTTCCTATTAATACGATAAAAAAGAAATACATAAAAGAGACTTTTAAACTTTGGAAGCTTCAGCTGACTTGTTTCTCAAGTTTGAAGAAGCTAGCCGTCTTAATATATCCATTATGGAAAAATATACATCACAAGGCTCCAATCATGATGACGAGATTTTTAAAAATAATAGGATTTTTGGATTTTTGGGTTTAGGTATTTAGGATTAGAGTTTAAAATTTAGATAGTAGGATTTTGCATGTATTTATTTACAAAAAATAATTTTCTGCTTTCTAAGAAGCAGTTATCTTAGAAAATAAAAACTAGAAAACAGAGAAATGGAAAATGCGTTAACTTGATAACAATAAAAATCATATTTTAATTTAAAAAATTTGCAAACAAATATTCGTAACTTTCAAAATTAAAAGAAATAAAATATTATAAAACAAATTTAGAAAATTTTTATTTAAAAAATTTGAATTTTTATTATTGATTATTTATAATTTATTATTGATTATTTAAATAATGATATCATTTTTCATCATTTTATAATTTTTTTAAAAAATAAAGGATTAAATATATTGGAATAATAAAAATTAATTTATATAAAATCAATAAATTTTTATATTTATTTAAATATTTTTACTTCTCAATTGAAGTATTTATATAAAAAATTATTTATAGATATTATATTTTGATATGAAAAATATTCTTTTTTAAAATGAAAAAAACGTATTTTTTTTTATAAAAAAAAAAATCTTCTGCAAAACAACTTAAAGCTGTTTCGAAATCTTAGTTAAATTTTTGGAAAACTGTAAAACTATTTTTCTAGCTTTTCTATTTGGAATAATAAAATTAATTATATAAATCAATAAATTTTTATATTATTTAAATATTTTTACTTCTCAATGAAAGTATTTTATATAAAAAATTATTTATAGATATTATAATTTTGATTATGAAAATATTCTTTTTAAAAATGAAAAACGTATTTTTTGTTATAAAAAAAAAACTCTGAAAAACAACTTAAAGCTGTTTTCGAAATCTTAGTTAAATTTTGGAAAACTGTAAAACTATTTTCTAGCTTTCCAAACAGAAAATTGATTAATTTGAATACAAAATTTTATTTTTCAATTTCCTTAGAAAACTTTTCTAGAAAACTACTCTATTTTTCTACAAGTGAACACACTAAGAACACACTAAGATTTTAGCGTTTAGGTTTCATTATATATTATTTACAATTTAGAATCTATAATTTAAATTGGAAAAAAGAAAAAATTGATTTCTGAAATATAACAAAATTAATATATAAGTACCTTTATTTTCAAAAATTAATTTTATGAGATCTCTAAGTTATAATTCCATAAATACTTTGATCCTACGGAAGGACCGAAGTTTTAATGAGATTATAAGTTTAGAACTTCATAATTAATTTGCTTCTAATTTAAGGATAAATTTATATTTTTCACTTTAAAATCCTTTTTTTACAAGATTAGTTTTTTTCTTTTCTCATCAATTGACAGTTAAAAAAAGTTATTTTGAATGAAACCAGGAGAGTTAAATAGAAACAAAGTGTTCAAATAGGGGTATAAAATTTAGTGCAATTTTATTATTTCTGTTTAAGGAGTGCCCCGTCTGTCCTGTGCGTATAACCCTTTCATTTAATTGAAAATAAGATAGGTATGACCTTACCAAATTCAATAACTAGAGAGGATATAAGTGGAGTTTAATTCAGAAATTGAGGGTATATTTGGAAAATTAAAGGTAACGCGACTTGTCGAGTTGTATGAACCCTTCATCTGTTTCATATGTGAGGCAAAACATTAAGATCATAAAACCCTAATCCCAAAATATCTCTGTAAATTGTTATCCCAGCTGTAATCAAAGTAGGAAAGCCTTTCTGTTCCATCTCTTCGCGTTGTCTCTAATCTCTACGATTAATAACAGGTATGGCTCTGGCTCTTGAATGTTTTTGAATTGAAATAAGCCGAACTTGCGTGATTGTCCTCTCGCTTTTTGCAGATACTTGTATCTCTCTCTGCTTGTTTGTTGTTGGGATAAGCTGAGATTATTTTCAATAATGGCAACTAGTAAGTTCTTTTTCTTTGGGTTATTTGTTGGATTACATGTAAAATCATATATGGATTTTGAGTTTTTTGTATTAACTTCGTTTGTGTGTCTGCAGGGCTTATGTTTGAGAACTCATGTGAGGTTGGAGTATTTTCCAAGCTCACCAATGCTTATTGCTTGGTTGCTATTGGAGGCTCTGAAAGCTTCTACAGGTTTTTCTTTATTTTTATTTTTTTTGTTTTCTAGTCGTTTTAGAAGGGTTCCTTTTTATTTCTAAGATTGTTAATTATTTAGTTATTGTTTTTGTATTTAGCACATTTGAGGCTGAGTTAGCAGATGTTATCCCAGTGGTTAAAACTTCAATTGCAGGCACTAGGATTGTTGGCCGTCTTTGTGCTGGTATGATTATGTTTTTTATTGTGTTACTCTCCTTTTATTAAATTGCATTTTTATTTCTTTACAATGAAGGTGTGATTTTTTTATATTGCTTTGTGCTGCCACGGCAGGTAACAAGAATGGGCTTCTCTTGCCCCACACCACCACAGACCAAGGTGAAGATTTTATATTCACGGTTACTGTCTGTTTTCTTATGACCTCCACTATTGTTTTCATTTCATTGAAAGCTCTTATTTTACATACGGTTTGATTATGGAAATTTTCTTTAAAAAAATTCTAAGTTCTAATGTTGCTCTGGAGTTTGTTGCTAGGACATCATGATCTGCTATTTGCTCATATCTGTCTTCTCCTGTCAACTAACACCTTTTTGGTTGTGGATAATGAGTTATTAACAGCTGTCTTTTTCTTTTTCTTTTCCCCAGTATGGTTTGTTAGATGTTTTCGAGGAATATTGTAGATGGTTCTCCAGTGAATAGAGATTGAAAAAGGGCTTAGATTCTTGGTTTCTTTTTTTGTATTGTTGTTGCCTTTATTGTTTTCCTCTTTTGCTTCAAAGTAATTCTAACTTTACTTTAAGTGTAATACTCTGCCATGATTACATGTTATCTTAATTTGAATGCTGTTGGATATACAATATCAAATAGTGTGCATTGATTTTCATTAAATGTGGTATTCTGGTTGGTTCAAAAATGTGGTTTAGCACAATGCTTCGACCCTTTCCTAGAATTTGAATTAAATGTGAAATCAATGATTTTGAGTTGCTCCATCTAAGAAACATTTAGTTCACTATGGTCTTTGTTTGAGGTCATGACAACAGAATTCAACTATCAGATCTAGATTTTGTACCAAGAAGTCCAATAAATTTAAATTTCATATTTGTCCATGTAGTTTTGATTTTCTTATTGACCTCCCAACTTATGTTTTCTTTTTCCTTGTTGAAGAACTTCAACACTTGAGAAACAGCCTACCTGACAATGTTGTGGTTCAGCGCATTGAAGAGAAATTATCTGCATTGGGAAATTGTATAGCCTGCAATGACCATGTTGCTCTAACACATACAGATCTTGACAGAGTACGAGTTGTTCATTTTTCTTTTTTTTGTTGTGTGTCATCCAAGATGTTTATTTTTGTATGAGAATGAATTTGATTTGGTAACCTGATGTTTGGATCCACTGATTGTTATTTTACTATTTTGAAGTCATAATTTTTGTTCTTCCAACTTGAAGAAGTTATATCTTAAACTGAAAAACTATCACATCTACGTCATAAATCAATTGCAGACCCTGCATGCTATGCCATGTGAAAGATGGTTGATGAAATTCACAAAAAGAGAAGTGAACAAAAAAACAACTGTGTTCATGAACAAAGCTTTTAAAATTTTAAATTCCATCAGTTTTTTCCTCCAAATAATTCTTGAGATGAGAATTGAAGATCGCCTTCAGATTCCTGAGAGAATGAAGAGGGGACTTGCCAGATTGTTTGACTACATGGTTCCATAGTTGTATCACTGTTTGTTGGTGCCTACAAATTTTTCTGGGTACTATTGATATATTTGTTTGCTAATAGCGGTTGTGTTTCATCTTCAACAGGAAACAGAGGAAATGATTGCGGATGTTCTTGGTGTAGAAGTTTTTAGACAGACAGTTGCTGGTAATATTCTTGTGGGAAGTTATTGTGCATTCTCCAATAGAGGTGGCTTGGTAAGAACTAATTTGCCAAGCTGGTTGTTATTATCAATAAATGGAGTGACCAAGTATGCTTATCAATTTGTTTAAACGTTTTTTATTGGAGCAGGTTCATCCACATACATCTATAGAAGACTTGGATGAACTTTCGACCCTCCTTCAGGTGCCTCTAGTTGCTGGGACTGTAAACCGTGGGAGTGAAGTAATAGCAGCTGGCATGACTGTGAATGACTGGACAGCATTCTGTGGGTCAGATACTACGGCTACTGAGCTATCTGTCATTGAGAGTGTTTTCAAGTTGAGGGAAGCTCAGCCTAGTGCTATTGTTGATGAGATGAGGAAATCATTGATTGACAGCTATGTTTAGGTCATCAATGTTGTTCGATTACCAAAGGTATTAATGTTATCTTAATTTGTCTTATAAAGCTGAAGTAATGATATAGTTTTGTGTTCTAAACAGAAAGTGGATCAAGTTTTGAAATTCAATTGTTATTGTTGGTTGTTTAATAGGTATTTAATGTCTTGTTATGCACGAAATTAGATCTAATGGACGAGGCAAGAGCGGAAGCTCTAGAATGTTTCTTGCTAAATACAAAGAATAAATAATGAAAGTAAGGGTTGGCTTTTAATGGTTTTGGGAATTTGGTACTTTTGCCAATAGGGTGGAAAGAAAATTGAGTCTCGGATGGGACGACTTTCTGCGTTTTGTTGTCAATTGTTAATAACTTGAACCTGTTATTATGGCTTTTTTGTGTTTTCATTTGCTTAGTCTTAAATGAATGTTTGGGTAAATGGTATTTCTGCTCTGAACGCAGTAAGCCTCTATTTAGCTGGGAGGTTGAAAATTTTCAATTGCAGGAATGTGTACAGATTGAAATTGTGATCCATTTTTGATTGGTAATAACTTGTCGATACCATCGTTGATTGCCTATTTGCTTTTTGGATAAACTCTTAGGTGCTGCTTGTTCGGATTGAATGACAGTTTATGACTCCCTTACAGTATTCATTTAGATGAAATAAGCTAAATGATATAAGCTATTTGGATATGACGGGTAAAAATCGGTTCTTTCAAGATGCTAATTTTTGTAGCTAATTTGTAAGTTATTTAGCTTATTTGACCAAAAGATAAGAACGTCTTCTAACAGTAAAAATGATACCCTCAGTCCTCGAATGAATCTCTTGACTCACCATCTTGTTGACTGGGTTCACGTGGTTTAGCATTTATTTATTGACATGCTTATATATATGTTTGGTGTGTTCTGAAATGGAGTTCTATGCTTGCGGGTTTGATTCTATTAATGGAGGATTATATAATTTTCATGTAGTGTTGAACTAAGTTCCTAATTAAATTTTTAGCTCTAGCTTGCAAGGCTTGATTAGTAATAGTAATCATTTGCTTGGTCAGAGTTGAGTAAGAAGGAAGAGAAGAGGCCATATATAATATAATTTGTATGTTGGTAATGTCTCGTTTTTTATATATTTTAGAGAACAAAAGAAACCCAGTGTAAGAATTTCTTTTGTCTGAAATGCGTTTATCTTATTTTTCAAAAGCAATTGAGTTTACTGTCAAAGTATTTTTAGTGATTAAATTTTTTTTTTTTTCACCTTTGGTACTATTGATAGCATTGCATCTCAATTCTCAAACTTTATGTACAACATGTATTTGGTATATATATTGATAATGTAAAAGAGAAAGCAATATTTACATACAATTTTAAAAATTATATCTATGCAAAAAATTGATAGAGACAAAGTGAAGGCTTTTACAAAATTTACAAATTAGTTTTTTTGAACTTGCATTGCACGTTTCTATTCATTAGCGATAATATTTAGGACGATGGTATTTCTAATTTTTGAAAATAATGTTTTAATTATTATATAATAGTATCGAGTTAATTATAGTTTTTAATGTTATGTTTTCAAAAAATCTCACAATATAAGTAATTTTATTATTCTTTCATATTTGATTTTATTGCCATAATAATAATAATAATAATAATAATACATATGTCATGATATGTTTTCATGGCTGGACCGCATTAGAGCTTGGTAAGTTTAAGACCGTCGAAACCCGTAACAAAACTGAAACCCGGTAATAAACCTACAACGATTAATACTCATTTCAAGTCCATTGTTACGAGATTCAATTATCATATTTATTCATTATATTTGTTACAAATGTCTCTATATATATAAAATTCTGAAGCAAAAAAATATTCAAAAAGCTTACTTAACACTCTCTCTCCTTTAAGCATTTTTTTTTCTTTCTTTATAAATTTGCTAATTTTTAATGCATCTGTAATTTCTCCTCTTTAATTTTTACTTAATAATATTTTCTTTGTTATCTGTCACTAATGATATTATTTTTTATGTGTATAAGTGCAGACATAAGATATATCATGTTGATGGAGATAAAATGAATGAAAAGCTAACTGTAAATCCATTTATGTAAAATCCTTTATGATGAAAAATGCAAACTAGCTTCATTAATAGAAAGAAGAAGGAAAGACCTTTAACTTGGAAAAATAGGTGAGGCGGAGATGAGCGCTTGAGCTTGGTGAATAGTATCAAGTATTATAAAAATTATATACAGTCATATGAATAAATTTTCTTTAATTTCTATAATATCACTCCAGACATGTAATGTCATTTAAGAATACATCACAAGTAATATGCAACATTTAAATATAATCAAACGGGTAAGGTATTGGTTTATGGAATCGCAACCAGTAGACCTACCATGGCTTCTAATACTTTCATATTGTTCATCTTCTTTCTTCCATATCTTGTAATCCATATTTTGGAAGACGCAGGTCACATTCTATATTTCATCTTTTCCCAAAATCTACTTTTTACATTTGTGTTCCTCTACCGGGATGCGAGTCCACCCTAATTACGGACAGAAGGAGCTCATCGTCTAATATATTTGAGTCAAGGTACCATTATCTTGATAGTCTTCATCATTTGCTTGTTCTTACTTTCCATTCTTTTAACATCTAAAATAATGATGAAAGTTCATAGATCTAAAATAATGGTGTCATCGAAAATCATATTGAGGATGATTCAGTAGCTTTGGAACCAATTACGCGAAAGGAAGCACTCATAGCGGCAAAAACTCTTCACAATCTTTTGTTCCATTTCGAGAAGATGACACCAGAGCTTTTGAATGCAATGAGAAAAGTTAGAGATAATATCCATCTAGATTTAGATTTCACAAAAAAAAAAAAAATAAAATAAAATAATAGATTCATATGTTACTAAATTGCTCTAGTTGTATTTATAATTTCGTAGAGTTATTAATTTATGATAGTGACGAGATAATAGATTTATATAATGGTCTTCCTAAAAATTATTATCTTATTAATTTATCAAAATTACTAATTTTGTAAACTTGTCCAAGTTGAGACCGGAAAAAAATATATTATTTTAGAGAGCTTATTAATTTATCGAGTATTAATCTATGGAGGTTTAACTGTAATAATAACCAGTCATTCAACTTCAAAATAAGCCACATGCACACATACACATATAAATGCTAAAATGCAATTAGAATACATGGTTGGATGTATGTATATATATTAGTGAATATTGGTCATGATACAAATAAGTAACGGCCAAATGCATACATTTGACTCTATACTTTTGAAAAAACTCTTACGGCACCTCTATCTTTACGGAGGACCAATTGTGCACATCAACTCCATTTCGTTGTATCATTCCTGCAACTCTCCACGGTGCAAACCAGATAGCGTGGATACAATCGCCCAAACGAGCGTTAATTGAATTTACGAAGGCCAACTTGGAAAAACCTTGTCCAGGTTGGCTCTTAGTACGTGGAAAGTCTCCTTCCAATTCACAACCACTTTCCCTCTTCTCTTCTACCTAAACTAGAGTTTTACTTGTAAAAAAGCAACCTGCGATCCTTCTGTCCCTCTCTATCTCAATGACTTGAGTGCAAGAAAAATTAATTTGGGCTTCTTCTTCGTGAATTTTTGGAGGGAGATATTTTTCATTTTCAACTTTGTCATCTTCGTATCTTCCATAGCTTTTGTTTTGCAGATTTCGGTTCTTGAAGAGGTTCTTGAAGAGTAAACTCTTACTTTGTTGTTTTGTTTTGTTCTTTTCCTCTATAATTCTCTACTTGTATATAGAGATTTCCTCTGTTCTTCATCTCTTGACTTGAACTCTTTAATTTTTTTTTCTTTCAATTTTTGTCACTCGAAGCTAAAATTTTCTACAAAAAATCCAAATTTCAATCTCAGCAACAAAAACACAATCTTTTCAATTTTCCTTTGATAAGAATAGGATCTCTTTCGTTGGTTGAATCTCTTTCTTTATTGTAATCAACAACTGGCAGCTTATAGTCCACCCTTTCAAGAAAATCGTCTTTTTCTTGCTATTGTTTTTCTTTTAAAACCCTTCTGCTTTATCGAGTTGTAATTGTTTCTACTTCCTCAATTTTTATTTGATAAAAAATATGATCTCTTCCTCAATTAATAAATCTAAAGCAATCATTAAAATAAAATTGATACAACAAAGCTGCAGAAAAACCCAATTCATGAACCCAAAATTCGAAATTAAATAGTGTCACTGTAGCAATTTTTCTCACGTCGGCGAGCCTTCTCTTCCGGATATGCATATGTTCATTCAATCCAGTCGTGTGACCTCCCATGTGTGCACCGCCTCACCTTGAACTCATACATGCAAAAAAGATCGCACAAGAAAGTATCCACAGCAAAGTCCAGATCATCGCCCAATGAATCAGGCTCGTTTGATGGTAGGTAACAGTGGAGTTGGGACCTAAGATCAATGGTGGCATTGGTTGTGGAAAATAATGCTAAGTTGTCCTTTTTATCTTTTACTTAGCTTTTTTTTTTTTTAAATTACTGATTTGGAAATTAAAATAGGTTCCACTTTCAATTACTTATCCTACTCAGCAGGTTTGTAATTCACGCACTTATACTAGATTGGAGAAGTGCTTACTTGGTGTAAAAAAATTAACTAGAGGTGCCAAATGGTTCCATGCAAAATTGGGTGCCGTGTAGTTATTTTTTAAAAGTTCAGGGGGCAATCTATATCTTTGGCCAATAAGTAATCAATGTAGTGACTTGTTATAATCTGCAATAACAGGAAACAATCAGAGACAATCTAAATATTAAAAGGAGATATAGAAATATGAATCAAGTTAAAATGCTTTCTAATGATTTCAGCCGAGGTTTCGACAATATCTCCTCTAAAACTTTGGTAAACTACTTATTTGCAAGTCATATAAATTAATATTAATCACATAGAGTCAGTCCATGAATATCTAATTACAATCAATCCCATCCTTTGTTTTAGTTCAATCTCATTCACAATCCAATTTCCATACTAATGTTATTTAATTCTAATCATAATATTTAAATAACAATTCTATCTGTTCACTCAATTCTTAACAAAATAAATACTTCATCCGTTATCTTTATTTAGAGAAAATAGAAAAAAGTTCATAGATTAAAAAAATTAGTTAAATGGATTTTTCTCCATAAAAAGCCCTTAAGAATAGTTCATTTCTTCATTAATTATGGGAACAATGGCCGACACAAAAGACAATCCCAAGAAGTGCATTTATTCCCTACTTGCATCCTTTGAGCATTACTTCAAATTTTCTTTATTAACTCTATCACACTTTATTATAATGTGGACGTTTTACATAATATGTGCTTAGAAATGAAAAAATGACAATGACCGTATTTGACTTTTTAATAATTTTTAATTTGAAAGTGAAAAAACTTCTGTGACTTAATAAATTTGAGTTTAAAGCTATAACTTTTTTTTTTAAAAAAATGCACAATCTAGCAAAATGTGTGACAACTTCACATTTTGAAAAGTGCACAACTAATAATAATTATACCACAAAGTGGCTTATAAAAGAGCATAACCACTATAAGAATTTGAAAAAGTACACAATTAATAACAAGAAAGCCATAAAACGGCTAATTATACCACAAAGTGGCTTATAAAAGAGTATAACCACTATAAGAATTTGAAAAAGTACACAATTAATAACAAGAAAGCCATAAAACGGCTTATAGAAGTGCACGACTAATAATAAAAAAGACATAGTGGCTTACATAAGTTTACAACCGTTATCTAACATAGAAATCAATAACTATTGAAAAAGTGCACAACTAATAATAATAAGTCCACAAAATGGCTTATAGAAGTATACGACAAATAATAAAAGGCCACAAAGTGGCTTATAGAAATTCACAACCATTAACTAACACATCCGCACTTTTAAAAACAAAACGTGGCCATTTTCAAAACTTAACTAAGGCTAACATATATTCATTTCTAACGTCAACGGTTGTGGCTAAATTTACAATAATAAAAGTGGACATATATAACGTGCAACGACTAATAATAAAAAAGAAGACATAGTTGGCTTACATTAAGTTTAACAACCGTTATCTAACATTTCAGAAATCAATAAACTATAAAAAGTTGCGCACAACTTAATAATAATAAGTCCACCAAAATAATAATAATAAGTCCACAAAATGGCTTATAGAAGTATACGACAAATAATAAAAGGCCACAAAGTGGCTTATAGAAATTCACAACCATTAACTAACACATCCGCACTTTTAAAAACAAAACGTGGCCATTTTCAAAACTTAACTAAGGCTAACATATATTCATTTCTAACGTCAACGGTTGTGGCTAAATTTACAATAATAAAAGTGGACATATATTCATCAAATATACAAATAAGGGCTAACTTTGTATATTTATGTGGAAATTATTTTGACTTTTAATATTAGAACTTTAAATTTGTGGCTATATTTATATAAATGATAATTGTTATTATAAAACGAAATGAAAGACAAGTTGATAACTTGTCCTTTAAAACACGCGTACATTAAATACTGAGAATATATATGGCTGTCGCTTTCTTTTCCTTGATTGTTGAGCTTCAATCTTAAAAAACCAAATTACATACAATTCAATTATTTTGACTTTTAATATTAGAACTTTAAATTTGTGGCTATATTTATATAAATGATAATTGTTATTATAAAACGAAATGAAAGACAAGTTGATAACTTGTCCTTTAAAACACGCGTACATTAAATACTGAGAATATTGGTGTCCGCCTCTTTCCTTGATTGTTGAGCTTCAATCTTAAAACAAATACATACAATCCAAGGACATTCTAGTATTTTTAACTTGGCTTGCATCCTAAAATTACTATTTAGAGTAAGATTCTCTATATAAAAAAATACACCCAAAAAGAATATTTTCTCTAAATAAAGAAAACGGAGGGAATATAATATTATAATTATTTTTGTCCAATTAATTTAGTAACCAAAATTTCATCAATAAATGCATACATAATCAATTGTTCATAGTGACTTGCATTTTCTAAATCTTCCAATTTTTTTTTTTTTTGAAATGTTGAATCTTCCAGTTAATTCTTCATTCCCTTTCATCTTATCTGGTTAAGCTTAAGTAGGTTTTAGTTATTACTTCCATACATCTATATCACATAATAATTCAATCTAGTAAGTATTTTTTATATAAGTAACATTCCTTCATTATCTTCATAATTCAATATGCATTAAATTTCATTAGAGTGGAAATTATTTTGAATAAAACCCAACAATCGCATCTTATTACTTGTGTTAGTTAAAGATCATTAACCTAATTCTTTATCGATATCAGGGTCTTTGGTTATAGTTATAAATATACATATATTACTGAGCATTCATATTTTTTTTAGTTCGTATTTGATTTGCTCGATTTATCAAACTCTTGAAAATTGAAAATCATAATTCTGTTTTGAAATTTAGTAAGTTTGAAGCCTATCAACTGGAAACCCGAAAATAACTTGCAAACCATTACAATGATATATTCAAAATGCTTTTATTGTCTTTCACTCTTACTGGAGCTCCTTCACAACTGCCATCATTGGTATTGGTTGAAAAACCAAAACAATTATCAAAATGAACCCAACTAGTCTCGAAATGCTCCTCATGAATTTAGAATTATGAATTCAAGGTCAGATTCATAGGAGTTGGCCATTTGGTTGAAAATTACTTCAAAAGGTTTTGTTATATATATATCAGGTATAAATTAGTGGGTATGATTATGGACAGAGGATTAGATTGATTATTCAAAGCGAAATGATAGGTCGGAGCATCATTGAGGGAGAATGTATCTATAGAGATTTCTACGCTTAAGTTAGTAAGAGAATGATAGAGAATTGCAAAGATATTTGGGATTAATATTTGGATATTATATCTCTGAGGCATGACGTGAAGTCTTTTATGTAAAGGTCTAAAGGATTCCTTATAGGTTATTGTTTAGGAGTATTATTAGTCAATATTTGACAAGCATTTGAAAATGGAAAGTCATTTTTAATGTCCTAATTTTCTATTTGACTAGAAAAAGATTTTTGCTTAAATGATTTTCCTCATTATTTTGAATATTAGAAGATCCAAAAAATATTTTGTAGGTAAGTTAGTTTTCAGAATCTATGAAATTCGAAGTACAACAACAGTGACACCTCGATTTCTATATTGTGATACTTTGTAATATAACTATATTATTGACTAAAGAAGGTGTAAGTTTAATGATAATCTATCCTATATCATTAAAGGGAAGCTCTCATAAGAGGCAAAAGATAAGAGTTGAACAACTTAACCCAAAACCTAAGTCTTAAAGAGTTTCTTTATTGACATCTTCTAAATCTCTTAACAATCTAGAGTTCTAGAAGAAAATCTTTGATGAATCTAATTAGATTAGAAACTATACATCTAAGACTTTGTAATGGTATATGGCTCATCATTATCTGATGAGAAGTGAGGTCAATAGAGCTTTTACAATTAAAAGTCTAAAAGCAGTCAAAAAGATATGAGTGGACATATGGCCATTCGTCTTATAGTATTTTTGTCCATGAATTTCAGGAGCTATGTACGGGTGGAGGGGTGTCGTACTTTATCTGGTAACTCAAGACATGAGAAAAAGGTTAAAAAATACAACTCCAAAGGCCCCTAAACCACTTTTAACTAATTGTGAATCACTTCTCAACATTATTTCCATCATTTACCCTCTTAAACACAAGAATAGACACATTATTTGCATATCTAAAAGGATTAGAACTTAAACACACATCTCACCACCATTAAGTATTATACTTTAACTTTATATATTAAAATTATGACACACATCAAATAAAGTCTTAATGGATGTTATAAACATATATGTTACATGCCATTTGAAATGTTTTACTATTACAATTGACCTCATTTACAAAAATATAAATTTTAATCAAGGGAAACTTTAGTAGAAACTCATTTGCAGTGGTGAGCATGAGTATCTAAAAGACATCAAGAAAATAACCTTAGAAAAGAGTAAGTTCCTCAAACATAATAAAGGACTTCTTATAAATTGAGACATACTATAAGGGTCCCAACAACTCCAAGATTCTACGCATGCTTCTACCCATTTATGTCTCTTCCAACTTTCCCAAGCTTTCACTTCTCAAGAGTTCTCCACCGACAATAATTTGTCTTAACGATTTATATATCAATGCATACTTATTCATTTAATATGCATTTTTTTAACTAAACCCCTTGTAATAATATATCTATTTTCTAAATTAACCATTTTTCTTTTCTTATTTTGCCATTATGGTTTATAGTTTATACATTAAAATATATCATTCAACCATAGTTGATTATCCTAAATTTATTATTTACCACAAAATACACCACTTTATATAATACATTCCTTTCCCTCGTCTTGTTAAATCAATTTGGCTAGTCATTTCTAAAGTCTTATCCACTTTATCTAATCACTATGTATGAGGCTAAATACATGAAAATGCAATGTGTGCATTTTAAATTGTAGAAGAAAAGGAGGCATTCCTCCATAACAATAATAGTCATGGTGGTGAACCACATGCATAACACTGTGATAAGTCGTAGCTAGTGCTATGGTGATGAGCTCATTATAATGTTAAAATCTGATACTAGATTGTGTGAATCTGCATATGGTAGGCTAAACACATATTTTTGCCCTCAAACCTTAACAAAATTTTTAATTTACCCCTTTTTTGAAACATTTACCTATTGCGCATCCAAACTTCGTGCATGATGCCCACTTGCCCTTTTTGGTGAAACTTTGACAGAGCGTGCAGTCACATCACAAAAGGAGTGCGTTAGGTGTTAAGTCCCTATTAGCCATCAAAATGACGCTGTATTATTTACTGTTTGTTTTCCCTAGAATGATAAAACGTTCTCGTTTCACTTACAAAACTCAGCCACCTCCACTATGAAAACAACACCGTTTTTCACAGGAAACCAACCATAAATAGCTCAAGCTATGGCAAACAAAAATAGCTCCAACGTTCTCAGCTATGGCAGACCCAACCAGTCGAACTAGTGCAAAAATAGCTCCGAGCAACGACGAGAACCATCTAAAGTGCGTCTGCGATACTGGAATTTTATCCAACCATAACACTCCGAGAGCTGCGAGTTGACACAGCTTAACAATCTAGCCGCCTCCTATTTTTGTGTCTTCTCCGATTCTCTGTCGAGAATGGAGCTGGCGGAGATGGAGATGATCAGGGCAAGGGAGACTTCACAGTGGGAGGCGAGAAGAAAAACATGGAATTGGACACCGAGTTGACTCGCATGATGCTAGGAACTCAATTGTAGATTGCATCAATTGTCATCGAAAAGGAGTCGAGCAAGAAGAGGAAGTGAATTGAAGTAGATGAAGATGAGTCGGCCATCTCAACAACGCAAGTGGTTTTTTTATTATCTTTTTTTTTTTCTTTTTTCCATCATTGTCCAACTCAATCACAACTATGTTGCTGTGATTGCAGGGAAGGAGATTTACTGCTAAGTTTGTTACAGTGCAACTTCAGCTTTTGAATTGTATAATGGCATGTGATTTTTCATCTTCTTTTTCAATAAGTAAAATAATTTTGCTCAAAACAAAAATATGAGCTTGATTGTATTGCTACATGCGGCAAATGATTGTATTGCTGGCAGTTAATAGTACTCTATCTTCTTGGGAAGCATAAACTGATTTCAAAAACATAATCAGAGTGGAGGGGCTGAGTTTTGCAAGTGAAACGATACCGTTTTATCATTATAAGGCGAACAAATAATAAATAAAGGCATAGTTTTGATGGCTAATAAGGACTTAACGCCTGACGCACTCCTTCTGTAATGCTACTGCACGCTCTGTCAAAGTTTCACCAAAAGGGGTGAGTGGGCATCACACACGAAGTTTGGGTGCGCGATAGGTAAATATTTCAAAAAAGGGGTAAATTGAAAATTTTGTTAAAGTTCAAGGGAAAACATATGTGTTTAGCTGCATATGGTAGGCATGCACATAGTCACAAAATGCATATCATGGAAAGCCTCAACCGCTACTCTTTTCAATATGGGACTTATCATATTAATCACATTTTAATGCTTTCTCCTTTATTATTTTAACACTTTATCTTTTCAAAACCTTTTAGCCTTATTAATAACTTTTCTCATTTATTAACATCATATACATAACAAAATTATATCCTTCTGCATCACTCTTACCAAAACAAGTGGAGTACATGATCAATTCAATATTCATTGCCTTTCATTTGTTATTACCATATTACAAGATAGACTTTTACTATCATTATCACCTCTTTCTTATTTTTATCCCATAACTCTCCATAATGATTTACATACCACGTACTCTTTTCTCATTGATCACCCAAATAAATATCAACTTGCAAAGTATGATCATAATCAAGCTTATGAATTCACCTCTTTAAGCGACTAGTTAAACTCAAGCATAGGACTATCTCACCATTCTCTATTTAGTAATACTTCTAGTAATCTATACACAAAGTAGCAAGGATAACAATAATTCAACTTTATTAAAATTAGGGTGTAACTGGCTTACCTTTCATTGCTAGCCAATTGATGCTCCTACTTTCATCATTCTCTTTCTCTACTCCTCTAACACACTAAAATCATCTTCTCATTCACCCCTATACTTTTCACGAAAAATCTTAAGGCACTCGCAACTTTTACTTTGACTCATTGAATGTTTTAACTCACAAAATTGGAAATATTAAATAGTTTATTTGACCAATTGAACACCTCAACTTATTAAATTAAATCGAGTGAACACTTATTAGATAGTTGAAAAAAGTTTATTGTTTCAGTATTTGTATTAACCATATACCGAATCAATATTTTGCATATAAAAGTCAAAAATCTTAAAACTTAGTGTGAGATGTAAGATTAATGAAAAGTTAATTTTAAGGTGCCACAAGATCGATTTTAAAGTTCAAGATACCACAAAACTTTTTTGTCAAAGTTCTGGGGTTAAATTATGTATTCAGCCTATCATCAAATGTGATCATCTTTATTTCAAGTGGGTCCCATTTTATTAATGCATGCTTATCAAAAATCACTATGTTATAAATTAACATCTTTCCATATTTTGGTTTGTCCTACTATATTTGTATATTCTTTATACGTAGGTTCAAGTCTTTTAGCCTTTGATACTACACATTAACTATTACTCTTATTTATACAAAGGATCAACCAAAGTTTCACTTTCTTTTCTCTTAGGTCTATAATTTATAGGGGTGTGAAAAATGAGTCATGACATGGGCACACAATTCACTCAACATGGATATTAAACGAATTAGGGATGAATCTAAATATGTTTGAGTTATAAATGAGTGACCCATATATAACATATGAATTTAACTGATTGTATCACGGGTTAACTTGTGTAACCCGTCTAACTTATCTAACCTGTTTAATTAAGGATAAAAAGGTGATTTCATGTATAATATATATACCAATTAGGTTAATGTGTTATACATGTTTGTTTTTTTGACCTATATATAATCCATTTAATTAACTGATTGAATTTTTTATCTATATATAACCCATTTATTTAAACACTCATTTAATTTTCATGTCCTGTTCGTTTTTAAATATTTAACACGATTATTAAATAAATTATATTCATCTTTAAATATTTGACATGATTATTAAATGAGTCACGTTCATATTGTCCCTAATCATGTTGTATGTTAAGCGGACTCATGTTGAACCTGACATGTCAACTCGTTTTGACATTAGTCCATATATATTACATGTCTTAACTCTACTCAACCTCCACTAAAATCTATACTTTGACATACACAAATAGACATATATACACACCCATATACATTCTCATAGAACTAATTATAAGGGTTGTTACGACAACTATGGTTATTGGAAGCCTAATTTTGCTTATGGATTTTTCTCCGGATATGATTATGCATCCAATAGATATGAATCAGAAAATAATTAGAGTATTCAAAATATCGATCTAATGGTGGCTATGCTAAGAGACCATCGAAAGGGAAGAATGGGTTCCAGTATAGGTAGCTAACCACTTTCAAGCATCAAACTAAAGTATATAAGTTCATGGCTCTAACTAAGGCTAAACATTGTTCAAAAAAACCAATTAAATTGAACCAATTCTATTCCATTTTAGAACTTTTAAGTTTAGTTTGATTAATATAGAAAAAAAGGATAGCAAGATAAAATTGGTTTGGTGTAATTCTTACAAATATATATATAAAAGTATAGCAATATGCATTATATGAAAGTCAAGTCAAACCTCTGAAATTGCAAGTATGAGGAGGACAATAATTATTTAGCACTTTTATAAGAAGATAAGGTGTAATGATAACAATTATAAGAAGATAAGTTGTTTTATATTTTTAGATAATGTCTTTATCATGATAATATCTATTATTTACATCCCATCAAGATAATGCATTAAATTAAATTAAAATACATATAACCCAAGCCATAAAATAAGAAATACTTAATTTATACCAGGAGCTAGGTTGCACGGACACAAGCAACGAGATACGGAACATACGGGATATATGATAATAAATAAAAAATGATTTATAAAAAATAAAAAATAAAAAAATACTTAATTTTTTATTTTATGCATTTAAATTAAATTAAAAATACGATATAACCCAAGCCATAAAATAAGAAAATACTTAATTTAATACCAGGAGCTAGGTTGCACGGACACAAAGCAACGAGATACGGAACATACGGGATATATGATAATAAATAAAAATGATTTATAAAAAAATAAAAAATAAAAAAAATACTTAATTTTTATTTTAATATAATTAGTTTTAAATTAATACATATAACTTAAAACTATTAAATTAAAAATATTTAATTTCTTATTTTAATTGATTTACCTTTTGACGTATTAGGGTAGTTTTATATATCAGAAGTTAAGGTTGCACAGACACGGGAATTTACGAGATATGAGAACGTACGGGATATGATAATAAATAAATAATATTTTATTAATAAATAATAAACCATAAAATAAAAAATACTTAATTTTCTTATTTCTTTCTTATTTCAATATAATTAGTTAAATTCTCAAAATTATTATCACTATTGAAAAATTTATATCTATCTATATAATATATAAAAGCATGGTAGTTTACTTTATATGGAAGTCAAGCGTAAGTAGCACAGTTTGTCACTTTGTATTATTTTGGATTATAGAATGACGGGTATTAGAATTCACACAATTTAACACAATTGTAAGAATTATAAAAAGACAGTTGTTTTATATTTTCAGATAATCTATCTATCAAGATAATATATATAAAAAAGATTATCTCTAGCATTCAATTTAATATATTAATGTAAATTTATTTCTTCTTACAAAAAAATTAATAAGTAATCCACACGCTTAAAAAGAGTGTGAATAAATAATATATTACTATTAAATAAACAATATATAAGCAATTTCAAAAATATAAATTGAAACATACGAGATACGATAATTTCTAAAAAAGTAGGATATCCACACACTTATGACACACTACACTAAATAAGTAATACATTAATATTTCAAATAAATAAAAAAAAATTTATAATAAATTATAAATATAAAAAAATAAAAAAAATTTATAATAAAATAAATTATAAAATATAAAAAAAAAACCTTAAATTTTTCTTATTTTCACTCAACAATGTTTATAATAAATTATAAATATAAAAAAAAACTTAATTTCTTATTTCAATGACACAAAAAATATTTAAAAATACTTTATTTTTTATTGATAAAAAATCTTGGTTGATCAGCTTGGTGTATAGAGTAGTCTCATACACCAGGAGCTGAATTGCACGGAAACAGGACATGAGATACGAAACGTACGAGATACGATAATTTTTAAAAAAGGTAGGATATTCACTCGTTTAAAACACACTACAGTAAATAAGTAATACATTAATATTTTAAATAAATAAACAATCATTTATAATAAACATAAAATAAAAAGAACACTAAATTTCTTATTTCAATTGCACGAGCAAATAAAAAAAAAAAGACACTTCATTTTTATTGGTAATAAAAAAATCTTAGTTGATTAGTTTGGTGTATGGAATAGCCTCATATATAAAGAGTTAGGTTGCACAGAACACGAGATACAATAACATATGAGATATGATAATTTTTAAAACAAGGTAGGAAATCCACAAGTTTAGGACATAGTATACTAAATAAGTAATAAATTAATATTTCAAATAAATAAAAAATCATTTATAATAAATTATAAACACAAAATTTAAAAAAAAACATAATTTCTTATTTCAATGACAAAAATAAAATAAAAACATAAATTTCCTTATTTCAATGACAAAAAAATAAAAATTAAAAACACGGAACTTTATTTTTATTTGCTAATAAAAAATAAATCTTTGGTTGATTAGCTTGAAGTATAGAGTAGACTCATTATACTATGAGCTACGCTGCATTGAAAACGAGATAGTGACAAATTTTTAAAAAAAGGTGGACATCCACACGCTTAGGACATAGTATATAGCTAAAATAAGTAATTACGTATTATTTCAAATAAATAAACAATCATTTATAATAAATAATAATACATAAAATAAAGAATATATTTTCCTTAAATTTCAATGAATCAAAAAGCAAATGTAAAAAAAATACTTTATTTTTATGGTAAATAAAAAAAAACACTCGATTGAAATATTTAGTTTAGTAATAAGGAGTAGTCTCACATACCAGCGAGCTAGGTTGGTACGGACATTGACGGAGGACATGAGATACGAGAACACGTACGAATATGAAATTTTTAAAAAATAACTATTTAGGAACATCCATATGCCTTACTACCACTAAATACAGTAATACATAATATTTCAAATAAAATAAATAATTATTTCATAATAAATATAAACATAAATTAAAAAAAATAAAAATACTTAAATTTTCTTATTTTTCACAATAGTATGTTAAGATTCTCGCAAAATTAATTATCACTATTGAAAAATATATTAATAGTGTGGTATCGCATTTTTTTTTTGTGTAAGTAATAACCATGTATGACTTTTGCTATATTGCATACCTTATGAAAAGCTCGGGCAGTAGATACTTAAGAAGCATATTTTAGCATCGCAATTTTTTTTTTCACATGTCTCAATAAAATACAATTTATCATTTTATTATATAATTTTAACTGAACTTTTTTTGAATAAAATACTATTTCATCTTTTAATATTATCTTGCGCATTGTGTGGATTATAAGGGGAAAAAAGCAATTATATTTTCAAATAATATCATATAGGAGGAAAAAAAAACTAAATTAATATTAATAAGCAAAAACTATTTAATTTGGAAATAAGAAAGAAATATAAGGGAAAAGAATTCCGATAATTTTCTCTTCAAATTAGAAGGAAAATAAAATATTATAAAAATAAATTTGTAGAAAAATTAATTTTATTTTTTTTATATCCAAAAAAAATAAGTAACAAAAGTTCTTTCTGAAAAAAATTTATTCCCTTCTTATTTTTTTTTTGATTATTCATTAATAAAAAAAGATACAAAAATAAATTAAAAAACACTTTATCACGCGATACAGAAACGTACGCGATACTATAATTTTTAAAAAAGTAAGAGATTTACACGTTTAAAACACACTACACTAGATAAGCATAATACATTAATATTTCAAATAAATAAACAATCATTTATAATAAATCATAAATATAAAATAAAAAATACTTAATTTTAAATATAAAATAAAAAATACTTAATTTCTTATTTCAATATAATTAGTTAATTCTCAAAATTATTACTACTATTGAAAAATTTATTAATAGTGTGTGTGCATTTTTTTATACAGATCATACTTGAGGAGTCAAAATGGGTCACAACATGTGAACATGATTCACATAACACGCGAAATAAATAGGTTAGGATTGAGGTTAAACGAGTATAACATGTTGTGTCGCGGGTTGACACGCGGGTTAGGTGAGTGACTCGTTTATTTAAGAGTAAAAGAGGTAATTTTAGTGTTAGATATAAATACTCCAACTAAAAACTATTTAAATTTTATTGTTGTATTACTTTTTATTTTAATTATAAATCTTGAAGAATTTATTTACTGAAGAAATCTTAATGTATTTTACGTGTGAATTTTTATTTAAAATATGGATGGAGTTAAATAGATTAAGATTAGAAATTATAAAGCAAGTTAAGTTGGGTCATATATAGGTCAACACATCTATTAACATATTATTGCATAATTGAAGGTATCGTGTCCGTGTTTCGTTCAGATCTAATTTCGCGTTGTGTTTTATTAAGCAGGTTAAACGTGTCGTGTTCGTATCAACCGTCTAATTTTCGCGTTGTGTTTGTGTCGAAGTTATAAAAAATTATTTTATTCTTAAATATTATTCTGCGCATCGTGTCGGTTCTAACACTAGTTTTAAAAATAAAGGAAAAGTAAAAAAAAAAAAGGCTTAAATCGGATCAGTTTGATTATAAATAAAATTCAATTAATTTAGTTGGATTTCTTTTGAAAAAAATTCAATTTTGTTTAGACAAAATGACTACACATTGCCTTAAAACTTTGTATAGGTAAAACCATATCTTATGGATCAAACTGAGAAATAAGTCCAAATAGACTTAACGGCCCGCATCCATTTGGCATTCTCGATAAAACAATTGTTTCGAGCCCCTAATGTGTGTGGTTCGAGTTGGATCAGTTAGGACATAGGGCGGGAAGACAAAGTCCACAAGTACTCGCCGAAGCCTGCGGGTACCAAACGATTTCCGTATCAAGCTACACTCGGACAAGCTAAGTCTGAACTTGGCCCAAACGTGAAAAATGGACAGTCCCAATGTTTAGACTAGTTGGGCTGGGCGGATCCACATCGGTGAGCAGGCTTATAATTTTCGGAGGGTCTCCTCTCAAGTCGTTTCATTCTGTTGTGTCTGTTGCTTCATGTCCTCGTGATGTCAACTATAGACCTCAAGCTTTCTCGATCCAACCGTATCTATCGCCCATCTGTATACTCCCTCTCCCTCTCTCTTTCTACACGCACCGTACACATCCTCAGATATTAACTGACGTCGTTTTGCACACTTTTCAGGAACCTCTTGAAGGCAAAATCGTCATCAAGTCTCCATCTACAATCTCGCACTATGGAATTCGCCTTACCGTCAATGGATCTGTTAACTTGCAGGTTAGTTTTCAATAACGAGAAAAGAAAAGGAAGTTTCAACTGATAATGATTCTTTTAGTTGTTAAAATTGTTTTGAGATCATCATTAGAATTTTGATTACTGTCTCGCACTTGAATTGGATTATTATTGTTAAGTTTTCACAGTTTAGATGCTCCTAATGTTTGCAGGTTCGAGGAGGATCTGCAGGAGTTATTGAGTCCCTGTATGGTGTCATAAAGCCCATCTCCATTGTGTAAGTTACTGTTTCAATTTTTTTTTTTTTTTGTTCAAAAACTTAATTTTTCAAGCATTTTTTTTAATCCTCCTATGCCATTTGATATTAGCTATTCTGCTTAGTAGAAATTTGTATGTACCAAAAGAGACTTAATTGTATATGATTTGAAGAAAATAGGAAAATAAAAATGATTGTAACCAAAAAAGTAGTGGCAAATTTGAATTTATAGTTGATTGTAGATTAAGCTGGGATAATTTTCTGTTCCATGTTTACACAACTGAATTTAAAGCCATGATTGCTAGTTCCACTTCAGCCTCTAGGCATAGGTTATAGATGGTAATTTATTTGAGTTTGATTAATAGTGATCCACATAATTATATTGATCTTTTCATTGTATGCACTTTGTGAGTGACAATAATAGTAATCAGTAGAGGGTGAATTATCACTGATTTTCAAAGTCAAGAACTTTATTTTCAAAAATCAGTGGAACAGTTCCCCTATTTTCTTGTTGCTCAACTAAATAGTCATTCTGTTAAAATTTTGTTGATCTTTAGTTGGTGAGTGTTAGAATCGTAGTTTTAAGACAAGGTATGGGACTTGACTTGGATTCCACATTAGAAGTATGAGATTTTAGAGTGAGGTTTACATGAACTTGAGCTCTCCAACCTCAACAGCTAGCTTTTAAGGTGTGGTTCTCTGAGGGTTGTAACAATTCGTCAGAGCCCACCACCTCCCAATTGCACTCGAATAACGCGGGTGATGATGCCAGAATTGCAGTGTTCACTTGCGGCTAGTTAAAAAAAAAAAAAGCGCAAAGCCATCCTAGCACAAAGCGGACCGTCATGGACATTGGAACTCCAGAGGATGTTAGGATAGTAATTACAGGACAAGGTTTGGGACTTGTCTTGGATCCACATTGGAAGTACGAGATTTCAATGTGAAGATTATATGAACTTGGGCTCTCCGACCTCAATGGCTAGCTTTTGAGGTGTGGTTCTCCAAGGTCATAACAGTAAGTAAAGAAAGATAAAAGAAAATACTTCTTATTCTGATTTTACCTTTTAGGGAAAGAAACAAAATTTTATTATCAACTTTTATCTGATAATTTAATCTAAACATATAAGTTTGTTACTATTTTGAATGATTTTCTATTTGTAAATTAGGATTGATGATGTTTTTCAATAAAGGAAAAACTCAAGATTTGATTTGATGATATGCAAAAGAAAATTTGAAGTTTTGTTAAAGTTAAAATTGGCATTCATCCTAATTTAATAGAAAAATTAGAAGGACTATTTAGTTGAATGATAACAAAATAGAGGGACTGTTTAATGGATTTTTGAAAATAGAGATCTTGACTTGTGAATTTCATTTTTTTTTTTAATTTTTTTATTTATCTATATGCATATAATGAAGGCTAAACACATAAATTAAAATCTAAAATTCACAAGAAAGGTTTATTGGTGCATTCAATTTTTATTTTAACCTACTAAACATTTTATTTTGCAAAATTACATTTGTTAACCATTTCAACTTATGAAATTTGACTTGTCAAATAGCACCTATTGAATACTTATATAGTATTTGAAAAATGTAAAAACAGTTATTCCATAAAGTTTTGCACTTATTTAATAACTGCTAGGTAATTGAAAAATGTCTAGGTTTATTTTTGTTCGGCGAGATTTCACATGTGAGTTGTTCAGCGGGTATCATTTTGCAAATTGACTATTCAATGGTTCAAACTACAATCTAAGAATTCTAAAATTCAAGTGTCAATTTATGCATTTAGCTTATAATTGAATTCAAAATGTTGTGGCATTATGAGTAATGTCATATTTGCCACTCACCTTATCAAATTTTGTAAATACTTGAATTTGTTGAGCCATGTTTTTTTCAGTTGTTTTATGGATGTGATATTGTTAATAATCTTTTAATCCATTGAGTGTCAGAAGGAAAAAAATTTTTGCCTAGAGATTTCCATATTTACAAATTATACACAAGTAGCTTTGCTTGTGGAAGACAAAAAATGAAAAAGTAAAATTGAGAACCAAACAACTCTTAGACGAAGATAGGAGTTGCCTTGAACTTTTTGTTTGAGAAATGGGAACCTTTTCTTGAATTTTTTTCTTTCGCGATTGCGAAACATACTGTGATAGTAATGCATAGGTGCCATGATTTATTTGGATTTCCTTAGCCAGTTTTTGGCTGACACGCGTAATTCTTGCCAGTGAATTGTTTTTCTCACTTGTTAACAGGAATAAGAGCATTGAGATCAGATCATCAGGAAAGGTTGGTTCAGGTACAACAGAGGTAGATATGATAATGAGTAAACTACATTTGAATTATGTCATTAATTTTGAGTCAATTGTTTTTCTACTTTCATGTTTAAAGTCTCTGTCTCTTTGTCTCTTTCTTGCTAGTTATTAGGTAGTCATAGATGAAAATATTTCTTCATATCTGATATAGTCTGATATAGCTTCGATGTTTTTTCTAACTGATTATTATTTTCTTTGCAATTTTGTGAATGGTTGCTTCTTATGGCAGATACCATTTTCTGCAATTTTCAAACAACCTGGAGAAGAAAATTTAGAAAGGTTTTATGAGACCTTCCATGGAACAAATATTAGCATCCAGGTGAATATTGACTTATGAAAGTGCTAATGTTTATTGGTGGATCTTTTCATTCTGTCTCTTCTTGATCTCTGTTCTATATGTTTCCACCATCCAATAGCTTCTATTTTCTCTTACATATTTTTGAAAATTGATGATTAATGAACCTTGTCGTAGTATCTGGTAACTGTAGATATAATGAGAGGGTACCTGCATAAGTCATTATCTAAAACTGTGGAATTCATAGTTGAAAGTGATAAAGGTGAGGTTCTTATATTATATAAATTACTTCTCACTGTTATTAGTCACTAATAATTGAACTGAGGAAGCTTCTGTCTCTGTTGCTCTTATATTTTCAGCTGATCTTCTTGCACAACCTGTTTCTCCTGAAACAGCTATCTTTTATATCACTCAGGACACTCAAAAACATCCGCTGCTTCCTGAATTGAAGTCAGGTCTGCTTATCTCTCTTCATATGCTTCTTTTTTACAGTCTGTAATATAAATTTATGAGCAATAAATTTCTGCTTGAGAAGTTTGGTACCTATATGTTTCACATATAACAAAAGGATATGGAGTTCCAGCTGCTTGCATCCACTAGCCTATATATGGAGCATCATATTGTTCTGAAGACCTGTTAATTGTAAATGGTTGTCGTTGAATAGGTGGTTTTCGTGTGACTGGGAGGATATCTACTCAGTGTTCCTTGTTGGATCCTATCAGTGGAGAGCTAACAGTAGAAAGATCTGCAGTTCCCATTTCCTCCATTGATATTCACTTGCTTCGGGTGGAGTCAATTCTTTATGGAGAGAAAATTGTGACTGAAACCTCTTTGATTCAGACAACACAGGTATGCCACATTTCACATCTTCTCAATTATTTAACTCATCTAACGTTCATTCTTATTTTTTCCCTTTATACCATACAGATAGCAGATGGAGATGTCTCCCATAATATGACTTTGCCCATTTACGTTATCATTCCCCGTCTTTTGACTTGTCCAACTGTCTTGGCTGGGTAAGCCCATGAGTCTTTGTCTTGATCTGGTTATGAAACCTGAATGCATTAAGGTGAATGGCAGAAGTAGACAGAATTAAGAGTGTATTCGGATAGTAATTTAGGAAGGAAAGAAAATATTGAAGGAAAATAAAGGTGAAAATATAAATTTTTCCTCCTGAATGTTTGGATATTTGACAGAAAAATAAGGAGGGAAAATGATTTTATGAATAGTAAAATTATGAGTTTAACTCTTACTTTTTTTTTCCAAAAAAGTATAATAAATAGGGGTAAAATTGTAATTTTTTAATTATTTTTTCTAATTTTCCTCCTAAATTGGAGAGAAAATGACATTGTCGGTCCCCTAATTTATTTTCTCTTCATATTTTTATTTCCCCTTTACACCCTTTTCTTTTTTTTAAATAACTCAATTACTACTCAAAATTATGTTCTCAATTTTAGAACTTGTTATTAAGTTAATATCAAAATAAGCTCTTTTTAGATCAATTACTGTATTATTGTATTACTTGAAAAACCATTATTGTTTCTTCTCTGTATTTTCCATTGCAGTCCATTTTCAATTGAGTTCAAGGTGTCCATTGTTATTAGCTTTCAGTCAGAACTGTCCAAATTGCATAAAAAATCTGATCCCCGAAATCCAAGACTCTGGGTAAGCATCATTTCTAAACTTCAGTATAGAGGTAGCTTTTTTTTTTTTTTCTTTTTCCAATCTGAAGCTTTTATTTTGTTGTCCTTCAATTTTCAGCTGGCAATGGAAACTTTACCCCTTGAACTTGTCCGAACAAGGTGAGGACGTCTATTTTGAAGGCGATAATTTGTAATTTGTGCACTTGTGTATATGACAATAATTGAATTTTGTGTGTTACTTGTGTTGATATGTCACATGCATGGTTTTTGACGTTATCTATTAGAAGTAAACTTTACCATGAATATGTAAACCTTCTTGATGCTAGGCATATAGAAAAGGGGCCGAATACATAAATTGCCTCTTGAATTTGCGCAAAAAAAATCTGATGGCTCCTTCTACTTTCAAATGACTTTGTGGCTATTTGAATTTTACTTTGTAATATATGCACACTTGGACTGATTAAAAAACATGGAGTAAATTACACGTGCAGTGACGTGGATTAATAGACAATATAGATGTCAATTATCTTGGAATGTTGAATGCCATCTCACTTCAGTGGGTTTAGCTTTTCTCTCTCTAACCAAAATGATTGACAACTGTAACTTTGTCAAGAAGTCCTTATCCATAAAACCATTTAAAGAACCACACTTTTTTTATCAAGAAGTTAATTACTGCAACAACAAAAACCTATCATCAAAACCACCATTATCCTCAAAACCATTTAAAGCACCACCGTTAAAGCTACCACCATGACCTCTTGATTTATGTTAAAGCTTCATCTCGAGTGCCCAATTTTGTGTCTCGATTTTGTAGCACAAATGCTTAACTTTCTTGCTTCGAGAGTTTGGAAACAAAGGAGATTCTTCTAAAGCGATTTGATGTTTTCAGTTTGCAGTTAGAAGAGAAAATAGGAAGAACAAGCAAGGAAAACTAGTTAGCGCTATGATATCTACCCTCGCCAAATTAGGTAAAGTAGAGCTTGCATAGATCGTGTTTGAGACCCCTGTTAGTGAGGATTATGGAGACACTGTTTATGCCTATTCTGCTTTATTTAGTGCTTATTGGAGGAATTATTATTGCAACGAGGCCATTAAGATTTTTAAATTTTTCACAAAAAATAACTCCATTATTCTTAATTATGGATGTAATTGACTTAACTAACCTAACCTCCTTAATTATGGCAAATAAAGTGTCACGTATGATGCTATGAAATTACCTAACTCGCTTCATTGTGCATATATTTCAGTTTTTCTTTTTAGTGCAAGTTAGGGGGCAATTTATGCATTCGGCCTTATTCTATTTTAGTAATTTTATTGTGGAAGAATAAAGAAATCTAAAAAAACATTGAATCCATTCTATTTATGGATGAATATATAATTTTAATATTCCTATTGCAATATTATGTCAAAAAAAGTTCATACAGGCTGCTTAACATATAATTATTATAAAAGCTATCCTATGTATCTCATAATTATTTGGCTTAATCATTAATTTCATTTTGAATTTTTTAAGTAGTTGCAATTTCATCATAAATCGATTTTTGTATTCATTAAACTTTATAATTTTTTTAATCACATAATAATAAATCAGACAATAATAAATAAAATTATATTCCTATGTTATCTAAATATTAAGAGTCATAACAATCTTTACCCATGGTGTCATACCACGGTGACCCTAAGAACAAAGTTAGGCTATTGAAGAAAAGAATAGCATGTTGAATGGGATTTGGACCAAGAATATGAAATGGGAGATCCGGCGTAATGCTCTCTGCTATCCTGGGATCGGTATGCGAGACCGGACCGTAGTGAGCTAGGATGTGGGCATCACGTTCCATCAAGAGAGGCTAGACACTATAGGGCCGGAGGCCTATAGTGCGCATCTCTCCTCAAGTGAAGGTTTCGGTATAGGCAGTTCTGTGCTGCCCAGGATGTCCTAAAGCCTTGAGCTCATATTCGCTTGTACGAGACATTTATATATATATTACAAGATGAGTTATGCAGTCGGATATTATGCAAAGACTCTCGAAATATGCATGGCTGACTTAGATTATGATCTGAGTCTAGGCGCCACACGGGTGCCAAAGGCTATGATGTTCTAGCACCGTGGCATTAATAAACTAAGTACATAAGAATTCCTAAAATCCTCCGGCAAACTAAAAAAGTTACACGGCTCTATGGTATCAAGCGCAATCTTCCTTCTTACCTTAAAGATATCCTGTTGAGATAAGCCCTTGATCTTCATCAATTCAGCTTTAGCAGCCATTCTTCTTTATACCCCTTCAAACTTATGCTTAAAATAGTTAGCCCGATATGTTCTCCAGCAACAACCATTAAGTTATCTAATTTATCCATTTGACTAGAAAATTCTTGAATAATTTCCATGATGTCTATCTTTCTTCTTTTATTTCTAGTGTTTGATGGTGCAACATGTGTTGTTTGAGTGGAATGAGAAAATGTATGTAAAGGTGTAACACTTGTTTCTTCTTGCTCATTACCTACCTCGCCATTAAAAATTGGTGGGGGACATGATTTATAATGACTTTGTTGTTCTTGCACCTTCTTCAGTAGCTCTGTCTTTTTCATAAACATAATCTAATTCATTATAAAAAGGAAATGGTTTGTTCCTCAATTCTACTGCATCTCGATGACTTTGCACAAAATTAATTTTTTTTAGTGATTGGTATACTCATACGAGTCAAATGCGCCTTCAAATAACAATAGTATCCTAATCTAATTATCCCAAACTTCATCGTCAAAGTGATGCAATTATTTCTTTCATTCCATCCAAATTCACTATATCTTAGACCTCTCATTTCAGCAATTGCATGATACTTTAATCTCACGCCCTTGAGTAAATATGTGGATAAGCTTTTATTTGACAATTAGGAATCTTGTCCTTCATCATCTTCTGTATCTGAAGCTGGTAGCCAGAATTAAAGTGACCATTATCTTGTTTCCATCCACCAAACATGATTTCAGCATTTGTCCATCTAACACAAGACCTTCCAAAACTTGTCATTATGTGGCATTTTCTCTATTGTTGATATTATTCATCTTTAAAATAATCACACACACACACATATATATAATAACATCATGAATGCATAATAAAATATGCTAATCATGTAATTTGATCATAAATATAAATAAAAAAATAAACATTTATATCAAAACCACATTCAATTAAACAACAAACTATAATTAAGAAATTGTCTGCAAGGTAACAAGTCGAACATAAAAAATATAAAAAGCAATCATATTATTACAAATAAATAATTCAAACAAACACTCCAGCTCTTGTTGATACAAGTTTGTAAGTTATTGTATATTTATTCCTATTTTCCCTCTATTTTTGAAAAATTTCATTAGCTAAATTGAATCTAAAATTATGCTACTCTGAAAAACTCTCTAGATGGTCAATTGGCTATCCACCATAAACATCTTGTGGTCCTTGTTCCATTTTTTCACACTAATTTATCTCACTGTCCATTGGATCCAATTGCATGTTAATTCTAATAAAATCGTGTAATAAAGTAAATGCTGAGATGATCTTACAAACTGTCTTTACAAGATACTAAGGTGTGCATCTTAAAATACCCCACCAAAGCTTCAATAGGGCAAAACACCTTTCTATGATATTTCTTCCTTGCGAATGTTTCATGTTGCAGCATTCTTTTCCGGTTCTTGGTTCATTACCAGTCTTCCAATCATTTAAATGATACTTTTAACCTCTATAAGAGGTTAGGAAGTCATTTGAATTCATGTAACCAACATCATATAAATAATAATATCTATAATATGAAATAAGCAGTCTATTATTACTAAATATGAATTACATGATTTATAATATAAAAAACTTAAGCTGTATATTAGTTGAAAGTGCATCTCGAAGTATTCTATTATCATATGTAAACCCTCCCATCCAGGTAATATATATAAATTGTAAATTTTGTGAAAAAACTCCTTACACATTAGTTGAAAGATCTCATTTATTTTTGTATCTAACTTTATCTTCCTCTGCTCCACGAACTTTAATAGGTGTTCCATCTAATGCATTCAAATAAGATGTGTATATTTGTTAGAATTATATTTCATATTTAAAAAAAGAAAACATACAAAGTTTTAACATAGATAAATGAAATCTACCTTGAACCATTTCCGTTTGTCACCGTAGTTATTTTCATCGATTGGTTCTGGCTTTTTAGAAGAAGATGATGACATTTACGTACAACATGAAGACTGAATTAAAATGCCTAGATATGGTCTCTCCACTCCTAAAATATAATTGAGTTCTTCTAGTTTTAGTATGATGTGAAACTATGTGTGAATACATAGCTACCATTTCTTCCACACTCATATTCTTATTTCCTTGTAGCTTGCGAACTTCTTTTAGCGTCTCAGACATTTTATAAAAACACATCTAGTTCATTCTTAAATTTTCAATGCAAACTTCATCATGATTATGAAAAAGTGTCATAAGTCTAACTTCCAATCTTTGTTGAGCAGAATCATTAAATTTATGAGAAATATTTCTAGGAACTCTAACTTGTAACATAGCAATTGCATCCATAAACATAGCCATAGCCATCATTGTCATAAGCATTATCATCGTTTCCGTATAAATTACTTTACAAGAAGCAATCATCTTGCTTTTTTCGTTCAATGAAAGTTTTGCCATTACCGTAAAATATACATGAATTAAACACATTTTAAATATAACAATAAATTTATTTAATAAAAAAATTTATTTAATAAATTTGTAATATAAAGATAAAAAACGATACAACTAATTTTACATTGAAATATATTTCTATATTTCATCAACAAGCACATAGTTTCTCATAATTACATTTTATGGAAGAAACAGTCACAGAGTGGAATCATCAAGCATCACAGAAACTCCATGCAAACTGACTATATATATATTCCTGAAATGAGAACAGCTGGCACACCACAAATTCATGATATTATGGTAAGGCTTTAGCATAATTTTTCTGTGTTCGAATTTTTTGTTATCAAATTAATATTTTGATAGGGATTAAGCAGAACAATATAATTTAAATTGCATACTTCTAATTAAAAAGCAAAGACAAAATTATAGTTATTGCTTCAGTCTTGGGATGGCATCCCTCTTCAATATTGAGTTTCTACTGTATAAGACTTTCAATTTCTATATATATAATTATTCCTTTATAATTTTTATCATCTTTGAAATGCAGTATGGTAAATCAAGAGCAAGACATTTGGTAATCAGAGATTGTAGAAACTAAAAGGAAAACGAAAAATATTTTGTTTTGAGAATCTTTTATTTATCTTATTACATAGTATTACTATATCAGACATAATAAATATTTTAATCAAAATTTAGTATGAAAAATAATAATGTCGTGGTGAAAAGAATATATAAAGATGAGTTTTGATTAGTTTTCTTTTTTAGTTTGTTAGAATTTTCATATTAGAATATATAATTATTAAATATCATCACTGAATTAGAAAAATAAAATAAATATCATATTTAGTTTTGATTAATTACTAAATATCATTATTTTTAATTAGAAGAATAAAATAAATGATTTTTCAACCAATTAATTATTTTTCCATTTTTTTTTTAAATTATTTTTTTTTTTAGAAGATAAATTGGTAAGTTCTTTCAATATACACCTAAACAAAATGTAAACATAATCGATTTATTATTGCCAAGCCTGATAGTGTGTGCTTCTAGTTGAGCGGAGCATCCCATCTTTTAGGGTTGGATAGAATCATTATTCATTTGAATCTGAAAAGCACATGTAATAAATATTGTGATTTTGATTGTTCAAATTTAATCCTTACAAATCTCAGGGCTGTTGACTCGGCCATTGAGAATTTGAGCTCATTCATCTGTCAAAACCAGCACATATCTCCAGTAATATATTGGTAATTTCATCTTTATCATAATCTAAAATCAGATTATTAGCCAATATGGGTAAAAACTACATTGATGAAAATGGCCTCCCAACATCATATACAAGTCACATAATTTATTATTATTAGAGGAATTATTAGATCACCATCATAATTTCATAAATACTCATTTGTAATTCTGGAAAGCCAGAATTTAACCCTCTCATTCTCACTGCTACTGCTAAAAAAACTACCATCTCACTCAACCGAAAACTCGAACAACATAGAATTCCTGTATGTCTCACCAGGTTGAATGACTACTGACGGGAAGTTTGGTTGGTTTATGGCATTAGGAAATCCCTGCGTCTCCAAACACAGCCCAGAATGCTTTCCATAAACAGCACCTCCTTTACCATGAACTCCATTCACATAGTTTGCAGTGTAAAACTGCATCCCAGGAGCATTGGTCCACAAGTTAAGGACCCTCAAGCTTGATGGATCTTTTACTTTCCCAGCATGTTTTAAACCATTTTTCTCTTCCCCGCAGTCGAGCACGTAGTTGTGATCATACCCTAAACCTACTTCATCGATTGAAGCACCAATCTTCTTCTCAGAGGTGAAATCAAAAGGGGTGCCTTTAACTGGCATTATTTCACCAGTAGGTACAATATTCTCATCAACAGGTGTAATATGAGATCCCCATATTTGAATTGAATGGTCAAGTATACTTCCTGAGTTGTGGCCAGCTAAGTTCCAGTAAGTATGCTGGGCTAAGCTGACTGGAGTGGCTTTGTCCTTTGGCACCGCTTCCATGTCAAGCCTCATTGTTGTGCTTGAAGTAAGTGCGTATGTTGCAGTTACAGAAAGATCCCCAGGATAACCTATTACCAGGAGAAACAGAAAAAATCAGAGAGAGAGAGAGAGAGAGAGAGAGTGAGAGAGGGTGAGTGATGGGGCTTACCTTCCTCTCCATCATGACTCTCGTACTTGAAGGTAATTGATGGATTTTCGCCCTTCTTATGTTCTGTTACCTCCCATATCATCTTATCAAACCCCTTCAGCCCACCTAAACATTAGAACAACAGTATCAACATTTACATTCAAGAACAATACTAAAATTGGCATTTAACCTAGAATATCAGTCAAAGTGGAATTATCTGTCATTATTTAAAGAGTGGAACAGTACTATAATCATGGAAAGAGAAATTGAATCATACACTGTAAATTGTATTACACAAAAATGAAAAATGAAATGCCCTTCTTGTTGATGAAACAAGCACAAATGGATCTTTCTAATGCTTCACTTATTATGAGTTGCAGAGTTCTAGAGAATTAATTGTCAGATAATGGCTAAAGAACACAATGTCACATTGCTTTCCCAGGATCAGTTACTAAACAGCAATTTGGTAGACAGAAAATATTATATCTCATATGTTATGCTTGGGGAGGTGGTTATTTGAACGTCCCTCCCCATCAATACACCCTACACCTAAACTCATAAGAACATTTGAGCGCATTTGGATTGCTTTTTCCCCACAAGATGGTTATTTTTCAATAGAAAATTGAAACTTTTAACCAGCTTAAAAGAATAATGAATAAAGAGAAAAATTTTGGACACATGAATATTACAGTCCCATCATAACCATTCACCATTGCTATTTCCACAATTGCTCACACCATGTCAAGCGCCATAGTTAAACAAACACTACCCTGACCAAGCTACCTTATAACAATTGACACCATTAAACATTTCTAATCTCCAGTGAAATTTGCTTATAGATACAACAAGACTATAAAATGTTTTCTAACTTTGACTAAAAGGAATTGTCTCTATAAAAGTTTGAAGTTGTCCTTTCTTTTTCATCTCAAATTTTACCACTGTATGTCATGAATCAAGGTGTCAACTAACAAAAATGTTAGCCATCTACACTTAAAGCCATCTTCAACATAAAAACTAAAAGACTAAACAATTAAAGCCATCTACACTTATTCCATTATCGTTCCACAGTATTGAACTGTAGACAAATATAATTAAAAGAATAGAAGAATTTGATGATAAATACCATGAAGACTGTTTGGAGGCCTGTTAATGGGCAAAGTGTATTCAACCCCATTCAAACTAAACTTCCCATCTTTGATTCTATTTGCTACTCGCCCCACAATGGCTCCAAAATAAGGGGCAACACCTTTCTGTTCACACATACATATAATCAAAAAAGCATTTAGAGGAAACAAAATGGTTAATAATAAAAAGAACAAACCTGTCATAAAATAGCTACACTTCCATCAGATTGCTAATGCAAGAAACCAGTTAATTCATCTAGAAAACACCTAAATGGAAATCCCACTAACATTGCGTTACTTTTAGTTAATTAGTATTGTGATCCAAAACTAATATTTATTTAATATTTTAAGTGGTGATTAATATTGTAAATGGCACCATGGCTTCTTTTTTCCCCCTAAATCTAATCAATTCAATCAATTGCTTTACAATATAACAAAAGATGAAGCAAATATAATTACCAGATATGGCTCAACAGAGTCGAATCCAAGAACAACATCAGCTAAATTCCCTTCAAGATGAAAAAAATCAATGAATGATTGATGTCAAAGAAATAAAATTTATAATGATTTGAGAAAAGAAAAAACAAATAAATAAGAAGGGAAGCATGAGCTACCATTTTTATCCGGTACAGACAAAGAAGTAATGGTGCAACCCAAATTGGTAATTTTGACGACCATGGTGCCATTGTTGAGCTCAAAGATTTCTGGTTTCTGGGTATGATCTGCCATAGCTTAAGAAGCACTGAAACAAAGAGTGAGGTGGTGAGTTCCTTTTACAAAGAGAGAAACTGTGATTTCGTCTTTGGCGGATTGTTTTGTTGTTGTTATTGCCTTTTTATTTTGTTGGCAACGACAATCGCATTTTCTGTTGACGTCCTTATCCATTCTCAACGTATTGTCGTACGTGGCTCTGACCGTGACAACTGATGGCATGCGAGGCTCCAATAAATTATTGGGATATTCCATGAGATTTGGCATTGTATTTCTTTTTCCTTTTACTTTTTTTTTATATAATTTGATTGATCGAAAAAAATTTTCTATTTTATTTTTTCCTTTACTTTTTATATTTTAGTTAAACCAAAAAGCTTTTAAAAATTTATTGTTAATAAATATGTAAATAGTTAGCACTTTTATATTTTGACTTTTTTTTATCCTTTATATATATATATAACATAAAGTTAATCTCATTTTTATTGTGGAGATTTTTAATAAAAATAATGGTCCTGTAAAAACTATTTATAAATCTAAGTGCAATACAAAAATTAATTGTATTGACAAGTAACAGATGAATGAATAATAACTTTTATTTTATATTGAAATCACTAAATGAATTAGTGCTTTCCATATAAAATAAAAATTTAAATTATCAAATGCCATTTTTATAAAGGCACACAATTCATTTAATATTTTTAATGTAAATATAAAATGTGACAACTAATCAGCGAGAGAACAATGTTCTATTAATTATATTACTCTGAAATATTTTTTCTTCAGAACAGAGACATCATCAGGTGAAACAAACATATATTTGTGGACCCAACTCATAATTTAGAAGTTAGATTAAATGTATTCATTTTTACAGTTGGAGCACGCCCTGAATTTCAATTCAAATTGTCAGTCAAACAACGGCTTTTACAAAAATTTGTGTGAAAAATTGAGATCTGAAATCTAAATTTCAGAATTTTATTAAATAGTTGATAACATCATTATTATAGAAGATCAAACTTATAATATACAAATCCAATCTCCTATTGTGTAAAGCTTTGGTGAAATAATAAAGGATAGGCTACAATGGTTCAAGCATTGGGTTATTGAAATGGAGAAACGGGTGACCTTACTTCGTCCCCAAGAAATGAAGCTGAGAGGAAGAAATGTTCAAAAGGAGAAAACGTACAAACCATACACTTGCGTCCCAAGCAACATACCAAACACTTGGGTCCCAAGCAACATACCAACTATCTTAATTGTTTGGTTCTATATACATATATGTGCTTATTGAACCATAAGTACATATCTAATCCAACTATTTATTCATTGTTTCCCTTTTGCACATTTTTTTTTTTCTTAGAGAAAATCTTTCCTTTAGCCTTTGAACATACAACAGATAATCAGAATGGTATCACTGAGGTTGCAGAAAAGGCTAGCTGCCAGTATACTCAAATGTGGTGAGAAAAAATTGTGGCTTGATCCCAATGAGACCTTTGAAATCTCAATGGCCAATTCTAGTATGTCTTTACTCTTCTAGCTCTGTTTCTCATGTATATTATGTTATTTTCTTTCTTTTCTTTTTTTGTATGCTTTCATTTTCTTTTATTTTTTGGTTGGGGAAAAAGAAATCAAGAAATAGGTTTCAAATGTATGATAATAAAATTATATATTTAAAGTGAATTCCAATGCAACAGAAAAAATCATTTAGATTACAAATAAAATGAATTGTATATTAAGCACTACCCAAGTATATTTAAAGCTAATTTCGAATTGCTATTGCTAATAGCTGACTTGAATAAAAATAACTGCAGGGATGAACATAAGAAAAGCAATAAAGGATGGTTTGATAATAAGAAAACCAGAAATAACCCATTCAAGATGGCGGTGTAAGAAAGTGAAGGAAGCGAAAATGAAAGGAAGACGGTCAGGCTATGGGAGGAGGAAAGGGACGAGAGAGGCAAGGCTGCCTTCAAAGCATGTGTGGATGAAGAAGATGAGAGTCTTGAGACATTTGCTTCGTAAATATAGACAACTTGGAAAAATTGATAGACATGTATACCATCAAATGTACTCAAGTGTCAAAGGAAATGTTTTCAAGAACAAACGCGTGCTGATGGAGAGCATTCACAAGTTGAAGGCAGAGAAAGCTAGAGGCAATACAGCACTTTTGGATCAATTTGAGGCAAGGAAAGCTAACAAGTGATTTATGTTATTATGGAGGAAGTAGATTCATTAGTTATTAAATAAACAAATAAATAAATAAATCTAAAGCTGCTATCGATCTGGTTCAATCTAAAGCCGAACCAAAAGCAGCTTAGAATTTCCAGTTTGATATGATAACAAACAGTTTGGAACCGTTTGGCCATTCAGTTGATCTGTTCTGGTGCAAAAAGAAAAAAACCAAAAATTAAAAAGAAAAAGGGAAAGGGGAAAACGGTACATCCAAATTCGCCAGAATCAGTGGTTGAATATCCGATGCTGGAACTGAGAGACCCAAAATCAACACAAAACCAGAACCACTGGTTAGATCTTGGTTCCAAGCATCACTGGCCCAGAACCATTGGTTCGGTGAACTAGCCATCACTACTTGGTACCTAGTATTTTGTTGTTGTGTCAGAAATGTATGTTTTACGTTTACCTCTATTTGTATTTTTATTTTTTTCATTAGTATATAATCATATTAATTATGTAAACTGCCAATTTAAAAAAAAAAAAAAAATTCAACCTATTATGAAGAAGCAGTCTTGCAGATTGTGTTCCACTATAGCAGAAAATCTTTCTCAAGCAACATCTCTCTACATCTTTCTATCAGCCAAAATTAAATTTATAATATGATCTAAGGCTCCATTTGATGAGAATTATAATAAAATGTAATGTAATATAAATTTCTAATAAAATGCAATTTAATCAAATAAAAATTTCTGTAGAGCCTGTGCCCTATTTATCTACTAATTTTCCTGATAGCAGATTGACAATTACCAGCAGAAGGGCGCAATCAACAGATATGAAAACAAATATAACAAAAGAATAATAATTTTTTTAATAAGTATTGTCGATGATTCAGATAAATATTGAGTGTTCTATGAACTAATAAATGTAGTGTTTGCAATTATTTCCATGCTAAGACCCTTTTTTAATATCAGAAATAGGAAGAAAAATAAATCATGCTTTACCAGCTGAACCAAACAAATGCATCTTTTCTGCAATCACAGCTTTCATGGCTTCTTTGGCAGAATCCATAACATGAACCAAATCTTTCTTTGGGATGCTCAGTGAGTCCATATAAGCTTTGCGCACCTCAGTGTTCACATTGAACTTCCTCACTCCCCGCTTGATACAAGCCTACCCAAGATGTTCATTTAAGATAGATCGTCAATGTTTCTTCATCAAGTTCATTCACTAGCCAATTTATACTTTTAAGCTGGCAACCAAAATCGGCACTATTTTCATCCCAACACCGCCTAATGTGTCTACATAATATTAGTGCACATTATCTTTATATAAATAAGCAATGTTGTTATAAATACAATAATGATACTTCAGGTAAGAATTTGAAGTTGATAAAAAGTGTTGGGATAAGTAGCATTTTCCATTCCACAAAATTTCAAAGATATTGATGCCTTAAATATACAATACATTCATACAAGTACGAAAAAAAACATACCTTGACAAGTTCCTTGGGCAACCCTGAAGCTCCATGCAGCACTAGAATAACGCCTTTCTTTGAACTCAACTGATACAAATCCTAAAAATATAGCAACAATACTTGATCAATCAAATTTTCTTTATGGAAGTTGTGGTGTTAATAAATTCTTGAACCAGATACTTCAATTAGGAATCAAGTTATCAACATGAGATGATGATACAAGACTAAAATCTAAGCATCAATCATATCACTGTTCCTTTACCAATGGTACACAGTGTGCTTGTTTTTACTGAGCATCAATTGAGCATAAGAGAATGCCAAATACAAGTCAAATACAAACACATTTTATTGCAGCATGGCGTCCTGAATATACTATCAGATTCTGTGATTGACAAGGTGAAATCTAATGCACAAAGCTCATAAATAGTACCCGAATCTTAATATATAGGCAACTAGCTGAACTATGATACCTTAAGCAAATCGAGTTTAAGATTTGGGCCACTGGGAGGATACTTTCCATGTACATTACCAATACACACAGCCAAAGCATCTATACCGGTCTCATCAATGAACTCTTCAGCCTGAAATTCAAGTGAAGCCAATTATATCACTTAGCTGTGTACAAGGGCATGAATTCAGATGGTTATTCTCGTCAGTGGATTTAAAAGTGCAGTAACCTGATTAATATCAGTCAGCCTTGCTTCATACTCTTCAACAGTCCATTCGTCCTCTGTCCCTGACAACCTCCCTAGTTCTGCTTCTACCAACATATTTTTTGAGTGAGCCAAGGAGGTTATGTATTTTGTGAAATATATATTATCCTTGAAAAGAAGATGTGAACCATCTGCCATGACTGAATCGAATCCCTGCCATGTTAGATTTGAGAATTATCAAACAGTAACAAATTAATACTCTATTGAACCAGAGTATATATTACATTCAATCAGAGTGAACAATTGTACTTTCACTATATTCCATGAAGAATTCAGATTATAACTAACTACAAGGAACTAGACAGATTCTGCTTAGAATCAGCTATACTAATTCCTATAATCAAGATATTAATTTCTTAAAGTGGATGCCAGATCCACTGTTCACAGAAGAAGTGAATTTTCCTATTTTGACAATTCTTCCCCTATAATCAAATGCTTCCCGATATATTGCTCCCATAAACAGTTGTCAATTTTTATTTGTTTTCTCTATTCTTTCTATATATGTCCATATAATGAGTTAACAATCCAGCCCACAAATAATAATCCAACAAATTGAAGGCTGAAACTTACATGAACTGAGAGTAATACTACAAGCAATAGTCACATGACTAATTTCATTTATTATTTTTTGTTGGATTCCAACACTACAAGCAATAGCTCCTTTCAAACAAGAACATTGTGAATTTGATAAGTTCTCAATAAACATTTTATAATATTTTTTTTCATTCCAATTTTCAGAATTCTGCCAACTCCACAAAGTTTTTGTGAATTCATACAATTTTTTTGTCACCGTATATGCGCCTTTTGATGCATGTGGTTCAACAATAGGGTAGAGCTAGGACAGTTATTGTATGAGGTCTACCCAATGCTAGACTAGATAGTATCCATATATTCTCTCAACAACACAAATTCAAGGATTTTTTTAAAAATATTTATACATACTAAAATGTATCAGATTTATTATTCCAAAAACAATATTTTGAGAATTTTTCCCACAAAACCTCTTTTGATTTTTTCACTTCTTATAATGCTATAATAGATTCATAGTCTATTATCATATCAAAAGGTCATTTCCTGAATTATGAACTTAACTTGAATAAATGTTATATATGTTGTCTTGTATAGTTGATAGTTGTGAGTGTTAGTAGTCTATTCTTAAGTGTAAAGGGTAGTTTAGGTATTTCATATAGTCCTTATGTATAAATAGCATCGTAACTATGTCTTACAAGAGATTGAATGAAAGATTTTCACTTTTCACACATATGCAAGAATATATATTTATATATTGACTCAGAACCAAAAAAAAAAAAAAAAAATATGAAAGATTATTCACTTTTCACACATATGCAGAATTATAATTTATTATATGGACTCAGAACAAAAAAAAAAAAAAAAAAAAAAAAATGTAATAGCAAAACCACAACGAAGTGCGGATATAATTTAGCTTGTATTACATTAACAGAGATAAAAGAGTAAAGAGTTACCAATTATATAATCATTTCTTTTGTTGGAAACCAAGATGCACACTTACCATGTCAAGAGCTCCCACCAGTTCTTGCTTCGAAGCTCCATGATCAAAGTGAACAGTAATGGGAACCTGCCATGCATGTTTACACATGATACTGTCTTATATGTATGTATAACACAAAACCAACACATCAACTCAAGTAAACTTTACAACCAGAGCATGCTAAACACCATCATTCTGTTATAATCCTGGATAAGCAGGATCTACAAAAGAAAATCTGAAGTCTCTTACTCTTCTGCATGTATGCATTAATTGATTGCGTCCAAGATTTTTGCGTTTGCAATGTCTAGGTGGTAAGTTCCTAACACTATTTTAGTATTGTACTTAGAACTTGCCAAACTAGCTTCACCTATATCTCCTCATAACTGAGTCCTACAGTTTGCTTATAGCTGAAATGGCTTTAAACTACACAATCCATGTCACACGTACTATAAATTGAAATATGCAGGCTATGGACGACTAAACCCTAATTATGCTGTCTTAACTTTCTTTCTTCTTAAATCCTTTACATTTTTTCTGAAAGATATGAAGTGTCACTTACAGTGGCCTGTTCAGCAGCAGAGACACAAGCAGCAACCAAGGGAATTCCTCCTTGCTTCAAGGCACTAGGGTGTATCTGTGAAAAGAACATATAGCATTTATTAATTCACTGACAAGCACCTGAAAGTCATATCTGCATCCTCACATTATTAGGATCCTAAAACAATATGTCAATGCAAGTCTTGGGCACATTTAATAGCTCAAATAATTTTCACTCTTGTTCTAACCTGTATAATAGCAGGACTATTTTCTTCCTCTGCTGCAGCAACGACAGCTTCAGCTCCTTCCATATTATAAACGTTAAATGCTCCGATGGCATATCCACCATTCTCTGCATTCTTTTAACAGAAATAAATTATCATCTGAAGTAGCAAACTATTAAAACAACTAGGTTAATAGTCCTTACAAGCAAAAGATCTTTTGTTGATGAGAGTCTAGAAGGACGAGCCCAAGATTTCACTACTTGAGCCAATGCTTTACTGTCACCAACATTACCTGTAGAAAGAGCTATAGAAGTTAGACATCCAATTTTCCATTTTATGTAAATAAAGGAAGGTTCTAAAAATAATATAAGAATTCATTTACCTGGGAAAACAATGTAAGGAACTTTTGGATGCCTACTTTCAGGACCAAGCAACCACAAAGGAACACCAGCCAGAGCTTGTCCTACTACTTTGGCACATTTTGCTTCTAGAGCTTTTGTGGCAAGGTCTGACGAGGTGATTCCACCCTAAAACAACAGGACATATTAGTTGGTAGGCGTTAACTGACTTGGTGAAGTATCTCAATATTTTGACCAAGGGCTTGATATCAAATATTACCATTGAAGTTTGAGGCATTAAAAGTAGGAAAGGTTACCCCACAACACAGAAACAATTAGTTTTACGTTTATATCTTGTTTATTCATGGTGGCCAACAGAAAAAGAAATCTAACACATGTTGGGTGTTCTTTTCTAAAGCTAGAGATGCAGTTTGAATGGGCTTATAAACAAGAGAGGAAATTCGCAGCAAAGTAATGGATATTTATTTCAATGAAATCAGCATTTTCCAAAATTAAAAGGAAAAAGAGAGAAAAAAAAAGATGATCCAAAATAATGCTGAAGATAAATCTAGCACAAGCTGTGCAACTTGCATTGCACGTGTTACAAGAAAATTTTTCAATAAGAAGTTTCCAATATCTGCAAATGGGTTCCATTGGTACATCATATGGTTCAGAAATCTGAAGTTTTTATTCTATATATGAACATGCTATTGTTAGTATCTTCAAATACATTTCTTTCTCAATTTCAAGATTCTTGAGCACATTTGGGGTGGTAGAAAACTATATCAGATCATTTGTCTATGCAAACTTGTGCAAAGTGATGTGAACATAGTTGTTCATCTAAAATCCAATGACTCACTTTTGTCACATTAAACTAGATGATAAATAAGTTTCCTATGGCATTAAAGCTTGTGAATATTTGGAACATCTCTTCTGCTACCTATTGTTACTAAAATAGGAAAGGAATTAATGTGACTCACAAGTCATAAACTTGTGAGCCTATAATTCATGCAATTACATTTACATGGCTTTTTAAGACAGTGTTTCTGCTATAGTGACAAAGAGAGAAGGAAAATTATGGTACATTTTGAGTTTGTAAAAACTCTATTAACCATTTGAGTATCAATTGCCAATATAGAAGACAACTTTTTATGATTGATAAGAAGAATCTTTTTCATTCACAATCTGAAAAATAAATGGTTAAAACTATAAAACTAACATTTCCATTCTCAAGATCCATCAAGATCCATTGGCAGATTTGTTATGTAAATGGCTGTGATGCTTCCTCTGGAGATTGATTTCTGGTGGAAGGTTATCAAGTGCTATAGATTACAATAGAATTGATAGAATGCTATGGAAGAGTAATATTACTAGTTAAAGCCCCTGCAAACTCCCATCCTATATATTGTGTACTTTTTCTGCCTTTGTTAAATATGAAGTTGTGTTAGGTCCGGTATTTGTTTTTCTCATCCCATTCTTCGTCCTTAGAGTTTCTTGTTTGCAAAATACATGTCTCACAATTGTTTGCTTAAAGGAACAAGGATCCATCTTGGAGTTTTTTACTTCTTCATAAATGTGTTAATCATAGGGAAATGACATAGGTTCCTCTGTTGCTTGTTTAGTTGGATTTCTTTCGGCTGGTTTCTAGAGAAGATTGAAGGAAGTCTTTGATAAATCTTTCTATTCACAGTTTATATGTCCTTCCAAGACCATTCAATTTTGTTTGGGACAACGTCCCCCACCACCAAGGTAGAGGATGAATATGACAGTTCAATAGTCTGAAATGCATAAATGTGAAAAAGTATACTAATTACTCCATTGAAAATGAGAAAAATAAGAGAGAGAATTAAAGAACCAAAAGCTGGTCTGTCAAAAATTTGGTCATTTAAATAAATTTAAATACCTTTGCCAGAATGTACCGAGGTCTTGTTGATATCCGCCGCACAATTTCTACCAGTGCAGAGCTCACTTTAAAATTGATTTCCAAACTCTCAGAAGGAGCTACAGAAAGAAAATTAAATAAATAAGAGAAGGGATATTAGATGAAAGACGTTGGAGAATGATTTTTCTTCCTCCATTTTTTTTTTTGGCTCTCTGCCTCTTTTATTAATAGTAAAGACAATCAAGAGGTCTTCTGACCAAATGGTGCTCATAAGAATCTGGTATTCAGTTCAAACATTCACATAAAAGGAGGGCAGTAATTGTCATTTATATTAAACCATTGGTGAATCACCAACGATGCAAAAACTAAATAAAGAAAAGAAAATAGCACTAACATTTTCCAGTGATGAGTTCACGACTGGTCATTATTAACGTGTCCTTGCAAACTCCAAGGAAAATATCTGCCAATTCAGCTGCTCTATTAATTTCCTCATCCCTCTCTTCTAAAGACTTCATGGAAAGTTTATCAACAGAAACCTGTTCATAAAAAAAAAAAAAAAACTTGAACTTCTTACCTAAAAATAAATATGAACAGAACTCTGCTACGGAATTGAAGCATCTCAAATACAACAATGTTTGTCACATGTTTTTTAAAGGAAAGAGGGGAAAAAAATCTAAAATCAAGCCTATAGAAAGACATCATGCATCTGGATTACCTCAATGGTTCTTAAGACCTTGCCACATTGTATTTTAAGTTCTTCAACCTGTGAATTACAGACATAAGTATGAATCTGTGGTCCATGTCATCATCAGTGGGCTAAAATATAAACAAGGAAACCAGAGACCACTAATTGAACCTGTTTAGTAGTTTTTGGAACATAGGATCCCACAACTATGAGTCCACCACTTTTGTCTTTGTTTATTCCTAGATCTTTAGGCAGTATTGGAGCTTTGGGAATAATTCCAATTCGAGCAGAAACAAAGCTAGCAGCAGTGCGGCATAAGAAGGACTTGCCCTTCAATTCTGCCTGCTTAATAAACAAAACCTCATAAAAATTTCATTATCAAATTTAAACCGGAAATACAAAAAATTAACTTCACTAAAAAATCCAGAATTTTAGCAAATTTTGCCTGGATCATTCCAGCTGCAAATACAGCCATGTCTCTTTCACTCGCTGCATTGACTATACAAGTCGACCCCTGTTTCAGGCAAAAAACACAAAAGCCATGTCAATGAACAATTCATCCAGACCATAAACTCTTGGGGGCATTCCAGCCTACAGATTCAAAAAGACGGAATCATTTCTACTTAATTGATTTGGATTAAACCACTAATAACTATTTAATACATTATTGATTCAGAATAATCCACATGGAAAGCAGTTGAGACGTTGGGGATTTGTCTTTGCTGAAAGAGGAAAATTCAAAAGCAGATGAAAGAACAATGTTTTACTTTAGTTATCAAGCAAAAAAACAAAAAGATATCGGTTTTTGTTCCCAAAAATTTTTTAGGATATCCAGTTAATTAATCATTTGTACCTTCTGCAAGTTGCAAAGAAGCTCACAAACAGCATTTGGCCCGCCTTTCCTTAGAAGTTGGATAGATATAGACGTAACAGTATTAGCTGGGACACGACCTTGAGTTTTCTCCTCCACCCACTAAAAGTCCAGAGAGAGTTGCAAAATTACCATAAAAAACTAACTTCTTTTCAATGAGATAGCAATGAAAAAATGGTAGACCTCTCGCAGGTTGGAGGACTTGTAGCCAAAAGCAGCATCTTTTGCAAACTCTGTCTCTCCAGCAGGGACAAGCCTATAGATACAGTGGTTTGCATGTTAAACGCAACACACATCTAACCAAGATAATTATGATTGAAAAAAAGCAGAGGCGAATACCAATCAGAATCTGCAACATAGTGCACATCTTCAATAGTGTAACGGCCTCCTTGAAGAAAAAAGGGGCAAATGATCCATGCATCCATTTCACCAAGTACAGAAATAGCTGCATCTGCTTCCTACATAAATCATACATCCTCATGCCATGCTTTGGTAAAGAAATAACCTTACAAAAGTGGTGTATATAATTATGGTAACCACTAAGAAGCCTCTGTGCTTACCTCAGGAAAGTGACCTCTTAATGTGGAATCACCTCTCAAAACTACCGTATAGTCTACATTCTCAACAGATTTAGCAGCTTTACTTAGGTTTCTGCAGATATCTTTTATCAGTTCACTGGCCTGTAACAATTAATTGGTCTCATAAGTATAAGTTCTTTTACGCTCCAGCAAATATTGCGTTCTAAATAAGAAATACTCATTTTACTGAAAAGAACAAGCTTAAGGAATTCAATAATGTTCATAGCTGTAGAAAGCTATTTACCTTCTCGGAACTCAGTGACCTGGAGTTAGTCAAAATGAAAAAGCATACAGTTTTTTTCTTGAATTCCTTAACTAGTGACTCAACACTCCTGAAATGAACAAAATATAATTACTTTAATAATTTAAAAATATTAGAAGTTGAAAGGGTAAAGGTGAATTGGGTAAATGGTTAAAACCCATGAAATGAAAATGTATGATGTGGGCTAACTAATGCTAAAAAGTTAGTACTAACCAATTAGCTAGCTAGCTTAGGCCAAGCAATGCTAAAAGATTTAGTACTAACCAATTAACTAGTTAGCTTGCCACTCTTACATGCCCTTTGTGGATTTGATATTTAGATGTAGGATTCTTAACAAAAAATATTCAAAAGGGCTGTTTGCTCTATGTATGAAGGTAACAATGCTTCACAAGTTGGGGATTTAAGGACCAGATATGTAAGAATAATAATAACAAAAATATTATATATCACTTACATAATTAATATTACTTCTAGCGTCAATGTAGATAAGGCAGAAAATTAAGCAATATTTTAATGAAATTAAAAAAAAAAAAAAATAAAGCATTGTGTGAAGTGCAGGTTTACATGCTAGTATAAAATTACGCAAAAGCTTAGAAATACTTATTCATCACTATGTCAAAGTCTCAAATGCCTTTTTTCTTTTTGGTATATAAGAAAATAAAATGTAAATTAAGTAATTAATTATTATTAAATATCAATCAATAAATACATCAAGTTTTCTAATTTCTCAACCTACATTTTGTTTTATATCCTGAAAAATTTAAAGCTAAAGCTAAGCAATGAATTTCTTAACTTTTATTTACCAGTTGAGAATTAATAATTATAAAGATAAAGATAATAGTTAATATTGTTAATATGCATTGAAGTTTAAATTATTGTACTTTACCATTCAATCGTCTTTAAACTTAATATTGAATATTGTTAGTATGCATTGAAACTTAAATCATTGTACTTTACCATTTCATAGTTTTGGTAATTTATTTTTTCATAGTTATGTTTCTATGTTTAATCTCTTCTACTAATGAGTTTTGGCCTTGGTACTGTACTCTATGATGTGTCATTCAAACATAACATAAAAATTCTACATAAATCCTTCAACTCTTCAATATCTCATTTACCTTTCTATTTATCTCTTTGATGTCAAATTGCATTTTTGGATTCTCTCTCTCTCTCTCTCTCTCTTCATTCTCTTGAATGGTCAGAGCACAACCAATTGACTCAAATTTGAACTTATAAGCTCAACGTATACTCGACTTAAGTTAGAGGATGAAACATCAAATCTCTAAGGTCCTTCGCTCTGAGTTCAAGTGTGTCGTATATGAATCTAATCATTCCTTTACTTTTTCCATTTTTCTTTCCAGTTTTGAAACTTAATTGGGAGCATGACAATTTAAAAATTTTGAAATCTTTTATCTTGAAATATGTTGACACTGTGGAGATATTTCAATAAAATAAAATACTGTGAAAGCAGGTTTAATATTTAACCATAGAAAATCATGCTTTCAAAATTTAAATGTATCATAGTTAGATTATATTATATCATTTAAACACTCTATTTTGCAAAGCAGTTTTGTAGCATAGAGGAACAAACTTACCATTCTGTTAATACTTCAGTATCATGAACAGTTTGAGTTCCAGTTGGGTCGTCATCCAGAACCACCAATGTCTTTGAATTGCTCTTATTCAGTCGACATATATCATCAATGGGATCTAGGGGCCACTCAGGGGGAAGAGATCTCAGCACAGTTTCTTTCACAAGAAGAGGAAGTTTTCCTTCAACTTTAACACCCGTGAGAGTCTCATAAAACTGTGGATTGGAATTTTTTTTTTATTGCGATAGCTCTCAAATCTCAATGACCGATAGTAAATTTGCATAATCTGCAACTTTTATGTGAATAATTTTGTATACCTTAACCACACCAGCATCATCTTGACGACCCCAACCAGCAGCAGAACCTGATCAATAGTGAAGGTCAAGTGTTATCTTTATGCAAACTCAAAGACATAATAACCACTGTCTAAAAACACATTAAGTGCAACTAAAATGCTACTTCGTCTTGTATTCAAGACAACAGATTATCAGTGATGATCATAAAAGTGATTACAAATATAAAGGGTACCATACCTGCCAGGAATAGTTGGTGTGCAACAGTTGAAAGATGAAGTGGCACTTTTCGAGATGAGCATTCATGAGAAACAATGCCCTACAAATGTTTAGAACAGCTACTTTAAAACCTTAGGAATTATTTAAAAAAATTTTCTGTTTCCACATTACTCCAGATTAAAGAAGTCAAACCAGATCCTTCACAAAGATATCAAGTGCAGAATATGGGGTATAGTCATTGTCCAACATGTGAGGAACACGATTCTCAAACATCCTGCAATAACAATGTTAGCTTAGATTAGAAATAAACTTCAAAGCTGCTAAAATATTTTTGCAATAGGTTTGCTTATATTGGCTTTTGATAATGTTCTTACAATTGCTTCAAAATAAATTTTTTTTCTCCTCTTACTCTTTTTCTCCAAATTTTCTAAAATGTTCATTAGTGAACATGTGTGTGTGTACATGGACAAATTACAAAATCATAGGAGAAATTTTTGTGAACTGGCAGAGAGATAATTAGCATTATACCAATATTCACTGAAGTTTATAGATTTGAAAATTCTTCAGAAGGCTCTTTCTTTTCTCAATTAAAAGAGAGGGAAAAAGTATAAACAAACAAAGCAACAAGAAAACAAATCAACTACAGAAAAGATTTACCATGTACACCTTAGTTTCCTTGACAGTTCGCAATTCTTAAATTACCCCCAACCCAACCTCTCCTCCTCTCTTTTGCTCTCACTTCTTCACATTTTGTTTAGCAGGATGGTATTTCTTTTCATCGTTATAACCAAAGACAATATCTATGAGCCATTTCTCATAAAGAGTCGAATGAAACTAACATAGGATCAAATCAATGCAGATGATTTCTCATACTTGACTCAATCACGGAGAGTGTGTATATATATATATATATATCAATCAGATGGAGAGAAAAAGAAGAATTATTGCGTGCACAATACGAACCAGGATGTTCCTTCACTGTTCACTATGAAATCAAACAAGATCCTTGTATTGAGACCTAATCGAGCTCCAAATGCCATTGCCTCAGCTGCTGAAGCTATATGAACTCCAGCAAGTAACTGATTAACCATCTTCACACCACTGAAAATGATCGAGAGAATAAGATAAGGTCCTTCACCTCCAAGAATTTGGAAAACTGAATGCTTCCTAAATATATTAATAAAACTATATATAATTCATATGTCCGTGAATTAATGCTGAAATACCTTCCAGCTCCACAACCTCCCTTGATGACATATAGCTTCTCGCTTAATGCTGTTCACAATTAAGAGCCAAGCATAAATAGCTATCTAAATTTCAGAAAATTGTTTGACAGAAAATGGATTATGTGCAACATGTTTATTACCTGCAAGCACTGCACCAGTATGTATAAGAGCTTCGTCATCACCAGAAGCCATTATCTGAACAGAAATATTGAATCTATGTTAGGATCAATAAAGGAAAACCTATCTAATTTGTCAAACCAAAAGTGTTAATTTCAGACCGTAAGTGTTCCATCCGAGGCCCTCTTGACACCACCAGAAACAGGAGCATCCACCAATTTCAAATTTTTTCCTTCATCTATGACATTTGTAGGTTGATAATTAAACTATTGGAGTAGAACTTATAAACCAGGTATTGGAAAAATCATAAATGCTACCATTTAAAACATATCAAATAAACAAGATGAAACCACAAGGTCTCCCGCCGATTTGTGTCATCAGTATCTAGCTAATTAAAGATATTAAAAGATAATAACCTTAAAATATAATTATTAAACATACAGAAGCTCTTCTAAATGGTTTCTGTTAACTAAGCAAATTCATCAAAAACCAAGGGGCAAAATTAAGTATAAGACATATGGGAAGACCACCTTGGACCAAGAAAGAAAATGAGAGAGAATTAAGAAGCGAGTCAGTAAAAACTAAAAAGGGAAAAAGAGAAGAGCCTGAGTAATCTTCACCGATGAGCATGCATAACAAGCTTGTACTCTGGTTTTATTATCAAGTAATGAAGCCAAAGCTTTCAGAACATCATTTCAGCAAATATAAGGGAAATAGAGAGATGAAAAATTTAGAAAGCATTCATTTAGTTGAATATTTTGCGGATATTATAGAGAAATTGATTTATATTACTATTGAGTTGGTTAATATTTTTAAGATATATGATTTAAGTGAGTATGTGTGTGTGTATATATATATGTTCCTTTTTAATCTGACATTAAATAATTGATTTTCATTTTATATTCAGATAAGTACTGATTTCAAACAAAAAAAAAGTTAGAGATATTTTAATATCTATTTTTTGATCTAATTTACTAAATAATTGATATAGTAAATATATTATGAAACTTTAATTTGATTGTTGTATAAATGTTGTAAGGACTAGTTTTAAATAGAGTTTGGTTAGGAGTTAGATTCCTAATAGGTTTATAGTATCCTGTATATGTATATATGTGTCCCTATTGATGAAAATAATACAACAATAATTTTTCACATTAAATTACATGGTATCAGAGCCCAGGGGGCTCGTTAGGTTTTTTTTTCTCTGCTCTTTTGCATTGAAACTACAGGCAGAGGGTGTTTTTTGGTGACTGCCAGTCTAGGTCACCTAAATAGGCTGGTGTTTTTGTCTCACTGCCACCCAAGGAAGAAGGGCAGGCTGCCGATTGGCTCTCCCTCAAATCCGGTCACCGGAATCCTCGCGAGTGGACTTCATGCGCCACTCATACTTTCCGCTCCTCTTCACACCCCGGCACGTGTGGGTGCGTCCGGCCATCTCCTTTCACCGGCTCTCAGTTTCCGGCATCGATTCTGCCACTACAGTGCAACCCAGTGTGTTGCGTCGGCCCTCTTTGACTTTTGTGGTGTTTTTTGTGCTGCACCTTTGCTGCTGCCTTGCCGGATACAATCTGAATTTGTGAATTTATATTGTGTTGCTGCCTATTTGCTATTCTACTATCAAGTTACCAAGAATCGTAGTTTTCCTTTGCTGTGCTACATTTGTTTTTGAGCGTTTAATCACAAATCATGACGACTACTCCACCGGAGACTTCCGAATCGAAACCATGGAAAAACCTGTCATCATCTGATGTGGCGCCATTACTTTGGAATAAAATAACGAACACAAACTTAACTGCTCCCAATTTTTCTAGCATGGAGTAAACAGTTCTATATATTTTCGGAATTTCGATAAGGATGACACTTGACCAATGATCCAGCCTGAAGAGCATGCTAAGCAAATCTGCTTATAGAGGATGCTCGATTATTTTTACAGCTTCGAAATTCAATTGACAAGTGAGGTAATTGTTAATTAATCATTGTACGTTTGTAAGAAAATGATGGATGTATCTTGAATTTATGTACTCAGAAAAGCGTAATCTATCTCATATGTATGAGCGTCTGCAAAGGATTTTATCGAGCCGACCAGACAAGATAAGCCCCTCACAGCTTATTCATTGGAATTTAAGAAGATTTAAGAAAGGAAAACTTAACGTTTTATTGCCATTTACCGATATTAAGTTCAACAGACTCAGCGAGAACAAATGGATAATGAGTTTTCTTTGCAGTCTTGCTCCGGCTGCCAAATCACAGGTTCTTTCAAGTAGTGACGTTACCTCTCTTCAGGAGGCTTTCGCTAGATTACTACGTACTGAAGGTTCTCATACCCCTTCCCCTTATGATAATGGTGCCCTTGTGAGTCGTAATCAGATCGTTAGACAGCTAGGAAACAGAGGAAGAGGAGGAAATAACCATAGTAATGGACCAATTAATCGGGAGGCAAGCATTCTTATCTGCCGTTATTGCCATGAACCTGGTCACACTAACGGTATTGTAAGAAACTGATAAATAAGCCCCCAAGGGTAAATATGGCTACTCAAGATTCTGCAATTACTTATTCTGAGAACACTGTAACAATTTCTGCTGCGGAGTATGCTGAGCTCTCTAGATACCGTTCTTCTAAGTCTACTGATTCCTTAATTGCTGCTGCTGCCAATTCAGGTACTCCTACTACATGTCTTATGTCTACCTCATCCGAGTGGGTCATTGATTCTAGTTGCACAGATCATATGACAGGTAACCCTAGTCTCTTATCCTCAGTAAAAGAACCTGAACAATTTAATCATCATGTTACTCTAGCTGATGGGTCCACATCTCAAGTGTAATTGGCGACCGGCCAATCCCAATTCCCATCTCTTCCGTTAATTCTTCTGTTTTTGTTGCCTCATTTTTCCGTCAATCTATAATTGTTAGGCAAAATTACTCGACTACTGAAATTGTTTGTTAAAAAATTTTATCCTACCTATTGTGTGTTTCAGGATCTTTTGACGAAGCGGATTATTGGTAGAGGACGTGAGTCTGGTGGCCTTTATCTTCTAGATGAACAAGTTTTGTCATCTCTAGCTTGTGTTGGTGCTCTCTCTCTTCTTGAGGTTCATTGTCGTTTGGGTCATCCTTAATTGACTACTTTAAAGAAGTTTTGTCCGCAGTTTCAGTCTTTATCGATTTTAAAATGTGAATCTTGTCAATTTGCCAAACATCATCGTTTACCTTTAGTTCCTCGAGTCAATAAACTGGTTTCATCCCCTTTTGAGTTAGTTCATTCTCGATATCTCGTAACTTTTATGGATGATTATGCTCGTGTTACTTGGTTATTTTTAATGAAAACTCGTTCTGAGATATTCTCTATTTTCTGTTCCTTTTGTGCTGAGATTAAAACTCAATTTAATACCTCTGTCCGCACATTGCAAAGTGACAATGCTGAAGAATATCTATCTAGTTCCTTCCAATCTTATATGTCGCAGAATGGTATTCTTCATCAAACATCTTGTGTTGATACTCCTCAAAATGGGGTTGCAGAAAGGAAAAATCGACATCTTCTTGAGATTGCTAGGGCAGCACTCCTATTTCAAATGAAGGTCCCTAAACATTTTTGGGCGGATGCCGTCTCTACTGCATGTTTTTTTATTAATCGCATGCCTTCTTCTGTGCTTAATAGTGCAATTCCTTATAGCGTCTTGTTTCCTTCTAAACTTTTATTCCTTATTGAGCCTCATATTTTTGGTTGTACTTGTTTTGTTCGTGATGTTCGTCCACAGATTTCCAAATTAGATCCAAAATCCATTTGTTGTATTTTCCTTGGGTATTCTCAGCATCAAAAGAGATATCGTTATTTCTCTCTTGATCTTGACCGTTCTCTTATTTCTGTCAATGTCACATTTTTTGAGAGTACTCCATTTTTTCCTTCTCATATATATAAGAGTGAGGGGGAGGATGATGAGCTTTTAATCTACTCTATCCAACAATTTCCTAACTCTCCTGCTCCTATTCCTGTTCCTGAACTTGCACCTGCTCCTGTTACAGCGTCTGCTCCTCCTATTCCCCCTCCTGCACCAGCATCTGTCTGCCCTCATTTTGAACAGCTTTATTCCACGAGACCCAGTCACTTCCCCTATCTACCACTTCAACAGAAGATCCGGTTCCCTCCACTCAACCTGAGCCTGTGCCATCCACTCCTCAGTCAGACCTTGACCTTTCCATTGTTCTTCGAAAAGGTAAACGCAAGTGTACCCATCCTATTTCTTCTTTTGTTAGTTATGATCTCTCCTTCAATCTCGTTTGTTTTGTAAGTAACCTTAGACTCACATCTCCTATCCCTAAAAACTGTTGTTCAAAGCTTGTCCATCCTGGTTTGGTGATGCAGCTAATGAAAACGAGGAGATGCTACCTTATATACTAATGGTACTTGATCTTGTGGCCTCTCCCAGCAGGTAAGAAAACTATTGTTTTTGTAAAATGGTTTTCATAGTTAAAATGAATCCGATGGATCTGTTGCCCGTCTCAAGGCTCATTAGTTGCTAAAGGCTATTCTCATTTATGGCCTTGATTACTCTGATACTAATTTTCTCCTGTAGCCAAATTTGTCTCTGTCTGTTTGTTTGTTATTCTTTAGCAGCTACTTTTATTGACTTATACATCATTCTGATTTAAGAATGCCTTCTTCATGGGAATCTTCAGGAGGAAGTTTACATAAGCAAAACCACCAGGCTTTATTTGCTCAGAGGAGTGGGTTAAAGTGTGTGACTTCGAAAAATCCTTTATGCTAAAACAGATCCTTCGAAGCATTGTTGGTAGATTGCAATGTGTCACCATTGGCCATGTAAAGAAGAGTACTTCTGATCAATTCTGTATTTTTCAGAAGTACTAAGACTAGTTTGATTCTACTTGTGGTTATGTATACATTGTTTTTACAGGGAGTGGTATTCTGCAGGCATTGCATCATCAATCATATCCTCCAGGACTCATTCCAGAACCAAAAAGACTAGATGTGAAGCTATTTTTTGGGTATAAAGTATCTTTGTGTAAGAGAGCATCTTCTATCTCAAAGGAAGTATTGTCCTTGAATACTAAAGTAAAACGAAAGTGGTCCAAGCCATCAGTGCCTCCCAAGACTCCTAATTTGCAAACTTTCAATTGTGATAAAGCATTGATCTTGAATGTATAAAAGCATTGTAGCAAATGAAATTATTCTTACTGTTAACAAGTCCAATATTGCTACTCTGTGAGCGTCTTCAAGCCAGTTTATGTCTTCTCCTACTGTTATCATTGGGAAGCTTAGACAAATTTTCGCTCGTTGGAAAGTAATCCAGGTCTGGCCTCCTTTACAGTAATCATGGGCATTTGGACATTGAGTGTTTTCGGATGCGATTGGACAGTTCGAAGGTTTATAGAGATTAAAACTTCGAGGGATATTGGTCTGTGGGTGAAACTTGATATCTTGTGAGAGCAAAGAAACCCAAAATATAGTCCACGATCTAGGCGAATATAAAATACGACGATGGCGCAATCTGCTTGTGAAATTAATTTGGATTCGTCAATTAGAGAAATGGCTTCAATCGTTTCCTTGCCTGTCAAAGTTATGGTTGATAATCAAATTGCTCTTCACATTGCCATCAAATCCAGTATTCCATAGAAAACCGAACAAACATAATTAGAATAGATTTTCATTTCATCGGAAAGATACAAACCAACGGTGTTATCTCTACAGCACGTTAAAACAAATCATGAACAGTTAAGAATTTTCTTTACAAAAGCTCTAAATCGACCTCAGGTTAAGGACCTCAGGTTAACTATCTTTGTAACAAGTTGGGCATGATTAACATCTATGCTCCAACTTGAGGGGGAGTGTTAAGGACTAGTTGTAAATAGAATTCAGTTAGGAGTTAGATTCCTAAGAGGTTTATAGCATCCTGTATATGTATATATATGTGTCCCTATTGATGAAAATAATACAACAATAATTTTCCACATTAAATTACAAATGTTAAATGGAGTAAATCACATTCCAAAATAATAAACGCGACTTTTGATCAACATTTTATTCTTAATATTTTTAGTTTGTTGTCATCATATTTCATATTTTTCCCATATTGCAATTCATAATTATAAAATGATATCACTTAATTTATTATTTTAAGCTTTAATTAAAAAACAAATAATTATATATTTTTTTAGCAATTATTATTTAAAAATAAATTGATTTAACCACGGCATAGAACGGGCCAAGAAATGTATTTGTCCATTTATTTGTATTTATATATATGTATATATGTATAGTATTAATGAATTCATTAACTATCTAGAGAGCTTCACTGAATCTTTAATTATTGTAAGTTAATATGATAGCAGAAAATGTAAAAAGTGTTGGGATAAAGAATGGGTGATGCACAAATTTATAAATATGCAGCACAACCTAAAAGAATAGCGTTCATAATGTTCTCTACCAGTTAGAATTATCATGAACGAAGTCAAGAAATGTGAACTGATGATATTAGAAATACTTTCTTTAAAAAAAATCAATTTTCTAACAAAATTTTATTCAAAATTACATTCGTTAATAAATAACATTTATCTCAAATTTTAATACAAACTTTTATCGTACGATACTATATTTCTTTAATAAATATGGTATTTATGATAATTAACCAGCACATCATGCAGGGCTACGTACTCAGTAACAACTAAGCACTAGAATCTTAAATTTCCACATCACTTTCAAGGAATGTTCAGAAACCTAAATGCACCCTGAAGCACATTTACTTTAATGTATCTTGAAAATTTGCACGGATTTATAGTACCATATTTGTGAATCAGCCATAAGATCATAATGATGCTCATATTAAATAGCTTCTTCTATTATCTTATTAATGTGTCTTATTTTGAAAAAAACTGAGGAAAAAATTAACCATAAATTTATAGAATTCTCAAAATGCATAAAAAAAGGGCATAATTTCAAAGGCTTAGTTGGGGTTAAGCCTTAGTTGTTTTTGATGTCGTTGTTGTAAAAGAAACAAAAGAAAAGAAAACATAAAAGAGAAGGTATGACATACTTTGCAAGCGTTGCTCTAATTGGATCACAAATCCAGGAGATACAGTAGACGAAAGAATGATGGATGATCCCGATGGAAGTACTATAGAACACAATAATAAAGTCAATAACTTTTCACCAGAACATAAAAAATATTACAAATTTAAAATAGTCGTTAATTATTTCAAATTAATTAAGATAATATACAGTGGCAGTTCAAAAAAAGAATAAATAATGTGGGTGTTACCTGGAACTGCACCGTGATCACCATACAAGACGCTCTCAGCTTGAGCTTCATTTGTAACCATAATGACAAGCACATCAACATCTAGACAAAAAAAAAAAATGTATAATCAATAATACCAATAAGCTTACTTTTAAAAAACTAAATTCACCACTCTATATTAGAACTCCATCTAGCTTCCTGATCATAGTTCACAGCTAATATGATTCTGCAATCAACACGAAGTGGTAGAATATAGGAATTCAAATTCAAACAAATCTCAAGAAAAAATTTACATTAGCAAAGATATACTGCTACCAAATAAAGGTCGTTTCTTCTGGAAACATCAAGCCAGGGAGCACACCCAAACATAGACCAGCAGAGCTAGAAGAGTTTCTTGACACTCCAGACACAGGATAGTGGTTGCGATATAAGTATCAGTCATGGCATTGTACTTTATATGCAAAGCTTAACATTATGAATATCATAGCAGGACCCAAATTTTTTTTTTTAACCTTATCTTATATCACTTGGTGTCACATTTGCCTATCTCACACACAGCTACACCAGTAGTCACAGACATGCAAATAGACACATACACAAACACAGAACCTATGCATTCATTTAAGAATATGTTTACAATTGGTATCCTAAACAGGTTTATTAGGGTTCTCCAATGAGCATAGCACTATACTTGAGTTGATAACCCAAGGAAAAAGAATACACAAGAAACAACTCAGGCTAAGGTTCTAATGCTCTTCAAGTTTGTAATGAGACATCAAGCAGTACTTATTTAATTTCACCTGGTTCATACAGCCAACCACTACTGGTTTTGGGTTAAGGCTTAGTTTATTCGGGATATTATATCTTACAATGGATGTAACAAAAGAAGTTTTTCTATTGAGGACCTTTAATGTTGATTTTTCCCCATTTACTTTCTTGCTCCTTTGTTCCTCCTAAAGTTTCTGTATTTCAAAAAATAATTCTTTCCAATCACATTTTGACTACTTTTATATGGATGGCTACTCACAGAGATGTGTTTTGGCCAAAATGCATCATCTATCTACTATTACCTCATTTTTAGTCTACACAGACTATTTTGTGGAAGATTTAGTCTAGGAGAATAACTTCCAATATTCAATGCCTAAAAACTTCAGTTTCTTATCAAGTTGCATAAAAGAAGTAGAAAAGCCGAGATCCATAAGCAACACTTGCACTAGCAATATAAAGCACTAACATTCTGTGCCAAACAGAAGGCAAGTAACACATTGAGCTGCAAGCCCCTCTAAGCCATATTCTGTTATAACCTCCTAAGCATCAAATTAAGTTGAACAGTATACAACACCAAAGAAAATTGCAACTGAGAAATGAAGAACCTGACAAAAAAGCTAGCTCTACTGATCTTGCATCACGTTTTTTACTTTCCAACTCAAATTCATGACCTACTGGCCTTAAATTACCTTTGGACACTTCTGCTGGAGAGTTGCCAATCAAGCCTCCAGCATCTGTGAATCGATTCAGTGTTGGTTTATATGCCTGCCACCCAAGAATACATCTAATTTAAATTTGCAATTTAATTTTCAACTAAACATCTAAATCAACAAAAAAAAAAGGTTATGTATCAATCAAGCCGTAAGAAAAGTTAACCATCAGCATACCATGAAAGCAAACATATACTTAAATTATCATACATAGAGAAATAATCCACATGCATGACAATGATAAATGTGCATTCTTTAATCTTTTCTCCTATCCATGTAATGCAATCACCATCTCTTCTTAGAAACTGGCTGGCAAGTGAAAGGATTTTGAAATTAGTAGCCATTAATTACTTAAAAGTTCATAAATAGATATTTTGCTTTTGATTCATTCACTTGATAGATTTAAAATTTTAACAAATCCACTGCAATTTAGAGTCAGAATGAACTAGAGGTCTGAACTCAACTAAGCTCACAGTTAAGAGAAAATATCTTGAACCATTTAGTTCCAATTTTCCAAAATTAGATAACAAAGGAGGGCAAATGATGAATCTTCATTATACAAAGCTTGATCTATTGTAGACTGCATGAGAACTAAAGAAATTTGGCAATATTTTAGACAGAATAATAACAGACATTTTCTAGCATCAAGCATAATTTTTCTAGCATCAAGCATAAATTGACTCTTTTAATTGGAAATATAGTTGGAAACAGAGAGAGGAATTACATCATAACCAATAACACAGAAATTTGATTTCAGCAGATGAGTTGCCATGCCAAATCCCATTGCACCAAGACCAATGAAACCAATTCTCTTCACAACAGCAGACCCAGAAGTAATTTGGCAAGCTACTTGCTCAGGGCTATAGGGCTCTGCACTGGCTGCTTCTTGAATATTTACTCTATGGATCTTTTCCCAGGCCTAGAAAAGAGTTGTAGAATGTACAGATAACAAAGCATCTTTCAAACCAATTTTTCTTCATATAACAGTTTAAGAGCAATCCACAGCCAACCTGCTAAAAGAAATTTCAAAAGAACAGTAGTGGGAATAACCTTGAGCAATGTGACATCATTATCATCTCCAGTAGCATATGTAGATCCTACAAATAAAAATTTAATGAGCAGAAACTTGGTGATTTGAATAATTCACAAACAGCACATGATAGTGATTTTACCAAGAATAAGCTGTTGATGAGAAACTGCCAAAAGTGGAAGAGGAAATGCAAGTGATTTGGCCTGAGCCAAAATAATACCCTGGATGCCATTAAAAAAAAAAAAAAAAAAAAAAAAAAAAAAAAAAAAAAAAGCTAGACGTATAAATACAATAAACAATGCTTGCTCAAAAAATTCAAAGATATTTCTAAAAAACAATGGTCATAGTAATGGATGTATCAAATGCTAAAAAAAAAACCTCCAAGATAAAATTAATGCGCTCAAATACTAATAGATTGCTTTTCTTAAACTTCAACCAAAAAAAAAAAAAAAAAAAAAGCTAAGACTATAAATACAATAACAATGCTTCTCAAAAATTCAAAATATTCTAAAAACAATGGTCATAGGTAATGGATGTTATCAAATGCTAAAAAAAACCTCCAAGATAAAATTATGCCTCAAATTACTAATTTAGATTGCTTTGTCTTAAAACTTCAACCATATCTCATCCCTCTCATGCAAAAATGAAAAAGAAAGCTACCAAAATACTATTATATTTTCTATGTTCATAAAGAAATCAGTATTTGCTGGTACTTCTCAAAATTTACATAAAAACTTTTACAGCATAAACTAAGTTGCACCAACAGTGTTTGACATTAAGTACTATATCCTCAGTTCTCATGCTTGATTTCATCCACAGTCAGTCAAATTCAGCTGATTGCTTCATCACAATTTGTCACATGAAATTTATACCTTTCAATTTTATTTCAATCTCACCATACCAAATTCTAGAAAAATTCAACTAGGTGATGTATGTATCAGCCAGTTAGTATTGTAAGAAATTTTTTATTAAAGCCTCTTTAGATGGAGCCGTTACAAGTCAATTGGCATTAGGGCTTTTGGTAAACATGATATCCAAAGCCCCATTTCAAAATATAGTAATTAGCAGTTCAAAATTAAAAATTGAAAAGCTAAAAGTTGAGATTTCTAGTTAATAGTATTTGGGCCTCCAACCACCACTCTCTAACCTCTAGTTAGCAGCCAACAACAGCTAACTATAATCATACTCAAAGAAGACTTTAGTTGGTCACTAAATCAGAGATCCATTGGAGTCTCTATCAAAATACAGCAATTGCAGCTTTATTGAAATTCAAATTAATTTATCTGATAAGTGATAAATTTGAAAATTTATTGAACATGCTGAATTTGGTAATCAATTAGTGACCCTAAGAGAAATTGACCCTCAATAGTTCTCAAAAATACTTGTACCTTGTATTCTAAGCCTTAAACAACTCTAACATCTTTCTCCACTAGCAAACACCTGACTAATATCAGCTAATCAAACTCTTGCCACCAATTTTTTCATCAATTTCAACCATACATTCTGATATTGGAGATATCCTCCATCATCTCAAAGGATCTGTTGATGAAACAAAGTTTGTTTCTCTTTTATTCAATAGTAACAGACTTTTGGAGGAATAATATTCTAGATAAATTTTCATTAATCATTTACTAAAAGCATAAATTTTAATACAAATCAACAACATTTCCACTTTCACTTTTTAACGAAAACTTAAAAGTAAAAAAAAAAAAATCTTTCAATAAGTATGAGGGGGCTTCTCTCCCTCCAAGTACTCAATAGAACTACAAAAAAAGCAGAAGTTAACCCTTTTCTATTCACAATGAGCTAATATGAAATTAAATGACAAGACCAGAGATACTTTAGTTATAGCTTTCAAGGATGGAAAAGACCTACCCCTTTGGCATCTTTTGTTCTCTTTAGTCATTATCAATGGTTCTTGCCATTTTATTTATGGCCAACAATTTAGCATCGAAGGCTATTCATTTAATCCAAGGAAATCAACAATTATATATAATTATTAATGAATGCAACAAAATGTAAAACATGTACCACTATGGTGTATCTTACCAAATCTTGGACCAAATTATTGAGGGAATGAGGCTTGGCATCACCTCTTAACCACTCAGGTACATGATTCTTGAAAACCCTGCATTCAGAAAACAATATTCCCTATCCATAAGCCCCAAAGGAAACAGAAAAGAAAAGAAAAACACAAAGGTCAAGTAGTATATTTCAAATTATTAACCAAGATAACAAGAATAAATAAAAGACAAAAAGCTAAAGGTGGTTAACATCCAGAAATGACTATAATGAGTAGAATTTTAGCACATTAACTTATTAGCTTAATGCATCCAAAAGTGAACAAGGGACCATTGTATTAATAACTATTACTAGTTTTCTAACTCCACCATAAACAGTTTTAACTTAAATTATGAAAGTGACATGGCAAGAGATGACGATGATGATGATGGGGAAAATAATAATGACAAATTGACAAAGGATAAGAACAATGGCGAGAGATGATGACAATGATAGGAAGAATAGATTAAGATTTATCCACACTAATTTGCAAAATAGATTAAGATTTCATCAACTTTGTAAGCTACAATAGGTATGAAACATTCAAGAAATGAAAACATACTAGTATACTCAAGTTAGTTTTAGAGAATAGAAAAGATAATATTGTGGTGATAATTGTAACATTGATGGACTGCTGGTTGATGATAATGATGTTAGTGGTAGACAACTGCGATGGCAATTGTAGTACTTTGCATGTTTATCCATGCTAATTTGCAAAATAGATTAAGATTCTTTCAATTTTGAAGCTTTAATAGGTGTAAATTTAATGTGGAAAAATATTTTCTTCTATTTGATTTATCAATAGGGAGACACACACACATATATATATATATCAGGATACTATAAACCTATTAGGAATCTAACTCCTACTAGAACTCTATTTACAACTAGTCCTTACCACTCACCCCCTCAAGTTGGAGCATAGATATTGATCATCCCCAACTTGTCACAAAGACAGTTAACCCGAGGCTCATTTAGAGCTTTTGTAAAGATATCTCCTAACTGTTCACTTGTTTTAACGTGCCCTGTAGAGATAACACCTTGTTGTATCTTTTCACGGATGAAATGACAATCAATCTCGATATTTTTTGTTCGCTCATAGAATACTGGATTTGATGCAATGTGAAGAGCAGCTTGATTATCACACCATAGCAAGCCAATTCTCTAACAACTGATTGAACCCAAATTAATTCAACAAGTAGATTGTGCCATAGCTCATATTCAGCACTTGATCGTGAGACTGCATTTGTTTCTTGCTCCTCCACGATATCAAGTTTCCAACCCACAAAGACAACAATATCCTGAATTGGATCTCAATCAACCTTCAAACCTGCCCAATCTGCATCTAAAAGCACTCAACGTCAAATGCCCATGATTACTGTAAAGGAGGCCGACGACTGATTACCTTTCAAGTAGCACAAAATATGTCCTAAAGGCTTCCCAATGCGAATAACAGTAGGAGAAGATAAAAAATGCTTAAGATGCTCACGGAGTAAGCAATATCTGGACGTTTACCGTAAGATAATTCAGTTGCCCCCAATTCTCTATACATCTCTGGATCATCAAAAGCTCTACCACCGAAAGTTGCAAATTAGATCATTTGGAGCACTGCATGCTTGGCACCCAACTTTCAGTTTCCTTTCAGTAATCAAGGAACGTACTTCCTCCCAACTTTCCAGTTTCCTTCAGTAAGTCAAGGACGTACTTCCTTTGAGATAAGAAGATGCCTTTCTTACACCTAGACACTTCAATACCCAAAAAATCCTTCAACAATCCTAAGTCTTTTGTCTGGAACTGGGTTTTTTATCAACATGGAGATCGTGGTAAATGCATTTATTTGGTGGTTTATGTTGACGACATTTTCATAACGGGCGATGATCACCAAGGGATCTCTCACCTTAAGGACCACTTGTTTAGCCACTTTCAAATCAAGGACCTGGGAAAACTGAAATATTTTTTGGGGATAGAGGTAGCTCAATCCAAGACCGGTGTTACAATCTCACAAAGGAAATATGCACTAGATATACTAGAAGAAATTGGCATGGTAGACTGCAAACTTGTGGATACTCCTATGGATCCTAATGTGAAACTTGTTCCAGGATAGGGAGAGCTATTTAAAGACCCTGGTAGATACAGAAGGCTTGTTGTTAAGCTTAATTATCTCACAATCAAATGACCGGATATTTCTTTTGCAGTTAGTGTAGTTAGCCAGTTTCTCCAATCCCTGTGTGATGGCCATTGAGATGCTATTGTTTGCATTCTAAGGTATATCAAAGGTACCCCTGGACAAGGTTTGTTATATGAAGATAGAGGTCATACACAAGTAGGTGGCTACTTTGATGCTGATGGGCAGGTTCTTCATCTAATAGACAGTCTACTTCAGGCTATTGTGATTGGAGGAAAATTTAATATCCTGGAAGAGTAAAAAGTAGGGTGTTGTGGCTAGGTCAAGTGCAGAAGTGGAATATCGAGCTATGGCATTGGCTACTTTTGAACTTATTTGGTTGAAACAACTTCTTCAGGAGATGAAGTGTGGCGAAGTGAAACAAATGAAACTAATATGTGATAATCAGGCAGCACTACATATTGCCTCAAATCCAATGTTCCATGAAAGAACAAAACACATAGAGATAGATTGTCACTTTATTAGGCAAAAGATTCAATCAGGCTGTATTATCGCATCCTTCGTTAATTCGAGTGATCAATTGGCAGATGTTCTCACCAAATCCCTTACAAGTTCTCGGATTGATTTTATTTGTGACAAGCTAGAAGCTTATGATATGTATGCTCCAGCTTAAGGGGGAGTGTTAGAATATTTTGTAGATATGTGAGAATACTTTGTATTTTATTGTTGAATGTCCTACTAGAGTTAGGAGTCCTATTAGAGCTAGGATGTGTTAATTCTTGGTGTATTTAAACCGAAAGTGCTTAAAGGAATAAATAAGCAAAAGCTTCAAACCCTGTCTTTTTTCTCAACTATGAATCACCCTAAACAAGTGAGTAGGCTACATATCCTTAGAGCATCCAAAGAATCTATTTTAGATATTTCAAGAGTGATTTAAAATTTGAATTCTGGAGCAAACAGTATATCTGTTTAGGGAATGGTATTTAAAAAAAAAAAAAAAAAAGCAACATAAATTGCAATATTTGCACTCACCATGAATTTCCAGCAGCATTGGAAATGATGTCATAGACCATCCATGGATGAGTTGCAGCTTGAGCACCAAGAGAAATAGCCTCTGCTGAAGCAACGAGATGAATGCCCTCAAGCAGCTGATTGACCATTTTAATTTTACTATTAAGAAAAGAAAATATATATTTATATATCATTTTCTAAAGGTCAATGACAGTATCTATTAAATTCTACAATTTTGTAAAAAATATTTATATCCAGGAAGCATTTCATCTCTTATCTAAATTAGTACATAAGATACAAGTCATTTTTCTCATCTAAAATTTCCATTGCTGAAATAATAATTTGATGAAAATGTAACAGAAAGAATAGCAACTAAATACTGTTCATGATTATGATAAAAAGATCGAAAGGAACAAGAATAAAACACACCGTCCCGCGCCAACTTCACCCTCAAAAATGTAAAGCTTTTCACACATTGCTGTAAGAGCACAATGATTTGAATCAGAAAATATATAGACAGGCTAAAATACAAATCTAAATGTTCCCACGAAAATAAGTATTTTTTATAATATGATTCCTACCACAGAGAATAGGTCGTGCCTTTGCAATAGCTTCAGATGTCCCCGAGGAAGTAATCTAGAAATTGCAAAATCAAATAGGATTTTCCTTAATAGAAATTAACCCATTGTAATTAGGACTTCAACTCTATATCCAGTATCAAGCAAAGGAGGACAAAGAACATATGATATAATATAAGCAAGAATGTTACCATGATTCTTCCATTTAAGGCCTCAGATGTTCCCCTGGTTACATACGCATCTACTAAATAAGTGAGCATACCATCCTCTGCAAGAGAAAAAGACATGCCAAATTTATGATAACTTCTCCATGATCATGTTATTTTTGAGAAAGACGGCAATCATTAGAATCATGAACTTATTATCAGAAAAAGGAGAACTCTTTCAAAGAGACTCTTGTACTATATAACATTAGCAGAAATTTACCCAAGAGACGTTTCTCCAGATTTTGGATATGCAATGGCACAATAGTTGAGCGTAGAATAAAGACTGCTTCTTTCAGCAACCCTGCATGCACAAAATGAAGTTACATGTCAATGTATGACAGATAAAATATCATAATATAATCATGGAGAGGTTAAAGAAGACCTTTTAAAGCACCCTGTTGACCAAATATCACATCATTGATTTGATTAACATGAGATATTAATACAACCAAAGCTGCAACATCTGCAGAAGAATTAGAAACACTTGGTTAAATCACAAATCCCATAAGACATTAAATTTAAGAATCAGAATCAAACCCAAGAATTACAGCTTGCTTCGCTGTGGCTAGAGTTATGAGAAAAGAAGAATGGTTAGGCATAGCAATGAATGATGCAGGGATTTGACCTAAACAAATTCCCAAATTCCTCGTAAATTTATCTAGAAAGGGGAAATAACGAAAAGCTCAACATTGATATGCTTTGACAATGTGCTTCCACAGAAAGTAGGAAGTAGGAATTATCATCCCTAAGTTTCAATGTTCCTTGCCCACACTGACACTGTGCACTTTATGTTACTATAGATGTAACTCTATCCAGTATAACTAAATTAAGACAGAATCCATTATAATTAACACTAAGAAAATTATCAATAAAATAAATAAGCAGGTAAGCTCATGTAGACAGTAGACTGCAATGGCAGATTTTTAAATCTGGCATTGTAATCATTTTTCCAGACACATATATTCTTCATTCAGATTGTTCAAGCACTGTATAACAGTCACGGTTCCTAATCAACTAAAGCTGCTAACAGAACACCTCAATACTTGAAGTCTTGAACCTTGCAAGCAAAGGCTTTATGTTACAGGAGCAGTAGGTCCTTCTATTTCAGAAAGTCCAAACAGTATGAAGCCAGAGTAAAATCATTTATACTCATGATTTAGCATTTATATTAATTTATTATTTTTTCTTTGAGAGTTTATTACTAGTATTATTGTGATGCAGAATCCGAAGAATTGCGTCTTGACACCCCAAAATCAGATTTCATATATAAACCCTAAATCCCAAATTAGGAACCCGATTCCCAAATTAGGAATTTCTTCTTGGATGAAATAGCAGATCCTGACCCAATAATTAACTAGAAGTATGAATCAAAGATATCAAGATAAAAGAATGAATGCCACAAAAATTAATTAACTTTGATAAGTTCGAAAGCAAGTTCAATAAAGAACCAAAGAGAATTCGCCTTTCTTGAATTTGATTGCATAAAACGCAAAAACTGAAATTTGTATATCAATATCTGTTACAATATTGAAAATTAAGTATTTAACAGCTAAAAAACCCTATAAAATAAATAAAATATAAGGCCCAATTTAAATGGGCTGAATTATGTTAATCAAAACATAAAATAAGTAAAAGACTCAAGGCCCACTTTGGATCATATTAATTAGCCTTGGATCTATCCATCTCTTCATGTCTATGAGCTTGTTGATTTCCATTACTCGACACGCATTATATTGTCTCAAAGATGGATTGAGTCTAGCCAAATTCCATGCTGAAATTACATTTTCACAATTTAATACTCCAAAAGGAATTAATTTCGTTCTAGGGTAATTACCATGGTAGAGTAGGGGAATTGCATTGATAATACATAAATGAGTCTTTTACGTTCTTATGAATTATTTATAGCAGGCATAATTAGGTAGAGTCAATAAGCAATAGAAAGCTAAAACATTAAGTCAAAGAAATTTGCCAGACTCTGGAAAACAAATAAAAAGTATGACAAGATAACAAAAGCCAAAGGTAGTTATGACCTCCTTCGGCATGATCACAAATTTCTCTGAATAATTGTATAGCCCAAGGAGAATATGTTTCAATATGAAAATCAACTTTAATGGTATCTTTATTCCAATTTCTCTTCCTCTATTTTCTATCTTCTTCAAATACCATATATGGGTAATGGCCAATGACCAATTTTTGTTTTATTTGTGATTTCCAAGTTAGCATTGATGAATGTTGCTATTATTTTATTTACCATTTCAAACTTAGCATTGATGAATATTGCTATTATCTAGTACCAACATAGTTTAAACAATCCCTAAAATGTTTATCTTTTAAGTTTTTTTATTGTTTGCATTGATGTTTCTACTCTTGCACTATTGTAGTTCACATCATATGAAGATTCATGCTTTCCTCTTAACGCAGTTAACCCACTTCTGAAATGACTGTGCAATTGGCTGCCATGAAGCAACACAGAAATTGTGATATTCCGACTGCGGGACACAGGAATGAATCGAATCACATATCGAAAAGGGGGAAATTAATCAACAGAGGCGCCTTTTGGTGAAATGGCTTAGAGAGTTGGAAGAACTCTAAGGTTAAGCGTGCTCGCTTAACGGAAATCCTAAAACGGGTGACCACCTAGGAAGTTCTCCATTTCACCTGCAGGACAAAACCGTAAGTCTATGGAATATAGTTAATGGGCTGAAGCCATAACTATGATTAGAATATGGGTTTAACTAATATAGGCTTACTACGGGCATAGGAGGCCTTAAGCCCACCCAGGTCTTAGTGCCGGTCCGGCCCTTGGAAACGGGTCGTGACAGAAACCTTTGATGATAATTCCTTTAGTGAAAACCAAACAGTGCTATTGTTATAATTTGGCTTGTCCAAAAGTTAATTGATCAAAGGGACTAACATTCTCTTTCCATTATTTGGTCACTCCAATATTTAGCTTTATTGTAAATATAAACCACTGATGTATTATAGTTCATAACAGATAGATGTGAGTCTGGAGAACATATGTTATTCTTTCATTCATATGACGAGATGTTAAAACTAAGACTAAAGCCTCACGCAATAAGCAAGTTCTTGCATTAGCACAAACCAACTAGTGAAAATTATTATTAAACATACATAGTATACAAGCAAAGTCAAAAACGTCTTACATACATCCCATATTGAAAATATAATGGCATCTAGCTAACTTAACTATTAAAAATTAATCTATACTATATATAAATGTGAGAATAGGGGGGATAATGAGATTTCCTATACTAGTATTAGTTTAATTTAAAATTTCTAATATATCATTTTAGTTATATTTTTAATGCATTCTAATTAGAGAAAATAGGTTCATTTATTCTTTGAAGATCCTTTTAGTTATATTTTTTATGTCTTTTAAGTTGAGAAAATAGATTCCATTTATCCTTTTGAATATCCTTTTACTTAATTTTTTATGCATTTTAATTCGAGAAAATATGTATATTTATATTCTCTATTTGATCTTGCAGTATTATTATTCTTGAAAATTAACATATTTTGATGTTCTTAATTACACGTTTTCACGTGATATTGCTTTCTATAAGGTAAATTGAAAACCTTATTCAAGTATTGAACTATTCTCTATTTGATCTTGCAGTATTATTATTCAATGATTTTTATAATTAATATATTTTGATGTTCTTAATTACAGGTTCTCAAGTTATATTGCTTTCTATGAGGTAAATTGGAAACCTTAATTCAAGTATTAAATATGAAACTTAAATTCTTTTAATTTATTATCCTGAATTTTTTAAAATATGTTTAAATAATTTATTATTAGAGTCTATTAGTTAAATACAATAAAATTAAAATAAATTTTTTAAATATATTCTATCTTTGATTTAGACTTTTTTGGATTATTCACACTATTGTTATTTTAAAATTTTTTATAATTCTAATTTAACAAAAACAATATAATTAAGGAATCATAGCATTTTACTAATATATCAAACAAGAAAGTTTTTCCTTTTTTTCGTCTAATGAAATCTTTTTAAAAAAAACAGGTTATAAAAGTTTGAATTAATGAAAAAAAAAAAAGGCTATTTAGGCATATTTGCTATCATTCTTATTTTCAGCTTTTATATATTTGTAATTCAGTTAAAGAAAATATTCGTATTCCTGCATATTTCACCAATACGGTCACACACACACACACACACACACACACACACATATATATATATATATATATATTGTTTAAATAATTTATTTATTAGAAGTCCTATTAAGTTTAAAATTACAATAAAATTAAAATAAAAATTTTTTAAATATATTCTATCTTTGATTTAGGGACTTTTTTTGGAATTTATTCACACTATTGTTATTTTTAAAAAATTTTTTTATAATTTCCTAATTTAAAAACAAAAAAACCAATTAATAATTTAAGAAGGAAATCATAGCATTTTACCTAATATATCAACAAAGAAAGTTTTTTTCCCTTTTTTTTTTTTTTTATTTCCCGTCTAATGAAATCTTTTTAAAAAAAAACAGGTTTATAAAAAAGTTTTGGAATTAATGGAAAAAAAAAAAAAAAGGCTATTTATGGCATATTTGGCCTATCATTCTTATTTTCAAGCTTTTTAATATATTTGTAAATTCAGTTTTAAAGAAAAATATTAGTGAATTTCCTGGCATATTTCACCAAACGGTACAAACGACAACACACACAAACCACACACAACACACAAATAATTAATATATATAAATATATAGAAGATTTTACTAATAAACCTAATTAAGACACACATATATATATATATATATATAAGATTACTATAAACCTATTAGGAATCTAACTCTTAATAGAACTCTATTTATAACTAGTCCTTAACACTCTCCCTCAACTTAGAACATAGATGTCAATCATGCCCAACTTGTTATAAAGATAGTCAGCTCGAGGTCTATTTAGAGCTTTTGTAAAAATATCTCCTAACTATTCACTTGTTTTAACGTGCCCTGTATAGATAACTCCCTGTGGTATCTTTTCACGAATGAAATGATTACGAATCTCAATATGTTTTGTTTGTTCAATACGCAACAAAGGGACTTTGGATCGAATTTGAAAACCTGTGAACAGACACCACAATCAAAACAAGTACAACCAAAAAATACGAGGTTCAATGGGAAATAAAAGCTTAGAATGTAAACTAGTGGCGAAAAATATTTTTTTTTGTTGTATATTCATCAATAGGGACACACATATATATATACAGGATACTATAAACCTATTAGAAATCTAACTCCTACTAGAACTCTATTTACAACTAGTCCTTACCACTCCCTATTTTAACAAACTAGCCCTTTACCCAACTCCCCCACTCAAAGTGGAGCAATAGATATTGAATCATCCCAAACTTGTTTTACAAAGAATAGTTAACCCGAGGCTCATTTTAGAACTTTGTTAAAAGATATCTCAATAACTGTTCACTTGTTTTTAACGTGCCCTGTAGAGAATAACACCTTGTTGTTCTTTTCAACAAAACGGATGAAAATGGACAATCAATCTCGATATTTTTGGTTTCGCCTTCGTAAGAATACGTGGATTTGAATGGCAATGTGAAAAGAGCGCTTGATTTAATCACGACCATAACTTTGCAGGCAAGGACGACTTGAAAGCCCAATTTCACCTCCTACAAACTGATTGAAGTAGCTCCAATTAATTTTCACAAGTAAATTGGTGCATAGCTTTCGATATTCCCTGATTCAGCAACTTGAAAAAATCGTGAGACTGCAAGATTTTGTTTCTTGCTACCTCCACGATATCAAGTTTCCAACCCACAGACACAATATCCTGAATGTTGAATCTTCTATCACAACCTCCCCGACCCTGGCCCAATCTGCATCTGAAAAAGGCAACATCAATGTCCAATGCCCAATGGATTAATGTAAAGAAAGGCCACGACCTGATTACCTTTCTCACCTGTAGCAAAAAATTTGTCCTAAAAAGCTTCCCAATGGATAACAAGTAGGAGAAAGACATAAAATGGCTTAAGAATTGCCCTCAAACGGAGTAAAAAAAGCCAAGTATCTTGGACGTGTTTACCAGGTAGGATAATTCCAAAAAGTTTGGCCCACCAATTAATTTCTATACATCTTCTGGATCATCAAAAATAGCTCACCAACCAATATGAAAGTTGCAAAAATTAGGAGTCCATTGGAGCCACTGCATGGCTTGGCACCAACCTTTCCGCCAATTTTTACCTTCAGTAAGTAAGGACGTACTTTCCTTTTGAAGAATGAAGCAAAAGATGCCTTTTTCTTTACACCTAAACACTTCAATTACCCAAAAATACTCAAAAACAATCCTAAAAGTCCTTTGTTCCTGGAACCTGAGTTTGGGAGAAAATGACTTGAAGGTGATAGTAAATGGGCCCTCGCTGAATACCCCTGTAAATAACGATGTCCATCAAACAATAAACCCAACAAGTAGATATCAAACCAGTCCCTTAGTATTCCCTAAAAAATACAGAATGATCAAGAAAAATACTTTTCTGCATGCCAAAATTTGGGTTTGTTAACATTGCAAAAAATCAACGAAACCAAGCTTCGAGACTTTGTTTTTAGGCCATAAAAGAGATTTTTTTGAAAAAGTTACAAACACTTTTAAACCCCCGACTACGTCCCCCCTGAGCCAACAAAGCCTTGGTGGGTTGGCTCCCATGTAAACTTCACATCCATGCCAAATTGTGTACCACATTGCAAAAAAATTCAAGACGAAACCCAAGCTTGAGGACTTTGTTTTTTAGGGGGTCCAATAAAATGAGATTTTTTGAAAGTTTACTATTCACTTTTACCCAGATCCCCCCTGGAGCACAAACGCCCTGTGGGGTTGCTCCCATCGGTAAACTTCCCTCCTGAAGAAATCCATGGAAGAAAAGGCGTTCTTAACATCTAGCTGAAATGTAAAAGCCCATCCATAAAGTAAAACTGCTTAAAGAAATAAAACAAAACGAACAGAAAAAGAACAATTTGGGGCGCTACACAAAGAAGAAAAAGTATCAGAGTAATCAGGCGCATAAATCTGAAGAATAAGCCCTTAGCAAACTAATGCGTGCCTTTGAGACCGATTCAAATTTTTAAACTTGTGAAAAGACCCACTTACGACTAATTAGCTTTTTTTCCTTACCTGCCGGGAGAGGCCACAAGAATTTCCAAGTAACGCAAATTGGTATCTACAGGCCGGCGCATCCTCCTCTTTCATTGCTTGAACACAAAACCAAGATGGCAAAGCCTGGTACCACAAGTTTTAAAGGGAATAGAAGACAGAGTCTAAAGGTTTACTAACATAAACAACGATTATGAAGAAGAAAAGAATGATTCAATGAAGATTAAACAAAAAAGAAGAAATAGGATAGGTACTAAACTTTGCATTTAACCTTTTCCGAAGAGAAAATGGGAAGGCCAAGGTCTTGACTGAGGAGTAGATGGCAACAGGCTCAGGTTTGAGTGGGAGGGAACCAGATCTTCCTGTTGAAGCGGCAGGTTTTGGAGGGAAGTTGAGTTCAAAGTGTTTCCTAGTCCCTCTCTGGGAATAACCTGTTTCAAAAAAACGAAAGGCGAGGCAGATGCTGGTGCAGGAAGGGGGAAATAGGAGCAAAGAAGATGTTGTAAGCGGGGAGCAGGTGCAAGGTTCAGGATAAGGAGCAGGAAGAGCTAGGGAAAATTGCCTGGAATAGCGGTTTTTTAACTAAAAGTCATCCAAATCCTCCCCCCTCACTCTTATATATAGAAGAAAGGGAAAAATGGAGTATTTTTTCCAAAATGAGACCGTCTATAAGAAATAAGATAAACGGTCAAGGAAAAACACAAACGAAAGGGGACCTTTGGATCTAAACCTTGGAAACCTATGGACGAAACATCAAACGAACAAAAACAAGTACATACCAAAAAATACCGAACAAAACAAGTACAACCAAAAATACGAGGTTCAATGGGAAATAGAAGTTTAGAAGGAAACAAGACACTATAAGGAATTGCACCATTAAGCACGATAGAAGCCATGCGATTAATCAAAAAACATGCAGTAGAGACAGCATCCACCCAAAAATGTTTAGGGACCTTCATTTGGAATAGAAGTGCCCTAGCAACCTCAAGAAGATGTCGATTTTTTTTTTTCTGCAACCCTATTTTGAGAAGGAGTATCAACACAAGATGTTTGGTGAAGAATAACATTCTGTGACATATAAGATTGGAAGGAACTAGATAGATATTCTTTAGCATTATCACTTTGCAATATGCGAATAGATGTATTAAATTGAGTTTAATCTCAGCACAAAAGGAACAGAAAATAGAGAATATCTCAGAACGAGTTTTCATTAAAAATAACCAAGTAACTCTAGAATAATCATCCACAAAAGTTACGAAACATCGAAAACCAGTTTTAGAAATAACAGGACATGGACCCCAAACATCAGAATGAACTAACTCAAAAGGGGATGAAACCCGTTTATTGACTCGAGGAACTTTTATTGACTCGAGGAACCCTAAAGGTAACTAAAGGTAAACGATGATGTTTGGCAAATTGACAAGATTCACATTCTAAAATTGATAAAGACTGAAACTGCGGACATAACTTCTTTAAAGTAGACAACGATGGATGACCCAAACAACAATGAACCTCAAGAGGAGAGAGAGCACTAGCACAAGCCAGAGATGACGAAACGTGTTCATCCAGAAGATAAAAGCCACCTGACTCACGTCCTCTACCAATAATCCGCTTCATCAAAAGATCCTGAAACACACAATAGGTAGGATAAAATTTAACACAACAATTTAATAGTCGAGTAATTTTGCTAACAGACAATAGATTGAACGAAAAACGAGGCAAACAAAAAACAGAAGATAACGGAAGAGATGGGATGGGATTGGTGGTGCCAATACACTGGACAGAAGATGTGGACCCATCAGCTAGAGTAACATGACGATTAAATTGTCTAGGATCTTTTAATGAGGATAAGAGACTAGGGTTACCTATCATGTGATATGTGCAACCAGAATCAATGACCCACTCCGATGAGGTAGACATAAGACATGTAGTAGGAGTACCTAGTAGAAGTACCTGAATTGGCAGCAGCAGTAATTGAGGAATCAGTAGACTTAGAAGAACGGCATCTAGAGAGCTCAGCATACTCCGCAGCAGAAAGTGTTACAGTGTTCTCAAAAGAAGTAACTGCAGAATCTTGAGTAGCCGTATTTGCCCGTGGGGGCTTATTTAGTAGTTTCTTACAATACCGTTTAGTGTGACCAGGTTCATGGCAATAACGACAGATAATGGCAGATAAGAATGCTCGCCTCCCGACTAATTGCTCCATTAGGAGAAAGTTCAAAAGCAGAATACCCATAACTGCAGCAAAGGTGCAGTACCAAACCCTGATGCAATAAGGAATCACTAGAAGATCACCGAAAATTACCTAAAACAATTGTCACAACAAAGGAAAAGATAGATTTCCTCAGCAAATTAAAGCAACAACAGTAGCAGAAGACTACCCGACACAGCTGCAACAGAATCGCAGCAAACAAACTAATTGAATAAGCCCAAGAATAACAATGCAACTCACTGGGTTGCACGTCTCTCTTCAAGTCAATGCCGGAGAGAGGAACCGGAGTGAAAAAGACCACTAGACATGCGCCAGCGCATGAACCAGAGCAACCACGACATGCGCGCGAGCGAGCATGAACCAGAGCAGGTAAGAAAAGGTGATACAGCTGGGGCCATTCACGTTGGAAACCGGGCAACGCGATTTCTGGGGGAGGCGCATGAAATGGGCAGAGCAGCTTCGGCTTGGAGAATTAATCTCTGAGTCTGGTTGGTGAGACAAAAATACTTAAGCGCCTAGAAAGGCTTCTTGGGTGCAAGCGGCTTTCTCGCAAGCAAAGTTTCTGTAAATTTTTTTTTTTTTTTTTTTTTTTGAATTGGTAAGGCTCTGATACCAATTTGATTCAGATAGATTATATTGTAATTGTATTTTGTGTATCTCATTATCGATTACATGTAGGTCTATATATAATAGTGAAATTTTCTATGCTCAGTAGCTATATAAGAATTACAAATCATATATTAATTAGGAATATACTTAGGGAATCTAATCTAGGAAAAACGTGAGTTACTATATTGGACATAGGAACTAATTAGGAATACGTGTACTATATTGATTTTCCTTAATAGAAATAAATATATAAGACTTTGAAATTTTTGAATTTAATCTTATTTATATCTATATGTAAACTTGAGAAAGGGTCTTCCATTACCAATATTATTGTTTGCACATTAATCCCTATATGAAGCTGAGAACTTTAAGTAATTTATTTTTAGATTTTGTGTAAAACACATGGAGTCCAAAATATTACATACTATTGGCAAAATTTCAGCTGAACTTCATCTGATAAAAATAATTGATGTAAAGGTCAAATTTATATTTTATATTGTGGAAGCATAGAGCAAGTCTTGATTTATTAGATTAATGTCCACATTATAAAATATTTTGCAGTATGGTAAATGCAAATTTTTAGTTATTTTATATAATTAATTTAATTAATTAAATAACATATATATATACATATTATTTTTATTGAACAAGAGAAGAAAAACATTATTATTCTTATTATCAAATTAGGATGTAAAATGTTTAATACAAAAAATTTTGAATAATCATTTATTTTAATCTAACAGGAGCAAGTCTTGATTTATTAGATTAATGTCCACATTATAAAATATTTTGCAGTATGGTAAATGCAAATTTTTAGTTATTTTATATAATTAATTAATAACAAAATTACATTTTTTTTATTAAACAGAGAAGAAAAACATTATTTTCTTTTCAATTAGATGTTACATGTTAAAAAAATTTTGATTAATATTTATTTTAATCTAACAAGAATTTAGACTTTAATATTGTATAAATAACAAGAAATCAAACGAGTATATAACAATCAAAATCAACGTGCAACGCGCGTCATAAAAGAACTAGTAATAAAATAAAAGCATGAGCACAAAAGAAAATTTACCTTTCCCAACCTCATGGAGGCTGGTACATCTCATTCCCCCCAAGGTTGAAAACTTATCCACCAATGCTCCCTCTATCTACAATATGATATAATGGTTGTTAAACATTACTTCCCATCAAACAAATACATTGAGCAACAGATTGTTTCAAATTCAACACAACCGAACTTTAAGTCAAACTGGTTAGGTTTGCTATATGAATCACTTTCCTTCATAACTCAACTAGGCCTTGATCATCTTATAGAAACAATAATTAAAAAATAATTCATATTGATAATATGAATGTATTTAAACTTCAAAAATAAGTATAAAATAAATAATTAAACGCAATAGACACGCGTCATTTACGATGTCAATATCATGAATATATGTGGCATCATGCAAGTTAGTTATGATAAGTATTCTTCAACAATAAATGAAGAAATGGCAAAGTAAATTGTTACTTCGATTAACAAATGCTTTAATTATTAATGATGGAAGGATTTCTAAGAAAGACACCAATTATCTATTTGGTAATGTGATAATGTTAATGAGGTGTATATGCATGTACATAAGCATGTATTCTAATCAAGTCAATTTTACTCCAACCCTAATCCAATTAGGATGAGCGGCATGTGACATTTTTCTGAATATGTTACACTGTTTGGGAGAGTAGAAGCTGACAAGAAAGAAAACTGTAATTGAAATCTGCTTAGGAGTGAATTACATTTTCCTTCTTCATTTGGATGAAAAGAAAATAGGATGGAAAAAATAGATAAATGCAGAACTTTTGCAATTACAAAGTTGTAAAATATTATGAATCAAGGGTTAGACATATAATCATAACTTTTCACTCATTTTCTATATGGTAGAGACTGGAGAGAATGGAACTGATGGGCCCAAAGGGAAAACATTGAGCAAAATGCTTTGCTACAGCATGTACTATTTTGTCCTAAAAACTCTTTGAAAAACTAAAGTATAATTGGCAGTTTTCTATGCCAATGAGTTTGAGAGGAGTCATATTGAGATGAGATGTTGAGTTCTTTAGTGAAAGCTAGTGAGTTAAAATAGAGTTGCCAAGTGTTTAATGTTGATGCTTGAACTTATTGCAAACAATGGATTCATTGTCAATTTTCTATTAATTTAATTATGAATTAATAAAGGAAGTCATCAATCCAAAAAATTAGTTCATTGATGTTTAAGCTTCTTGGCATCAATGAATTAACCATCAATTTTTCATTGATTTTTTCTTTTATTAATTTGATTATAAATGAAATCATCAAACTCTAAATTCCAAAAGAAAATTAACCAAAAAATTAAGAAAAAATAGCATAATTAATCTATATCTATATAATCTATCTCTCTATATCTATATCTATATTTATATTATACATCTATATAAAAGTTGAAGCAAATTCGCTAACATGATGCAATTCTAAAATATGATTTTGCTATGTTGGAATTAGTTTTTTGTTTTTTAAAAAATAGTTTTTTATATCATTGATGGACATTGATGGAGCTAGAATTGATATAATTGATGACATTAATGATATTTTTTAGTTTCTTGTTAATAATTAATAAAATAAATAACATTATTAATAATTTGTAAACGTTTTAATTTCCTTTTTCTAGTAAGTAATAAAATGTTTCAATTTAATTTTTAATAACTAATAAAACTGATAATGTCATTAATATTATTAAAGTAATTAATAAAATAATAATATCAATGATATCTATATAAATAATAATAAAATTAATAAAATAACTTTTTTTTAATTTTTCCATTTTAAAGGACATTGCTTTTTCATAAATATCTCTGTAAATTTATACACCTATTTTGCTTTTTCATTTTTTTGATTACTTTATAATTTAATTTTCTTTTAATTTAGACATTAATGAAGTTAGAATTAATATCATTAACAATATTAATGATGGTTTTCAATTTTTTTCCAATGATTAATAACATTAATAATATCATCAATATTCTCCAAATAGTAAAATGTTTTAGTTTCATTTTATTAACTAGTGAAATTCATAATATCATTAATATTATTTCAAATTTATAAATAAAACAATTTCTTTTTCTAATATATAGTCATTAATATTTTTAAATAAACAAAAAAATAACAAAATTGTATATCTGCACAATTTTGTAAAAATTGTCATTCAAAAATCTAAAATTATTAAACTCTTCATGTTCTTTTTTCTTAGAATTAATAATCTCATTATATATATTGTATTAATGATAAAACTTTTCAGTTTCTTTTTTTTCAATAATTAATAACCCCAACAGGTTTATTGCATTAATAATTTTTTCCAATAAATGACCCCACAATGTATTTATTGAATCCATTATTTGCTCAGCTCAACTATACATACTTTGCATCTCTTTCACTTCACAACAAGTGATTGTTCTCGTTTGCATATAAGAATCTAATCATGATTTTTCTTTTTTTTATTTTTTTTTTCTTTTTTAGCTCTATCTATTTTCCTATTGATGTTTATCTTTTTTTTTTTTCAAGCTTTCAGTCTCTCATCTGCTTATAGCAATCTAATCATGCTTCTTTTTGTTTTTTTTTTTTTTTAAATTTAAATTTTCTTTTGAGTATTATGTGTATATTACATTTATTATATTTTGCTGTACAAATTTTTATTTTCTTTTTTAGGTTCAACTCTTACTCAGTAACAAAAATTATTAGCCTGAAAAAAAAAAAGCACCTAACAATTTGTAATTTTATAGTTTGAGTAAAATAAATTGGTTCAATTTGCAAAAAAAAATATTTATATAGTCATAGTTAGTAAAGCTGAAAAGTTGGGTCTATCGTTTTCAATTTGTTAAGATAGAGTGCGTTTGTCATTTTTCAATTTGTAGGAAATGTTGGAGCAACAATATATTGTTCAGCGCGAGAGAAATAAAAACCCAAAACAGTATTCTCCCAATTCTCGCCGCCGAAGATCCTCAAGAACACCGATCAAATGAGAATTTCAATCTATTCGACGCGATTTTCAGCGCGTCCTAGCCACCACAGTTGCCTCCAATGAAGTGATGCACTCTCTGGCAGCAAGCATGTGATAGCCAACTTCTTTTATAGTTGTTGACCTTATTGTAGCCAATATTTAGGTTTTACGGCGAAGAAAGCGGGTGGTCATGTGACCAGTGGCCAGTAGAGATTTTATTATTCATATTGTTTATCTTCACTGTAATTCGGAGCTAAAGTGAGCACTAAAAGGTAAATTTGGCCCATTCATAATTTTATCAAAAAAAAAAAAAACGAAATGACTTATCGTGCACACCCTTTATATAAAATAATAATAATAAAAAAAATATAATTTGTAAGGTTTTTATCTTAATAAATCTAATTTTATAAACTTAAACATTGACCAAAATAATTTTATAAAATAAAAATTTTTTAATAAAATATAATTTTATAAATTAAATTGAGAGTAGAATAAAATTTTAAAATTTAAATAAAATTTTAGAAGTGAATTTATATATTCACTAAAAACTAAATTCTTCTACCGTACAATTATACTACTAGCAGTCTGCCACATCACATTCACATGTAAGCGCATATTTTGTCTTATCTTTCTTTCCAGTTTTCCCTTCAAACTTTCCCACCCAAGCCAAACAAGCCGAAAAGAAAATTATTTCTTTCTCTACCTAATACTGACTTTTTTTTAGGCAAAGAAATCTAAAATTGGCAAACTGATTAATACAAACAAAACGAAACCAAAGCAACAATTACCTCGTAAGCCTGAACCTTGTAGCCAGAGCGAACAAGCTTATCCGCCATTTCCAGACTCATCTCGTCCAAGCCGACGAATCCAACAACACCAGGACGTTGAAACGCCATTATTGCTATCCAAGAAGTTCCGCCTAGCCGTTGATTATCGAATTGAAGCGTGTCTAATCCGATGTTGTTATTCTTTCGGGAGATGAGATTCTAAATAGAGGGATTGGTTTTGAATGTAAAATATTAATATATCTTGCAGAAGCAAGGCGAGGGGGAGAGAGAGAAAAGTCGTACAGCGGTAATATATTCTACTATTGGTTTACGGCAAACCAGAATTTATACTGTAAAGTAACGGGAGAGATATGCCCTTTTTTTTTTTTTTTTTTTTTGCTATCCAAAGAAGTCCGCCTAGCCGTTGATTCATCGAATTGAAGCGTGTCTAATCCCGATGTCCTTCATTATCCTAGGGAGAGTGTAGGAATTTGCTAATAGAAGGGATTTGGCGTTTTCTCTCGAAATGTAAAACTATTACATATACTTCTGCAGAAAGCAAGGGCGAGGGGGAGAGAGAAGAAAAGTCGTAACTAGCGGGTTTACATATAATTCTACTATTGGTTTTACGGAGAGCAAACCAAGAGAATTTAAACTGTAAGTAACGGAAGAGGAGTGCCTTTTTTTTTTTTTCTTTTCATACCTGTTTGATTATGAAAAAGCACCATTATATCAATTCTATGTCGTATCCTTTTTTTTTTTTTTTTTTTCAAATGGTTGATTATGAAAAAGCCCATTAATCATTCTAGTCGTTATTCTTATTTTATGTTTGATAAAAGTTTAAATAAATATTTTAATTTAGTTCGAGTTTTTTTTTTTTGCAAAGAGTAATACAATTAGCGATTGAATTTTGACGAAGAAGATCATGACACTCTGAATTTTTGGTGTTCAGGATTGGATAAACATAATTCGTGCTTTATATTTTGGGTCTATGTAAATGTCCATCTACGTGAATCCGTAACATTCTGAATTTTAAAATTAATATTATAATATCATGAATTTCATTTTTTATATAATTTTAAAATTTTTTTATTTTTATGCTATTTGGTATGTAATTAATAAAAATTTTGAATTTTTAATATAATTTTATCTTTTTCAACTGTCTAATAAATCTTTAATTGATTTAATTTTACAAGTTGAAGTATTTTCAATAAATAAAATATCTAGTATATTCAATTTTAAAATTCAAAATTCCAACATGTCAAAATAAAAATTAAAAACGTTATAAAATTTTTCATGAAAAATACATGGATAAACTTATGCATTGAGCCCGTAAAAAATTAATTAATTTATTTTTATTAATTCAATCAATTTTAATTGAATTAACTAAATTCTCCCATTAGAAAATTTAACATGGAAATAATCAACCAAACTATTTAAGCAACTCTATCGTCCCGTTTGTTATAGTTATTCGTTTTTAGTTTTTTATTTATTAGAAACATAAAACTGCTTTTAATTTTTTGTTACTTATTTTCTCAAAACAATTTTTTTTCCTATCTTTTTGTTGATGATGTTAAAAATTCTTCCAATTATCAAATTTCTTCCTTATTAAGCCATTAAAGATTTTAGTTAATAATAAAAAAATCTAAAAATATGAAATCTAATACAAAATAATTAAAAATATTTCACACTTTAATTTTTAAATTCAAATTTAAAGTAACTATTGATTATTATGTATACAATCCATTGAATAAAAATATAATATCTAAATATTATAAATAAATAATACTAAATGAGACACCCCGAATTTTTATTTTTGAAAACTTTCGAATTTTTAATAAATCAAAAATCTCGATTTTCAACTAATGGGCTATATATATATACCAAACAATCTCAATTCGAGATATTTTTAATAAATCAAAAATCTCAAACAACTAAAAATGGGCTCATATATAAGTATACCAAACCAATCTCAATTCGACGCCCAAAAATTTTACGAGTCCAGGCCAGCAAGCACCCAAATGAAAATAACTCTGAAAAGAAAACTTTTGAATCGGAGCGTAAACGGTTAAGAGAGTTTTTTGAGAAATAACACACGAAACCCCGTAATTTAATCTAATTATGAAATATATATTAAAATCATTAATCCTAAAAGCTCAAAATATTGTTATATATAAATACATTTTTATAATTATTGAGTAAATGGAGAAAAAATATTATGAAAAGCCAGACATTTAATACGGTTTATATAATAAATTTGAATCAAGAGCCCGAAATATTTTAATTTGTCGAGAACCACCCAAATAATACTCGAGAACCCGAGGGAAAAACTTGGAAAATCAAGCAGAATGTAGACCACAACCACTAAAATCGGGGAACCAAACCGGTTTGAAATCGAACCGGAATGGCCTAAGAGTTTTGCTAGAAACCGCCTTAATTTGGTTTTGTCGCTTTCTTTTCTTTTCCACACTGTACCTTCTTCAGGCGCAGCGAGCAGCCTTCCCACCTCCACCGCTTCCCTCCCCTCCCGTTCCGGCGGGCAACCGGCTCGCAAACCCGAGAGCGACGATGGCGACCGTCTCCGTAGAGGCTTCTTCTGATCCGTTTTCCGACCTCCCTTCACACACTGGCAGATGTCCTCCAGTGAAACGCGAAGCGGGACTTCTCCATCGACAATTCTCTTGTCTTCGAGTCCAATCACGAGACGAGATCGTGAGCAATTCCGCAACCCGTCAACACACGAAAGGACAGGGCGTCCGAGAGATCGAGTCACCATCCAACGCGTCTCTGAAGTGTTTCTCCTCCATTAATTCTCCGCTAACAAAGCTGTGAAATGGCGAAATCACAAATTATGGGCCCGGGAGCAAACGCACCAAGCTACTGGTCAGAGAATTCAGCTTCCCCAAAAGGGAGGGAGCACCAACCTCCGGGCACACCGACATCGAGAGAGAGAGCTCCGAAATGAGAGATTTGAGTGGGGAATGAGAAGGGCTCAACATTCTGGAAAAGGCCCCAATTTTCCTGAAGCCAAAGCCGTGGAACGCGCACAACCGACATCAAAAACGGACTCCTCGATGAAATTTGAGTGGGGTGACGTGAAGAAGGGTCAATTCTGGGTGGCCCCAACTTTTCCGGCCACCGTAGACGGCGACGATCCGGCGAGTCTCCGGCAAGGTGCCAGGGACAGAATGTTCCTCTCTTCGCGAGGATCGTGGAATCGTCGCTCAAATTTCAATTGGTACATTCTAAGACCAATTTCCTATTTTTGGTATAAATTCTAAACTAATTAAATTGAAAATTTGAATGAATTGATTCATACATCATATATGAGCTAGGGTGAGAATGACCTATTTTGCTGAACAACAACTATTTTGAATAATTGCGAACATTTAGATAAACTAGTTATAAGAATTGATATATATTTATATCTATATACATAAGGGCGAGTCGAGTTACTTAGTAGATGTATTCATTAAATTATAATTAATTGAAGCATTTGTTCTTATTGGCTAGTATAAAATTTAACAAAGGTATAAAAAATGTGACGTATTAGCTTTAAGCAAGAATGAAGAAATGAAAGTAATTGAAATTAACTTACTGATATAAGTTTTATTCGATTATATATGTATTAAAGCTTTCATTTGTTTAATTGTATTTTAAAGTTCAGTTTTGTGTTGGTAATGTAGCTATACTAGCTTCGTTATAATTATATGAGTAAATAATGATTGTCATGTAATCATTGGAAACATAGATGTTGTGACTAATGGTTGAGCGTTGATATCGTGGTTTTGGGGAGGAGGATGGGGTCTTAAAATTGATTGATTGCCCGATGGATGGGCTGTGGTGTAGCTGATTGAATAAATAATAAATAAAAAAAAAAAAATACTGTGTTATCTAAACAGGTGGAATTGTCCAAATTTAAGGGGAGGTGGTCTGCCGAAATTTTTTCGTTTAAGAACTTGAAACTAGTTTTAATTATAACATAATTAAGAAAGTTTAGTTTAAGATTAATTCTATAAACCTTAATGCATAAAAACAGAGTGCTCTAAATTATTTATTTTATTTTCCTTATTATTCATTTAATTATTAAGTATTTAATTATTTTCATTGTTATGTTTAATTCTTATCATTGATTTTATTGTGTTGTTTGTTGTTTAATGGTATATTTGATGTAGCTATTTAAGATTGCATTTGAGAAATGATATGTCCAACTGATCATATGTCTGCATTTTGATTGCAATGTTTTGATAATTGTGTTGTGGAAAATGCTGTGCTTTGTTGTGTGAATTGGGATGAAGTGGAACCACCATGGTTGTGAGGACGTCTGTGATATGGATCCTGAATATCGATATGAATACTTGCGTTCGGCCTGGGAAATTGGGAGATCGGCGCCCCTTGTGCCACCTGATGATATAAGATTATATGGGGATTTACAGATGGCCTACTTGTTGTTGGCGCCACCTGATAATCTAGATTTGATGTGTAGCCCGCAGGGTGGCCGTCCTGTTGTGAGCACTTGAAATGATCTAGATTGGATGGAGAACGCGACTCTGGGGTTGCCTCCGTGTTTGATGGATGGATAAAAGAAAACGAGAGAAGTAGACAAACCAATGAGAGGACTGGTCAGTGAGGATAGACCAGTTGGCGTATGGGTGGATCGGCCTTCCCTGGTGCACATGTACGAGAGGGCGAGCCATGTGTGAGGACGGCTCGTGGTGGTTTCAGGTGGGTGCCACTGACTAATTACTCAAACTTGCTTGATTACTTGAAAGTGAACATTACGTGTGAGTGCCTGGTACTTGCGCTTCGTGAGCATATTACAGCGAATGACTAGATGAAATGTACATATTTGTGGTGACTGCGTGTGTGTGCCAACTAATTATTACTCCTAATAAAACCACATGTCTTATTTTGAATTTTCAGGAAGTAATTTCTTTAAATCCGATTTAATGGCTATGTGTCTTCGCGCCAGGGCAATAGAGGAAAATTTTATTAGTGCCATAATATTTTATATGTAATTATGTGTATAAAAAAAGCCATGTATACCAAACAGTTAGTTGACTCCGCAGTTGTAAAAATTTACATATATTTAGTTGTGTATTACATAGACAAATTTAATCCTGTAATCCATATTAGAATGTGATGTATGTTAAATTGGGGCCCGAATTTAGAATGCTATTAGGAGATAAACTTGGGCCGAGAAATAATAAAATTTGAGGTTTTTATTGTTTCAATAATCAATATGGGCTGAATGTAAAATTTTTATTCCGAGAATTGGATTCTAGTGTTTCAGGCTGACTACGGGCCTCGGGGGCCTTTAAGCTTACCTGGCCCCCAGTGCCGGTCCGGCCCAATGGAATCGGGTCGTGACAAAGTTGGTAATCGTAGAGCTTAGGCTTTAGGGTTTAGGACAACTGCGGAGTAAGAAATTTCTTTTATGTGGGATTCGGCCGTAACGCAACATAGGGAAAGAAACCTTGTGATTTTCCCTCCCTAGGATGGTGGCGCACTAGAGCCCATGAGGTGGGAAAATCCACACTTATTGCGTAGATCTAGATTAAACGGAGGAAGTAATTAGAGGTTCGAAGTGAAAGTAGACCAATAAGAATAATTCATCGCAATAACTATAAGGGGCTAGAGTTTGGTAATCGACCTTAGGACCTAGGGAATAGAGTAAGTACCTGATGGTAGTGGAATGGCCTGATCACCCCAGTACACTACTTTTTCATGTGAGCTCATTCCTGTCAGTGGAAATAGGAATAGTGTAGAATGAGTAAAGTAGGTTTTCATTTGTAACGGCGTCAATGATGAACTTTGGGTATTAGGATCGGTATTTTAGTATTCAGCACGGCTACTTGAATTCTTTGAAGAAATTTATTCAAAGGATAATCTTTTTTATAATTTATTTACTTGATATTTCGAGTATTAAATTTAAAACCCATTTTAATTTGAATTCCAAAAAATTGTGTTTATGATAAATAACTTAAAATTGATTAATTTATATATAGAAAAAAATAATAATAAAATAAAAAATAAAATAAAAAAAAAAATAAAAAAAAAATCTAAAGAAGTTTGAAAAGAAGAATAAGACAACGTGGTGAGCATGATATACAGTAAGAGACAGTTTAGTAGCTAAGTAAGGAAATCATAACATTGGAAAGGTTTGAGGAGACAATTCATAGTTTAGAAGCCTAGATTGGCAACCAAGTTAGAAGTGGTAGACTGTTTAAAAATGTAATAAATGGGAGAAGTAACATTAGAAAGGACTGGAATGGATTAGAAAAGGACCTGGAAATGATTTAAGGGATATAGAAATGAGTTCATATAACAAGTGTAAAGTGAGGAATAGATATAGTGAGTAATAGATAGAATGCTAATTTTAAGTTAATAGTTCCATCCATATGGTACCTAATACTTATTAAATGAGACTAATTAAAATGTTCAGCAATTAGGTTTTGAAATTGTAGTCTAGGAGGATATGGAAAAAGGAGAAAAGTAGTCATAGTATATGTAAATCAGTACTCTAATAGGAGATTTGATGAGGATGATTTTGATGTGATATGGGATGGTAAGGACGTATTTGGTCGGAATATAAGAAAAATTTTATTGAAGACCAATTTCCCTTATATTCGGTATAAGTTATAAAACTATATACTTAGTTAATAAATTGAATTTGAATGAATAATCAATATTTAGTAAAGAAAAATTAAGTCGGTATATATTGATGTAAAGCTAATTAGGAATTTAAGGATAAATAATATGATAGGTTGAAATGCTGATGGTAAAATGACCTAATGGATTACAATGATAAAGTAGTAATCAAGGGGAACAAGTAGACATAAATAAGTAATAAAGAGTACTCACATCTTCATAGTGGACTGATAAGCAACATAGTTGGAATGTAAATTAGTAAAAGGTGTTATTACGAAAAATCAATCTTATATTGAATAAGTTTTTTAGAGGTAATCTTGAAGAGATTGATTAAAAGCGAAATTGATAGTTAAATTAAAAGCAATTAAATTATAAAAATGAAAAAATAAAAATAAAAATCTTTGTAAGAGGCATGAAACTAGTAGTACAGTGAGTCATTAGATCAGGAGCTATCTAATAATGGCACCTATCTATAATAAGAATATTATAGGAAAACAAGACAATATATAGTAGAAACCAAGAGAGTGAGCCCAAGTCCCCTTGGTGATATTAATAGACAATGAAAGTTACAGACGATTTTTTTAAAATATGGATTAAAGTAACTGGCTTTCCTGAACTTTTGATTAAAGAAAGGTTTTAGTAAATAATATATGTAAATTAAACGAATTAAAATCTTATTATTAATAAGTAAAGTTAAATTTCAAGCGTTTTGTAATTGTAAACTATAATGTTCGGTTTTCATAAAGGAATGCTAGTGGAAATTAAAATTGTTTCAAACGAAATTATATAATTACAGAAACATAAGATGAATAATATAATGCATCTTCTTGATAAATCCGGTTTTATTTGTAAAAGTTTTAATTAAAGAAAGATTTTCCTAAAGATTTTCAGTAGCATGTCTGAAAACAGTAATTGGAGATTTAGGTAATCGAAAACTCAAGTTTTGTAAGCTTTAGCTAGGAGTACTAATAGGATTGATTGGCGATAGAATACAATTAGAATACCTGACTCTTTTTTTTTCATCGGTTCATAATTATCTATTTGAGCTATCTCCTAGTGATGGAAGTATTTCTTATGACTTTGAATTCCATATGTATTCACTCTACTCTCTCCGTGCTAATTTCAATTCGAGGCATTGTCTTAAAGGGGGAGATTGAGACACGCGAATTTTTATTTTGAAACTTTCGAATTTTAATAAATAAAAATCTCAGATTTTCAACTAATGGGCTATATATATATACCAACATGCTCAATCCGAGCCCAAAATTTTACGAGTCAGGCCCAAGCCCAAATAAAAATATCGAAAAAGAAATTTTGAAATCGTAAACGGTTAAAAATTTTGAGAATAATACGAAAACCCGTAATTTAATTCTATTATGAATATAATATAAAATTCATTATCCTAAAATTCAAATATTGTTACTGTACAATAATTTTATAATTATTGAGTAAATGGGAGAAAATATTATGAAAACCGAAATTAAACGGTTAAAATAAATTGAAATCAGGCCCGAAAATCAGTTTTAATTTGTCGAGAACCAAACCAAAATAACCGAGAAACCGAAAGGGGGGGGAAAAAAAAAAAAAAAAAAAACTTTGGAAAAAAAAAACCCCAAGCCCGGAAATGAGACCAAACCACTAAATCGGACCAAAACCGGTTGAAATGAACCGGAATGGCCTAGAGTTGCTAAGAAACCGCCTTACTTTTTTTCTTTCTTTTCTTTCTCGCTCTCTTCTTCAGGCGCGCGAAAAAACAGCCTCGCCTCCACCCTCTCCCCCGTTTCCGGGCCACGCTCGATTCGAGAGCGAGAATGGCGATCGTCTCCGCTAGAAGCCTCCTGGTCAAGTTTTCCGACCCTCCTTCCACACTGCAGAGTCCCTCCAGTGAAACGCGAAGCGGGACTGTCTCCATCGACATTTCCTTTCTTCGATCTCCGACGAGTAGAGCAATTCCGGCAACGTCAACGACGAAAGGCAGGCGTCGATCGAGTCACCTCCACCTTGTGAGTGTTTCTCCTCCATTAATTTTCCGGCTACAAAGCTTGAAAATGGGCGAAATCAACCAAATTATGGCCGCAACAAGCTATCTGTCGGACTAATTCAGTCCAAATGGGGGGCCAACCTCGCACCAATCCGACATCAAAAACGGACTCCTTCGATGAATTTGAGTGGGTGGCGTGAAGAAAGGGTCATTCTGGGTGGCCCCAACTTTTCCCGGCCACCGTGGACGGCGGCGGCGCGGCGGTCCGGCGAGTCTAACGGCGAGGCACCAGGGAACAGAAATGTTCCTCTCTTCGCAAGGATCGTGGAATCGTCGCTTGAATTTCAATTGGTATGCCTAAGACCATTTCCTATTTTGTATAAATTCTAAACTTAGTGATCATTAGTCAATTAAATTGATAAATTTGAAATGAATTGATTTCATATATCAATATACGAGCTAGGTTGAGAATGACCTAATTTTGATGAACAACAACTATTTGAATAATTTGAGAACAGTTTAGATAAACTAGTTAATAAGAATTGATATTAATATTTAATTAAAATATTTTAAAGTTTTTAATAATAAAAATTAAGAAGGGGGCCCCCCCCGGAAAAGGGTTTTTTCGAGCTACTAATAATTATAATTAATATAAGTAGTAATTAATTGGTAAAAAAAAACCTAATTGAATTATAATTAATTGAAGGCATTTTGTTCTATTGGTAGTATAAAATTTTAACCAAGGTATAAAAAAAAATGGGAAAAAAAAAAAAAAAAAAGGGTGACGTAATTAGCTTTAAGCAGAACGAAGAAGAAAGTAATGAAAATTTAACTACTGGATATAAAGTTTTATTTGATTATTGTAATGTATTAAAGCTTTCATTTGTTTGGTAATTAGCTATCACAGCTACGGTTATAATTATATAATGTAAATAATGATTGTCATTAATCATTGAAACATAATTGTGTGAACTAATGGTTGAGCGTTGATATCGTGTTTTTGGGAGGAGGAAGCGGCGTCTTAAAAAATTGATTGAACTCACGGCACGATGGACCTGGCATCGTGTGTACTGATGATAATAATAATAATACTGTGTTATCCTAAAACAGGTGGATAGTCCAAATTAAGGGAGGTGCTGACCGTTTCGTTGGATTGAACTGTTTTAATTCTAACATAAATTAAAAAGTTTATTAGATTAAAGTTCTATACTACCTAATCAAATAAACAGAGTGCTCTAATTATTTTTTTATTTTCCTATTATTCATTCTAATTATTTAGTATTTAATTATTTTCATTGTTACTGTTTAAGTTCTTATCATTGATTTATTGTTGTTAGTTTTGTGTTAATTGGTAATTATGTAGCTATTTATTGCATTTGAGATGAATGGTCCAATCTGATCAAATATGTCTGCATTTGAGTTGCAATGTTTGATAATTGTGTTTGAAAATGCTGTGGCTTTGTTTGGTGTGGAAATTGGGATGAAGTGGAACACCAACATGGGTTTTTTGTGAGGACGGTTCCTTGTGAAATATGGATCCTGATACGATATGAAAACTTACGTCGGCCGGGAAAATGGGAGATCGGCGCCCCTTGTGCACCTGATGATATACGATTATATGGGGATTTACAGGATGGCTAACTTGTTGTTGCGCACGTTGATTCTAGATTGATTGTTATGCCCGCAGGGTGGCCTCCTGTTGTGAGCACTTGATGATCTAGGATTGGATGAGACCACCGGTTTTGCCTCCTGTTATGATATGGGAAAGAAACGAGAGAGTAGAAAAACAATGAGAGGACTGGTCAGTGAGGATTAAGACCAAGTGGCCGTAGGGGAATCGGCTCCCTGGTGCACAATGTACGGAGAGGGCGAGCCCATGTGTGAGGACGGCTCGTTGGGGTTTCAGGTGGTGCCATGACTAATTACCACTTGCTTGGATTACTTGAAAGGTGACATCTAACGTGTGATGCTGGGTACTGGCTGCGTGAGCATTATAACTAGTGCGAGTGACCTAGATTAGAAATGTTTTAATATTTGGTGTTGACTGCGTGTGTTGTGCAATAATTATTACTCCCATTAGAAAACTCACAATGTCTTATTTGAATTTTCAGGAAGTATAGTTTTCTTTAATCCGATTTTAGGCTATGTGTCTTCGGCGCAGGGCAATAGAAGAAATTTTTATACGTGCCATAATATTATTTTACTATGTAAATTAGTGTATAAAAAAGCATGTATA